>JAAAWK010001193.1:0-334423 GCA_022496015.1 Hordeum marinum
TCTCCACCGTCTTGATCCAGCAAGAGGAGGTGGAGAGGAGAGAGAGTTCACCGGCAGCATGACGGCGCTCCGGTGATGGTGGTGGAGTGATTCCGGCAGGGCTTCGCCTAAGCGCTGCGGAAAACCGATCTAGAGGAGAAACTGTGCACCGGTGAAACGGGTAGCACGTGGCCGGAAATTCTGTCCAAAAACCACCCAATCCACTAGTATATATAGGAGGAGAGGAGAGGAGAGGCAGCCAAGGCCTTTGGGTCGGCCGAAATAGGAGGTGGGAAGAAATCCTACTTCACCTCCAATCCTAGTTGGAGTAGGATTGCCTCCTATTGGCTGATTTTCCACTTTTTGCTTTAGGACTTTCTCTCCTGCGCCATGGGCCTTTGTGGCTGTTTTCCCAGCCCAATAAGGGCTGGTTATTATTCTCCCACAGCCCATGGACCTCTTGGGGTCGAAGTACCCCTCCCGGAGGTCCTCCGGTACACTATCGGCACTCCCGGTACAATACCGATACTCCCGGTACACTACCGATGAGCCCGAAACTTTTCCGGAAACCAAACTGGGACTTCCTATATATGAATCTTTACCTCCGGACCATTCCGGAGCTCCTCGTGACGTCCGGGATCTCATCCGGGACTCCGAACAACCTTCGGTCACCACCATACATAACTCTACACTACCGAAACGTCACCGAACCTTAAGTGTGCAGACCCTGCGGGTTCGAGAACTATGTAGACATGACCGAGACACCTCTACGGTCAATAACCAATGGCGGGACCTGGACGTCCACATTGGTTCCTACATATTCTACGAAGATCTTTATCGGTCGAACCTCTATGTCAAGGATTCAGTTAATCCCGTATATCGTTCCCTTTGTTCTTCGGTATGTTACTTGCCCGAGATTCGATCGTCGGTATCTCCATACCTAGTTCAACCTCGTTACCGGCAAGTCTCTTTACTCGTTCCGTAATACAAGATCCCGCAACTAACAATTAGTCACATTGCTTGCAAGGCTTATTGTGATGTTGCATTACCGAGTGGGCCCCGAGATACCTCTCCGTTACACGGAGTAACAAATCCAAGTCTCGATCCATGCCAACTCAACAGACACCATCGGAGATACCTGTAGAGCACCTTTATAGTCACCCAGTTACGTTGCGACGTTTGATACACACAAGGCACTCCTCCGATATCCGTGAGTTGCATGATCTCATGGTCATAGGAACATATACTTGACATGCAGAAAACAGTAGCAATAAACTGACACGATCATATGCTATGTTTGTAGTTTGGGTCTTATCCATCACATCATTCTCCTAATGATGTGATCCCGTTATCAAATGACATCTCATGTCCATGGCTAGGAAACCTTAACCATCCTTTGATCAACAAGCTAGTCCATTAGAGGCATACTAGGGACATGGTTTTGTCTATGTATCCACACATGCATTTAAGTCTCCGATCAATACAATTATAGCATGGATAATAAACGATTATCATGAACAAGGAAATATGATAATAACTAATTTATTATTGCCTCTAGGGCATATTTCCAACATACATAGTTCTTGAACCCGTAGGGTTTGCACACTTAAGGTTTGGTGACGTTTCAGTAGTATAGAGTTATGCATTGTAACGACCCGACCTGGAAGGTCAAGTCTCCGGTGTTTCCGTACCATCCCAAGATCATGCTGGTACACACACGGTACATCAATGTATATATCAAAGGTAAATCACACAGCATTATATTAATCGAAATCTCATATCGAGTTCTTTATTACGATAAAAATTACAATAAAGTGGCCAAAGGCCAACTCATGAGAATATCTAAATCTTGCGGAAGCGTCGAAGGTAGATGAGTCCATCCGACTCCAAGGGCATCTCACTGAGCATAGAACGTGTCCTCACTCCTGGTCGGAAAAATACTCTGCAACATGATACGTTGCAGCCGTGTAGGTCAGCATATGGAGTATGCCGGCAAAGTCACAAGAGAGGGGTGAAAATAATCAGCTAGTCTATATGCTTATATGGCAGGTGGGGTGGTAAGTTTTGCGTAAAGCCAATTTTTCCTACATCAAGAAAAAGGGCTAAGCAAAGCATTACTAAGTTGGTTGATTAATGAGATGGTTCCATCAACCAATTCTCATACCCAAAATTATTAAATTCCCACATCATCATATTATTTGTGTTGAGAGTTCCGGAAGTTCCAATCCCTTTGGCTCAAGTCGTCCATAACCGTGGACACGGCTAATCGATTAGGTTTAAGTACTCTGCAGAGTTTTTGCACACGTTCCCCACAAGATTTGGTCGCCTCCGTTTGATTTCTCGCACTTCAGGGTGTTTGAGAAACGGATGACCAAAACATGGTCTTCCAAAGGGTTTCCCTGCGACTCTGACGATGCCCATCCTTTCCTACCGTTCTTCTACCTCTCGTAGCACCGCCTGTCCAGGGTCACCACGATATCCAACCAAGCCAGAGCCCATAATGACTTGTGGCTGTGCAGGTAAGCCTTGGGTCTTGAAGCACCCATCCATCCCTTTGTGCCTGGGTGGACCTTTCCGCGTGAATACTGGCCACCTCCAGCATCACCTAGGCTAACCACTGGTTTCTCCAGGGCGCCGTTCAACCATCATCCACCCAGAGGTATGTTGAAAACTTGGAGTATTGAAATCTTGATCATTATGTAGGTCTTGAAATTATTAACTCTCTCAACTCTCATGAATCACACAACCAACCCCGTCTACTAATAGCATAGCAAAAGGTAAAACAACGTTTCCCGGGGCCAATGTTGTCAAAGGGGTTGAGAGGGGTATCTACCACATGATACTACTACTATGTAACCAAGTTTCCAACTAACCTATCTTGCATGCAACTGGGGAGATGGTAGAACTAATGCATATAAAACATGGGTAAAACATGATCAAAGTGACTTGCCTGATTGATGATCTTCGTACTTGAGTAACTCTAGGTAACAAGTTTCGCACTCCGGATAATCTAACGAAACAAACAATGCACTTAAATAAGCATACAACCAAAATAAGTACTCATAACATTCAGCAAAGAAGTACTAAACAAACAAGGCAAACAATGCACAAAAGTCTCTAGCAAGTAAAACACACAAAGTTTTGTTTTTTCCAAAGGGGATGATGAAAACACTACTACATAATAAAACTATTTTGAAATAGCAAAACAATTGTTGACAACAAGGAAAACAATAGAATATTTTATTAATAAACAGAATAATCAATTTAAGCTTGTTGGGAAAAGTTTAGTGAAGTTTATACAAGTTTTGATAAACACTATATGAATCAACTATAGTTATATTAACAAAAGAATGTAAAACTAAACTTATAATTTGTTAACAAAACATGTTCTTGACAGAAAAAAAATAATTTACTATTAAATCTGTCTTAGAAAACAGAAACAAAATATAGAAAACTTTGTTTGAAAACAAACTATTACTAGTTAGTTGTTTTAGTCAAATTAAGCCTAATTGAAAAGAAATTTTGATTCCTATGTTAAATAAAATTAAACTAGGCAAATTTATATTTTTATTAACAGTAAGTGAAAACACTAAATGTTTACTAACAGAACCTAATAAACAAATAAAACCAAATTCTAAATCAAACTAATCAAAATTAAGTTTATAAAACTATATTATAATAATAAGCAGATTCTGTTTTTTGGGTAAAACAGTAATCAAATATATCATGAAAATCCTCAAACTATACCTGAAGATAGTCCTAACTAATACCAAACAGTAGCAAAAAGATTCATATCAAAATCTATTTTCAAACTCTAGTTATTCAGATTTGAAGATTTTAAGCAAATTTGATTCAATTCAAATTTCATAGTTCAAATTTGAAATTTAAAAGTACAGGGTGAAACTACATGAAAATTGTGAGCTATTGCAAAAAGAATCAACTCAAAACTCTAAACAGATTAAAAGATATAAGCAAAACAAAATTGGAAAACATTCTGTTAATTAAAACAAAACAGAAAATGAAAAAAAGTTTGCGTCGGTCAGGGGGCTACGTGGCGCGATCCGATTGGCTAAGGGGGGCGTTCGGTAGGTGAATTAGAGCGGGCGACCGTTCGGTAGAAGAAAACGGTTCGGACTTAAGTTCGTTCTAATCTGGACCGTGGGATTTGGATCGGACGGTCGAGGGGGCTTACGGAGGGAGGTTGCCGGCGTCGGGGTACTCCGGCGAGTCCGGTAGCGGCGATTGCGACGGCGAGGTGTTCCGGTGGTCGGGGAGGACGGGGAAGTGGTCCTGGCGACGGGGACGGTCCTCCGGAGGCGATTGGTGGCGACGGCGTGGCGAATGATGGTCGGAGGTGGTGGCTACGATCGACGGCGACTTCCGGTGGTGGTGGAACTCCGACGAGCAATCGACGGCGTCTCGGCGAGAGAGAGAAGGGGGCTCGGGGGGGGAATGGATGCGGGGCCGTGGGGCTCTTATATAGGCGCTCGGGGGGGTGCGGGGAGGAGAGAGGGGAGAGATCCGGTGAGGGGGAGTAACGGCCGGCGTCGGATCCGGCGAGCGCGGGGAGTGAAGACGATGACCGTTCCGGGGCAACGGTCGGACGGGGTGGGACCCGGTGTCAGTGAGAGAGCGGGAGCATTACTGCGCTCGGTCGGCCGACCGGTAACGGTTTCGGCTTTTAAAGCCGGTGGGCCGGCCCGTTTAATACCGGAAACGGTTACCGTTTCTTTTTAATAATTTCCGGAGACATTCAAAAGCTTTTAAAGCATTCAAATCGTTTGTAAATATAGGGGTATTATATATCAAAATTAACAGAATAATAAATGCTATTTAATGAACATTTCTATTCTGTCATTTGAACACTTTGAAAAAAATATTATTTCAGAAATGTCCTAATTGTTTTTAAACCCTTTTTGCAAATATTTTCAAAATAACTCCTGGTTATTTTTGTTCAAATAATTCACCAATTAGACCCTGGTGTGGAGTGTCATGTTCCTCCTCTCTTATTTGAACTTTTAACCAAAAATTTTAAATAGAGGAAGCAACATAGGGAAAAGTAGAAGGGGACTTTCTGAAAACCAGAAGAGGCATTTCAACTAGTTCATACAATCAAGCAATGATGATAATAGATGCATAGCTATATTCATAACATTCCAAAATGGAATTTTGGGATGTTACAAACCTACCCACCTTAAGATGAATCTCGCCCTCGAGATTCGGGTTGGCTAGAAAATAGGTGCGGATGGTCTCTACGAAGATCTTCTTCGCGTTCCCAGGTGGCTTCTTCCTCAGTATGGTGACTCCACAAAACTTTGCAGAACTTGATAATCTTGCTGCGGGTAACTCTGTTGGATGTCTCGAGGATCTTGACAGGCTTCTCCTCATAAGTCAGATCACTTTCAAGCTGTATGGCCTCTAGGGGCACGGTGTCTCGCAAAGGGATGTCAACCATCTCAGCATGACATTTCTTCAGCTGGGAAACATGGAACACATCATGAACTTCGGATAATCCTTCCGGCAATTCCAGTTTGTATGCAACTTCACCTCTACGTTCAAGAATTTTGTAGGGGCCTATGAATCTGGGTGCTAATTTTCCTTTAACACCAAATCTCTTGGTTCCTCGAAGCGGGGACACACGAAGATATGCTCGGTCTCCCACTTCATACGTCACTTCCTTGCGCTTGTTGTCAGCATAGCTCTTCTGTCGAGATTGAGCTATTTTGAGTCTGTCACGTATCAACTTGACTTTCTCTTCAGAATCTCGGATAAGGTCGGGACCAAAAAGTTGTCGGTCTCCAACACCATCCCACGTCAGTGGTGTTCTACATCTTCTTCCGTATAAAGCTTCGAAAGGGGCCATCTTTAGACTGGTCTGATAACTGTTGTTGTATGAGAATTCTGCGTAAGGCAAGTTTTCGTCCCAACTAGATCCATAATCTAGCGCACAAGCTCTCAACATGTCTTCCAGAATCTGATTGACTCTCTCAGTCTGGCCATCTGTCTGCGGATGAAAAGCTGTACTAAACTCCAGTCTCGTACCCAAAGTCTCATGTAACTGATGCCAAAACTTTGAAGTGAATTGTGTTCCTCTATCTGACACTATACTCCTCGGAACTCCATGCAGACATACGATCCTGGTCATGTATATCTTGGCTAGCTTAGCACTGGTATAGGTGGTCTTTACTGGAATGAAGTGTGCTACCTTGGTCAAGCGATCTACCACTACCCAGATGGAATCATAACCTGAACGGGTCCTGGGCAATCCTGTGATGAAATCCATACCAAGTTTTTCCCATTTCCACTCGGGTATCGGCAAAGGTTGGAGTAACCCTGCTGGTTTCTGATGTTCTGCCTTTACTCGCTGACAAACATCACATATCGCAACATGCTCTGCAATATCTTTCTTCATACCTGTCCACCAATAACTTTCCTTTAAATCCAGATACATCTTGGTATTGCCTGGGTGTATCGAGTAAGGTGAATCGTGGGCTTCCTGAAGTATCAACTTCCTGAGCTCTGGTTCATTGGGCACATAGATTCGGTTCTCAAACCACAAAGTTCCGTGTTCATCCTCACGAAAACCTTTAGCTTTACCATCTTTCATTCTCTGTTTAATCTCAGCTATCTCCTTGTCCGATTTCTGGGCTTCTCGAATTCTTTCGGTCAAGGTGGACTGAATTTCCAGTGTAGCAACATATCCTCTTGGAACTATCTCTAGCTTGAGCTCTCTGAGATCATCGACTAACTCTTGAGGTAATCCTCCAGCTGTGAGTGTGTTCACATAAGTTTTCCGACTCAAGGCATCGGCTACAACATTAGCCTTACCTGGATGGTAGTGTAATCTCATGTCATAGTCCTTGATTAACTCTAACCATCTCCTCTGTCTGAGGTTCAACTCTTTCTGCGTGAAGATATACTTCAGGCTCTTATGGTCGGTGTAAACATCACAACTATTTCCGATAAGGAAATGTCTCCAAGTCTTGAGTGCGTGCACTACGGCTGCTAGCTCCAAGTCATGCGTGGCATAATTCAACTCATGAGGTCGTAGCTGTCTGGAAGCATAGGCTACAACTTTTCCATCCTGCATAAGTACTCCTCCAAGTCCTTGACGTGAAGCATCACAATAAACCTGGAAATCCTTCCGAATATCGGGCAAGATCAACACTGGGGCTGTGACCAAACGTTCCTTCAACTCCCGGAAACTGGCTTCACATTCCACAGTCCAAACATACTTGGATTCTTTCTTCAACAACTCTGTCATGGGCTTGGCAACCTTGGAGAAATTTTCAATGAACCTCCGGTAATATCCAGCAAGTCCAAGGAAACTGCGGATCTCCTTAACTGAGGTGGGTGACTTCCACTCGGTGACGGCTTCAACCTTAGCGGGGTCTACGGCTATTCCTTCTCCGGAAATAACATGTCCCAGGAATCCGACTTCCGTCAACCAAAATTCACATTTGCTGAACTTGGCATATAACTGATGCTCTCTTAGCTTTTCCAGAACTAAACGCAAATGTTGCTTATGCTCTTCCTCGTTCTTGGAGAATATCAGAATGTCATCGATGAACACCACAACAAACTTGTCTAGGTATTCCATGAATACTTTGTTCATCAAATTCATGAAGTAGGCAGGAGCATTAGTCAATCCAAAAGACATGACCGTATACTCATACAAGCCATACCTCGTGGTGAAAGCTGTTTTGGGTATATCCTGTTCACGAATTTTCAACTGGTGATACCCTGATCGAAGATCGATCTTGGAGAATACTTTGGCTCCTACGAGCTGATCAAACAAATCATTAATCATCGGTAGAGGGTACTTGTTCTTGATAGTCACCTCGTTCAAGGCACGATAGTCCACTACCATTCTCAAAGATTTATCCTTCTTCTCCACCAAAAGAACTGGGGCTCCCCAAGGTGAAGAACTTGGGCGAATATAACCTTTGTCCAATAACTCCTTAATTTGCTTCTTGATTTCCAACAGATCATTTGCGGGCATCCGATAGGGTCTCTTGGAAATTGGGGCTGTCCCTGGCTGTAGCTCTATTAAGAACTCAATCTCCCTATCTGGTGGCATTCCTGGTAATTCTTCCGGAAATACATCTGGAAATTCTTTTACCACAGGTACTTCCTCCTGAACAACTCCTGTGAGAGAACTTAACCGAGCACTCATACGTGTGCGTCGGGATACATACTTAATCCTCTTGTTCTCCGGGGTGGTGAGTGAAACAGACTTGCTAGGGCAATCAAGATTTCCTTCATACTTGGTCATCCAATCCATGCCTAGGATTACATCCAATCCGTGTGACTCTAAGACGATGAGGTCGGTGGAAAAAACATGGTTCCCTATATTGAGTTTCAAGGCATGGCATCCTATCCCTGCCATCATCATACCTCCTGGAGAACTAACCTGAATTGGCTGACTAAGGGTTTTGGTGGGCAAACCATACTTATCCACAACTACCCTTGATATGAATGAATGAGTTGCACCCGAATCAAAAAGTACTGTAACAGGACGTGAATGCAATAAAAACTTACCAACCACAGTCTCGGGCTGATCATAGACTTCTTCCACGTTGATGTGATTCACGTGAGCACGGGGAAACGGATTGGGCTTCTTGGCTGTGGAGTTGCCGTTGTTAGTGCCGTTTCCAGTGCCTTGCTTACTCTGGGGACACTCAGTAGCATAGTGCCCTGTCTTCTGGCACTTGAAACAGGTAATGTGACTCAGATCCTTCTGAGCAGGAACTTGACGGTGCTGGTTGTTGTTCCCATTCCCATTGTCACTCTTGAAGTTACCATGGTTGAGACGGTTATTCCCATTTCCTCCATGATGGTGACCTCCATGGTTGTGCACAGTATGAGTGTGCTTTCCAAACTTACCATTTCCTGATCCGGTATTCCCGGAGTACGGGGAGTAACGAGGCTTCTGATGAGCTCCAGAGTTGAACTTCCCCTGAGTGTACTTCCGCTTGCGGTTCTCAATCTGCTGCTGTTTACCTTCCAGAATAAGTGCCTTATCCACCAGCTCTTGGTAGTTGTTGAAATTAGCCACTACCAGCTGTATGCTCAACTCATCATTGAGTCCTTCCAGAAACTTTTCTTGCTTGGCCGCATCATCGGCCACATCTCCTGGGGCATAACGTGACAATGTGTTGAAGTCGTCCACATATTGGGCCACGGAACGATTACCCTGGCGCAAGTTGCGAAACTCGCGCTTCTTTAAACTCATGGCTCCAGCTGAAACATGAGCGGTGCGGAAAGCAAGCTTGAACTGCTCCCAAGTCACATCTGCAATAGGATAAGTGGTGGTATAATTCTCCCACCATGATGCTGCTGGTCCTTCCAGTTGATGTGCGGCAAATCGCACTTTCTCAGCGTCAGTGCATCCAGCGGTGACAAGTTCTCTCTCCATCTTGCGGAGCCAGTCATCTGCCACAATGGGCTCAGTGCTGCTGGAGAAAGTTGGAGGGTTCAACCTCAGAAAACGGGTGAGATTGTCAGTCTGGGGTGGATGGTGGTTGTTGTTGTTGTTCTGGTTGTTGGTCTGATTCTGAATCAATAGTTGCATCAGTGCATTCTGTTGCTGAAGGAGTTGGGTGAGTTCCGGTGGAAAAGTGAAATCGGTCTCACGTCGTGGAGGCATCTTGCTGTTTTCAGAGGGATGAGAATTAGAATAGAACAAGGGTCTGGAAGAAATTCACTACCCATATGCAATGCAACAAACATATCACACGAAACACTCATTCATTTATTCAATCAATGTCAAACATCGGAAAATACAAATCTCAGACAACTAAACATCGACCTACGCTTTAACGACTAAAATAAAGATACATTGGAGGGCATAACTAATGTTCTCCTCAAAAGTGCATAGTCGTAGGTCCTCCGGTGGTGCTTTCCTCATAGTCTTCATCGTCGCTGATGAAGGGTGCCATGTCTCCTTCGGGGTGAAGGTTTTCTCCCATGTCTAGATGCTCCTCCAGAGTGGCGATGCGTGCATTCTGCTCATCAATCCTCTCTAAGAAGTCCTTCACTTCATGCTCGTGTTCATAGTTGGCCTCTCGCAGATCAGCTTCAAGGTCCAGCTCACGATTCATCAGATTCTTGATAGTCTTCGTGTCAGCACGAACTCGAAGCTCCAGAGTCCTGATGTGAGTCTCCAAGGTCTGGATATAGGAGATATTGGTGTCTGCAGTGGGATTGGTGATGATGTTGCCATGGGCATCTCTGCGGCAAACCATGCTGAGTCCTGGTGAAATGGTTCCACCTCTGTATTCCTCCTGGATACGTCCAAGGGCACGATGAATGGCCATGTCTCTTCCAAGTATCCAACTGGGTGCCACGAACTTGAGATCTATGGGTTCCTTCCGATTCCCAAAGGTCTTCCCTGGAATATGCACCTCGATCCTGTAGCGTCCATCTTGGGGAAATGACATGATAGGAATCCCGGTGATGCTCGGCAAAGCAATCCTTATGTCCTTGACGATCCTCATCAGCTCCTTACCAAAGGGCATCGTTGCGTCAGGCTGGCAAAACTCTGTGATCAACACTGGGATGAAGGTGGCCATCTATAAATTTTGAAATAATCGGAGAGGAGTCAGAAACGAATAGATGAGAGTATAAGATATTTAAAGACAAAGAGAAACAATCCTAAGGCTTTCCAATCCTAGAGGTTACGTCCTACGGTCAGCGTGTGCTCTGATACCATTTCTGTAACGACCCGACCTGGAAGGTCAAGTCTCCGGTGTTTCCGTACCATCCCAAGATCATGCTGGTACACACACGGTACATCAATGTATATATCAAAGGTAAATCACACAGCATTATATTAATCGAAATCTCATATCGAGTTCTTTATTACGATAAAAATTACAATAAAGTGGCCAAAGGCCAACTCATGAGAATATCTAAATCTTGCGGAAGCGTCGAAGGTAGATGAGTCCATCCGACTCCAAGGGCATCTCACTGAGCATAGAACGTGTCCTCACTCCTGGTCGGAAAAATACTCTGCAACATGATACGTTGCAGCCGTGTAGGTCAGCATATGGAGTATGCCGGCAAAGTCACAAGAGAGGGGTGAAAATAATCAGCTAGTCTATATGCTTATATGGCAGGTGGGGTGGTAAGTTTTGCGTAAAGCCAATTTTTCCTACATCAAGAAAAAGGGCTAAGCAAAGCATTACTAAGTTGGTTGATTAATGAGATGGTTCCATCAACCAATTCTCATACCCAAAATTATTAAATTCCCACATCATCATATTATTTGTGTTGAGAGTTCCGGAAGTTCCAATCCCTTTGGCTCAAGTCGTCCATAACCGTGGACACGGCTAATCGATTAGGTTTAAGTACTCTGCAGAGTTTTTGCACACGTTCCCCACAAGATTTGGTCGCCTCCGTTTGATTTCTCGCACTTCAGGGTGTTTGAGAAACGGATGACCAAAACATGGTCTTCCAAAGGGTTTCCCTGCGACTCTGACGATGCCCATCCTTTCCTACCGTTCTTCTACCTCTCGTAGCACCGCCTGTCCAGGGTCACCACGATATCCAACCAAGCCAGAGCCCATAATGACTTGTGGCTGTGCAGGTAAGCCTTGGGTCTTGAAGCACCCATCCATCCCTTTGTGCCTGGGTGGACCTTTCCGCGTGAATACTGGCCACCTCCAGCATCACCTAGGCTAACCACTGGTTTCTCCAGGGCGCCGTTCAACCATCATCCACCCAGAGGTATGTTGAAAACTTGGAGTATTGAAATCTTGATCATTATGTAGGTCTTGAAATTATTAACTCTCTCAACTCTCATGAATCACACAACCAACCCCGTCTACTAATAGCATAGCAAAAGGTAAAACAACGTTTCCCGGGGCCAATGTTGTCAAAGGGGTTGAGAGGGGTATCTACCACATGATACTACTACTATGTAACCAAGTTTCCAACTAACCTATCTTGCATGCAACTGGGGAGATGGTAGAACTAATGCATATAAAACATGGGTAAAACATGATCAAAGTGACTTGCCTGATTGATGATCTTCGTACTTGAGTAACTCTAGGTAACAAGTTTCGCACTCCGGATAATCTAACGAAACAAACAATGCACTTAAATAAGCATACAACCAAAATAAGTACTCATAACATTCAGCAAAGAAGTACTAAACAAACAAGGCAAACAATGCACAAAAGTCTCTAGCAAGTAAAACACACAAAGTTTTGTTTTTTCCAAAGGGGATGATGAAAACACTACTACATAATAAAACTATTTTGAAATAGCAAAACAATTGTTGACAACAAGGAAAACAATAGAATATTTTATTAATAAACAGAATAATCAATTTAAGCTTGTTGGGAAAAGTTTAGTGAAGTTTATACAAGTTTTGATAAACACTATATGAATCAACTATAGTTATATTAACAAAAGAATGTAAAACTAAACTTATAATTTGTTAACAAAACATGTTCTTGACAGAAAAAAAATAATTTACTATTAAATCTGTCTTAGAAAACAGAAACAAAATATAGAAAACTTTGTTTGAAAACAAACTATTACTAGTTAGTTGTTTTAGTCAAATTAAGCCTAATTGAAAAGAAATTTTGATTCCTATGTTAAATAAAATTAAACTAGGCAAATTTATATTTTTATTAACAGTAAGTGAAAACACTAAATGTTTACTAACAGAACCTAATAAACAAATAAAACCAAATTCTAAATCAAACTAATCAAAATTAAGTTTATAAAACTATATTATAATAATAAGCAGATTCTGTTTTTTGGGTAAAACAGTAATCAAATATATCATGAAAATCCTCAAACTATACCTGAAGATAGTCCTAACTAATACCAAACAGTAGCAAAAAGATTCATATCAAAATCTATTTTCAAACTCTAGTTATTCAGATTTGAAGATTTTAAGCAAATTTGATTCAATTCAAATTTCATAGTTCAAATTTGAAATTTAAAAGTACAGGGTGAAACTACATGAAAATTGTGAGCTATTGCAAAAAGAATCAACTCAAAACTCTAAACAGATTAAAAGATATAAGCAAAACAAAATTGGAAAACATTCTGTTAATTAAAACAAAACAGAAAATGAAAAAAAGTTTGCGTCGGTCAGGGGGCTACGTGGCGCGATCCGATTGGCTAAGGGGGGCGTTCGGTAGGTGAATTAGAGCGGGCGACCGTTCGGTAGAAGAAAACGGTTCGGACTTAAGTTCGTTCTAATCTGGACCGTGGGATTTGGATCGGACGGTCGAGGGGGCTTACGGAGGGAGGTTGCCGGCGTCGGGGTACTCCGGCGAGTCCGGTAGCGGCGATTGCGACGGCGAGGTGTTCCGGTGGTCGGGGAGGACGGGGAAGTGGTCCTGGCGACGGGGACGGTCCTCCGGAGGCGATTGGTGGCGACGGCGTGGCGAATGATGGTCGGAGGTGGTGGCTACGATCGACGGCGACTTCCGGTGGTGGTGGAACTCCGACGAGCAATCGACGGCGTCTCGGCGAGAGAGAGAAGGGGGCTCGGGGGGGGAATGGATGCGGGGCCGTGGGGCTCTTATATAGGCGCTCGGGGGGGTGCGGGGAGGAGAGAGGGGAGAGATCCGGTGAGGGGGAGTAACGGCCGGCGTCGGATCCGGCGAGCGCGGGGAGTGAAGACGATGACCGTTCCGGGGCAACGGTCGGACGGGGTGGGACCCGGTGTCAGTGAGAGAGCGGGAGCATTACTGCGCTCGGTCGGCCGACCGGTAACGGTTTCGGCTTTTAAAGCCGGTGGGCCGGCCCGTTTAATACCGGAAACGGTTACCGTTTCTTTTTAATAATTTCCGGAGACATTCAAAAGCTTTTAAAGCATTCAAATCGTTTGTAAATATAGGGGTATTATATATCAAAATTAACAGAATAATAAATGCTATTTAATGAACATTTCTATTCTGTCATTTGAACACTTTGAAAAAAATATTATTTCAGAAATGTCCTAATTGTTTTTAAACCCTTTTTGCAAATATTTTCAAAATAACTCCTGGTTATTTTTGTTCAAATAATTCACCAATTAGACCCTGGTGTGGAGTGTCATGTTCCTCCTCTCTTATTTGAACTTTTAACCAAAAATTTTAAATAGAGGAAGCAACATAGGGAAAAGTAGAAGGGGACTTTCTGAAAACCAGAAGAGGCATTTCAACTAGTTCATACAATCAAGCAATGATGATAATAGATGCATAGCTATATTCATAACATTCCAAAATGGAATTTTGGGATGTTACATGCATGGTGGTGACCAAAGGTTGTTCGGAGTCCCGGATGAGATCCCGGACGTCACAAAGAGCTCCAGAATGGGCCGGAGGTAAAGATTTATATATATGAAGTGCTGTTTTGGTCGCCGGAAAAGTTTCGGGCTCATCGGTAGTGTACCGGGAGTGCCGGTAGTGTACTGGGGGACCATCGGGAGAGGTATTTCGACCCAAGAGGCTGCATGGGCTGTGGGAGGAGGTAAACCAGACCTTGGTGGGCTGACCAAAGCCTCCTCTAAGGGCCCATGCGGCTGGAGTGGTTTGAGAAGGAAAAAATCCAAAGGTGTAGAGGTGGAAAGAGTTTCCAAGTGGAAAGGAGGAATCCTACTCCTAATAGCATTGGAGTAGGACTCCTCCACCTCCAATTTCCACCAAACCTTGAGGGTTTGAGGATGCATCCTCCCCTCCCTCCCTCCTATATATACTAGAGGATTTAGAGGAAAAAGCTAACCCTAATAGCCACGTGCTACCTCTCCTCTAGATTGTAGTTTCTCCTCTAGATCGGTTTTCAGCGGTACTTAGGCGAAGCCCTGCTGGAATAGCTCCACCACCATCGCTGCAACGCCGTCGTGCTGCCGAAGAACTCATCTACCTATCCACTCCCTCTTGCTGGATCAAGAAGGCGGAGATCGTCATCGAGATGTACGTGTGCTGAACGCGGAGGTGTCATCCGTTCGGCGCTAGATCGGAAGGATCGTGATCAAGATCGCGAGATGGATCGTGATGTGATCACGAGACAGATCGTGATGAGTTCGCGAGATGGGTCGTGATTGGATCGCGGGATGGATCGTGATGAGATCACGGGATGCTCGGCGATTTGAATCGCGAAGACGTTCGACTACACCAACCGCGTTTCTTAACGCTTCCCGCTTAGCGATCTACAAGGGTATGTAGATCCACTCTCCCTCTCGTAGATGCTCATCACCATGGATAGATCTTGCGTGTGCGTAGGAAATTTTTTGTTTCCCATTCAACGTTCCCCAACAGTGGCATCATGAGCTAGGTCTATGTGTAGATGAGATCTCGAGTAGAACACAAAGAGTTTGTGGGCGTTGATGCTTAGATTGCTTCCTCCCTTGGTCGTGTTTTGGTTCAACGGTATTGTGGGATGAAGCGGCCCGTACCAACATTACTCGTACGCTTACGAGAGACCGGTTCCATCAACTGACGTGTAACCTCGTTGCACAAAGATGGCTGGCGGGTGCCTGTTTCTCTTACTTTAGTTGGATCGGATTCGACAAAGGCGGTCCTTGAGAAGGTTGAAAAGCAGCTTATGTATCACCATTGTGGTTTATGCATAGGTGAGAATTGTTCTTGCTAGATACCCGTAGCAGCCACGTAAAACATGCAACAACAATTAGAGGACGTCTAACTTGTTTTTGCAGGGTATGTTTGTTGGAAATATGCCCTAGAGGCAATAATAAAATGGTTATTATTGTATTTCCTAGTTCATGATAATTGTCTATTTTTCATGCTATAATTGTGTTAACCGGAAACCGTAATACATGTGTGAATACATAGACCACAACATGTCCCTATTGAGCCTCTAGTTGACTAGCTCGTTGATCAATAGATGGTCACGGTTTCATGACCATGGACATTGGATGTCGTTGATAATGGGATCACATCATTAGGAGAATGATGTGATGGACAAGACCCAATCCTAAGCATAGCACAAGATCGTGTAGTTCGTTTGCTAAAGCTTTTAAATGTCAAGTATCGTTTCCTTAGACCATGAGATTGTGCAACTCCCGGATACCGTAGGAATGCTTTGGGTGTGCCAAACGTCACAACGTAACTGGGTGGCTATAAAGGTGCACTACGGGTATCTCCGAAAGTGTCTGTTGGGTTGGCACGAATCGAGATTGGGATTTGTCACTCCGTGTGACGGAGAGGTATCTCTGGGCCCACTCGGTAAGATATCATCATAATGAGCTCAATGTGACTAAGGAGTTAGTCACGGTATGATGTATTACGGAACGAGTAAAGAGACTTCCCGGTAACGAGATTAAACAAGGTATAGAGATACCGACGATCGAATCTCGGGCAAGTATCATACCGATAGACAAAGGGAATTGTATACGGGATTGATTGAATCCCTGACATCGTGGTTCATCCGATGAGATCATCGTGGAACAAGTGGGAGCCAACATGGGTATCCAGATCCCGTTGTTGGTTATTGACAGGAGAAGTGTCTCGGTCATGTCTACGTGTCTCCCGAACCCGTAGGGTCTACACACTTAAGGTTCGATGACGCTAGGGTTATAGGGAAATGGTATACATGATTACCGAAGGTTGTTCGGAGTCCCGGATGAGATCCCGGACATCACGAGGAGCTCCGGAATGGTCCGGAGGTAAAGATTGATATATAGGAAGTCCAATTTTGGTCACTGGAAAGTTTTCGGGCTCATCGGTAGTGTACCGGGAGTGCCGGGAGGGTGCCGAAGGACCCCCGGGAGGGGTGTGACGACCATAGGACTTTGTGGGACCTTAGAGGAGGTGTGCCAGCCCTTAGTGGTCTGTCCAAGACCTTCTAGAAAGTCCCATGCGGTTGGGATCAAGAGATAAAGGGTAAAAGGGATTTAAAAGAGGAGATCCACCTCCCTTGTGGGAGGTGGACTCTTCCCCACCTTCGGCCGAAGCTCTCCTCCTTGGAGGAGGGGCCAAGGCAGCCCTCCCTATCCCTCCTCCTATATATATGCAAGGGTTTGGGCTGATTTGAGACACGACTTCTCTCTCTCTCGGTGCAGCCCTACCCTTCTTCTTCCTCGTTCTCCGTAGCGCTTGGCGAAGCCCTGCCGGAGTTCACGTAGCTCCACCGTCACCACGCCGTCGTGCTGCCGGAGCTCTCCCTCAACCTCTCCTTCATCCTTGCTGGATCAAGGCGTAGGAGACGTCATCGGGATGCACGTGTGTTGAACGTGGAGGCGCCGTTGTTCGGCGCTAAGATCGGAATCCACCGCGATCTGAATCGCTACGAGTACGACTCCACCAACCGTGTTCTTGTAACGCTTCTGCTTAGCGATCTTCAAAGGTATGAATATGCAATCTCTCCCCTCTCGTTGCTGGTTTCTCCATGGATAGATCTTGGTGATCGTAGGAATTTTTTTGATTTACTACTACGTCTCCCAACAGTGGCATCATGAGCCAGGTCTATGCGTAGAATCTATGCACGAGTAGAACACAAAGTAGTTGTGGACGTCGATTTTGTTAATATGCTTACCTCTAATAGTCTTATCTTGATTCGGCGGTATTGTGGGATGAAGCGGCCCAGACCGACTTTACACGTACGCTTACGTGAGACTGGTTCCACCACCTGACATGCACTTGTTGCATAAGGTGGCTAGCGGGTGTCTGTCTCTCCCACCTTAGTCGGATTGGATTCGATGAAAAGGGTCCTTATGAAGGGTAAATAGCAATTGGCATATCACGTTGTGGTTTTGGCGTAGGTAAGAAACGTTCTTGCTAGTAACCTATAGCAGCCACGTAAAAACTTGCAACTACAATTTAGAGGACGTCTAACTTGTTTTTGCAGCATGTGCCTTGTGATGTGATATGGCCAAAAGGATGTGATGTGATGCATTGTGATGTATGAGATTGATCATGTTCTTGTAATAGGATTCACGACTTGCATGTCGATGAGTATGACAACCGACAGGAGCCATAGGAGTTGTCTTATTTTATTGTATGACCTGCGTGTCAATCATAAATGCCATGTAATTACTTTACTTTATTGCTAAACGTTAGCCATAGTAGTAGAAGTAATAGTTGGCGAGACAACTTCATGAAGACACAATGATGGAGATCATGATGATGGAGATCATGATGATGGAGATCATGATGATGGAGATCATGGTGTCGTGCCGGTAACAGTGATGATCATGGTGCCCCGAAGATGGAGATCAAAGGAGCAAGATGATATTGGCCATATCATGTCACTGTATTGATTGCATGTGATGTTTATCATGTTTACATCTTATTTGCTTAAAACAACGGTAGTAAATAAGATGATCTCTCAATAAAATTTCAAGAAAAGTGTTCACCCTAACTGTGCACCATTGCTAAGGATCGTTGTTCCGAAGCACCACGTGATGATCGGGTGTGATAGGTTCTAACATTCACATACAACGGATGTAAGCCAGATTTACACACGCGATACACTTAGGTTGACTTGATGAGCCTAGCATGTACAGACATGGCCTCAGAACACGGAAGACCGAAAGGTCGAACATGAGTCGTATAGAAGATACGATCAACATGGAGATGTTCACCATGGATGACTAGTCCGTCTCACGTGATGATCGGACACGGGCTAGTTGACATGGATCATGTGTCACTTGGATGACTAGAGAGATGTCTATCTAAGTGGGAGTTCATTAAATAATTTGATTATGTGAACTTAATTATCATGAACTTAGTCTAAAATTGTCTTTACAATCTATATTGTAGATCCAATGGCCAACGCGAATTTCACCCTAAACTTCAACGCGTTCCTAGAGAAAACCAAGCTGAAAGATGATGGAAGCAACTATGCGGCTGGGTCCGTGGCTTGAGGATCATCCTCATAGCTTCCAAGAAATTGTATGTCCTTGATGCACCACTAGGTGACCCACCCCTTCTCCTAGCAGAGCAAGACGTTGCGAACGCTTGGCATTCTTGCTGCGATGATTACTCCCTTGTTCAGTGCGGCATGCTTTACAGTTTAGAACCAGGGCTTCAAAAGCGTTTTGAGCAACACAGATCATATGAGATGTTCCCAAAGCTGAAACTGGTTTTCCAAGCTCATGCCCGGGTCGAGAGATATGACGTCTCCGACAGGTTCTTCGGCTGTAAGATGGAGGAGAATAGTTCTGTCAGTGAGCACATCCTCAAGATGTCTGGGCTACACAACCGCTTGACTCAGCTGTGAGTTAATCTCCCGGATGACTCAGTCATTGACAGAATCCTCCAGTCGCTTCCACCTAGCTACAAAAGCTTTGTGATGAACTACAACATGCAGGGGATGGAGAAGTCCATTCCTGAGTTGTACTCGATGATGCAATCAGCAGAGGTCAAGATCAAGAAGGAGCATCAAGTGTTGATGGTGAATAAGACCACTAGTTTTGAGAAAGGCAAGGGTAAGAAGAACTTCAAGAAGGACGGCAAATCTGTTGCCGCGCCCGATAAGCAAGTTGCCGGGAAGAAGAAGAACAAGAATGGACCCAAGCCTGAGATCGAGTGTTTTTATTGCAAGGGTACCGGTCACTGGAAGCGGAACTGCCCCAAGTACTTAGCGGATAAGAAGGACGACAACATTAAAGGTATATGTGATATACTTGTTATTGATGTGTACCTAACCAGCGCTTGTAGTAGCTCCTGGGTATTTGATACCGGTGCAGTTGCTCACATTTGTAACTCCAAGCAGGAGCTGCGGAATAAGCGGAGGCTCGCAAAGGACGAGGTGACGATGTGCGTCGGGAATGGTTCCAAGGTCGATGTGATCGCCGTCGGCACGCTACCTCTACATCTACCTTCGGGATTAGTGTTAAACCTTAATAATTGTTATTTAGTACCAGCTTTGAGCATGAACATTGTATCTGGATCTCGCTTGATGCGAGATGGATACTCATTTAAATTTGAGAATAATGGTTGTTCTATTTATATGAGAGAAATGTTTTATGGTCATGCCCCGCTGGTCAATGGTTTATTTTTGATGAATCTCGAACGTGATGTTACACATGTCCATAGTGTGAGTACCAAAAAGTGTAAGGTTGATAATGATAGTCCCACTTACTTGTGGCACTGCCGCCTTGGTCATATTGGTGTCAAATGCATGAAGAAGCTCCATACCGATGGACTTTTGGAGTCTCTTGATTTCGAATCATTTGACACGTGCGAACCATGCCTCATGGGCAAGATGACCAAGACTCCGTTCTCCGGAACAATGGAGCGAGCAAATGACTTGTTGGAAATAATACATACCGATGTTTGCGGTCCAATGAGTGTCGAGGCTCGTGGTGGCTACCGTTATGTTCTCACCCTCACTGATGACTTGAGTAGATATGGGTATGTCTACTTAATGAAACATAAGTCTGAAACTTTTGAAAGGTTCAAGGAATTTCAGAGTGAGGTAGAGAATCAACGTGACAGGAAAATAAAGTGCCTACGATCTGATTGTGGCGGAGAATATTTAAGTCACGAGTTTGGCACGCACCTAAGGAAATGTGGAATTGTTTCACAACTTAGGCCGCCTGGCACACCTTAGTGAAATGGTGTGTCTGAACGTCGTAATCGCACTCTATTAGATATGGTACGATCTATGATGTCTCTTACCGACTTACCGCTATCATTTTGGGGATATGCATTAGAGACTGTCGCATTCACTTTAAATAGGGCACCGTCAAAATCCGTTGAGACGACACCGTATGAATTATGGTTTGGAAACAAACCTAAGCTGTCGTTTCTAAAAGTTTGGGGATGCGATGCTTATGTGAAGAAACTTCAACCTGAGAAGCTCGAACCCAAAGCGGAAAAGTGCGTCTTCATAGGATATCCCAAAGAGACTATTGGGTATACCTTCTACCTCAGATCCGAAGGCAAAGTATTTGTTGCCAATAATGGATCCTTTCTTGAGAAAGAGTTTCTCTCGAAAGAAGTGAGTGGGAGGAAAATAGAACTTGATGAGTTAATTGTACCTCCACTCGAACCGGAGAGTAGCACAGCTCAGGAAGTTGTTTCTGTGGAGCCTACACCGGCTGGAGAGGAAGTTAATGATGATGATCATGAAACTTCAGATCAAGTTACTATTGAACGTCGAAGGTCCACTAGGACACGTTCCGCACCAGAGTGGTACGGCAACCCTGTCCTGGAGATCATGTTGTTGGGCAACGGTGAACCTTCGAACTATGAAGAAGCGATGGCAGGCCCGGATTCCAACAAATAGCTTGAAGCCATGAAATCCGAGATAGGATCCATGTATGAGAACAAAGTGTGGACTTTGGTGGACTTGCCTGATGATAAGCGAGCCATTGAAAATAAATGGATCTTTAAGAAGAAGACTGACGCAGATGGTAATGTAACCGTCTATAAGGCTCGGCTTGTCGCTAAGGGTTATCGACAAGTTCAAGGAGTTGACTACGATGAGACTTTCTCACCCGTAGCGATGTTGAAGTCTGTCCGAACCATGTTAGCAATTGCCGCATTTTATGATTATGAGATCTGGCAAATGGATGTCAAAATGGCATTCCTTAATGGTTTCCTTAAGGAAGAACTGTATATGGTGCAGCCGGAAGGTTTTGTCGATCCTAAAGATACTAACAAGGTATGCAAGCTCCAGCACTCCATCTATGGGCTGGTGCAAGCATCTCGGAGTTGGGACATTCGCTTTAATGAAGTGATTAAAGCGTTTGGGTTTGTACAGGTTTATGGAGAACCCTGTATTTACAAGAAAGTGAGTGGGAGCTCTGTAGCATTTCTCGTATTATATGTGGATGACATACTGATAATGGGAAATGATATAGAACTCTTGGAAAGTGTAAAGGCCTACTTGAATAAGTGTTTTTCAATAAAGGACCTTGGAGAAGCTGCTTACATATTAGGTATTAAGATCTATAGAGATAGATCGAGACGCCTCATAGGTCTTTCACAAAGCACATACCTTGAAAAGATATTGAAGAAGTTCAATATGGATCAGTCCAAGAAGGGGTTCTTGCCTGTGTTACAAGGTGTGAGATTGAGTACGACTCAATTCCCGACCATGGCAAAGGATAGAGAAGAGATGAGTGTCATCCCCTATGCTTCAGCCATAGGCTCTATTATGTATGCCATGCTGTGTACCAGACCTGATGTGAACCTTGCCATAAGTTTGGTAGGGAGGTACCAAAGTGATCCCGAAGCGGAACACTAGACAACGGTCAAGAATATCCTAAGGTACCTGAAAAGGACAAAGGACATGTTTCTCGTATATGGAGGTGCCGAAGAGCTCGTCGTAAAGGGTTACGTCGATGCTAGCTTCGACACAGATCCGGACGACTCCAAGTTGCAAACTGGATACGTGTATATTTTTAATGGAGGGGCAGTCAGCTGGTGCAGCAGCAGGCAAAGCGTCGTGGCGGCATCTACATGTGAAGCGGAATACATAGCTGCTTCGAAACCAGCAAAGGAAGGAGTCTGGATAAAGGAGTTCATCACCGACCTACGAGTAATTCCAAGTGCGTCGGGCCCGATGACTCTATTCTGTGACAACACTGGAGCTATTGCCCTTGCGAAGGAGCCTGGGTTTCACAAGAAGACAAGACACATCAAGCGCCGCTTCAACTCCATCCGTAATTACATTCAAGAGGGAGATATAGATATTTGTAAAGTGCATACAGATCTGAATGTCGCAGATCCGTTGACTAAACCTCTCTCACGAGCAAAACATGATCAACACCAGAATGCTATGGATTTACAATTCATCACAATGTAAATAGATTATTGACTCTAGTGCAAGTGGGAGACTGTTGGAAATATGCCCTAGAGGCAATAATAAAATGGTTATTATTGTATTTCCTAGTTCATGATAATTGTCTATTGTTCATGCTATAATTGTGTTAACCGGAAACCGTAATACATGTGTGAATACATAGACCATAACATGTCCCTAGTGAGCCTCTAGTTGACTAGCTCGTTGATCAATAGATGGTCACGGTTTCATGACCATGGACATTGGATGTTGTTGATAATGGGATCACATCATTAGGAGAATGTTGTGATGGACAAGACCCAATCCTAAGCATAGCACAAGATCGTGTAGTTCGTTTGCTAAAGCTTTTCAATGTCAAGTATCGTTTCCTTAGACCATGAGATTGTGCAACTCTCGAATACCGTAGGAATGATTTGGGTGTGCCAAACGTCACAACGTAACTGGGTGGCTATAAAGGTGCACTACGGGTATCTCCGAAAGTGTCTGTTGGGTTGGCACGAATCGAGACTGGGATTTGTCACTCCGTGTGACGGAGAGGTATCTCTAGGCCCACTCGGTAAGACATCATCATAATGAGCTCAATGTGACTAAGGAGTTAGTCACGGGATGATGTATTATGGAATGAGTAAAGAGACATGCCGTAACGAGATTGAACAAGGTATAGAGATACCAACGATCGAATCTCGGGCAAGTATCATACCGATAGACAAAGGGAATTGTATACGGGATTGATTGAATCCCTGACATCGTGGTCCATCCGATGAGATCATCGTGGAGCATGTGGGAGCCAACATGGGTATCCAGATCCCTCTATTGGTTATCGATCGGAGAAGTGTCTCGGTCATGTCTACGTGTCTCCCGAACCCGTAGTGGTCTACACACTTAAGGTTCGATGACGCTAGGGTTATAGGGAAATGGTATACATGTTTACCGAAGGTTGTTAGGAGTCCCGCATGAGATCCCGGACATCACGAGGAGCTCCGGAATGGTCTGGAGGTAAAGATTGATATATAGGAAGTCCAGTTTTGGTCACCGAAAAGTTTTCGGGCTCATCGGTAGTGTACCGGGAGTGCCGAGAGGGTGCCGGAGGACCCCCGGGAGGGGTGTGACGACCATAGGACTTTGTGTGCCCTTAGAGGAGGTGTTCCAGCCCTTAGTGGGCTTGCCAAGACCTTCTAGAAAGGCCCATGCGGCTGGGATCAAGAGATAAAGGGTAAAAGGGATTTAAAAGAGGATATCCACCTCCCTTGTGGGAGGTGGACTCTTCCCCACCTTCGGCCGAAGCTCTCCTCCTTGGAGGAGGGGCCAAGGAAGCCCTCCCTCTCCCTCCTCCTATATATATGCAAGGGTTTGGGCTGATTTGAGACACGACTTATCTCTCTCGATGCAGCCCTACCCTTCTTCTTCCTCGTTCTCCGTAGCGCTTGGCGAAGCCCTGCCGGAGTTCACGTAGCTCCATCGTCACCACGCAGTCGTGATGCCGGAGCTCTCCATCAGCCTCTCCTTCCTCCTTGCTGGATCAAGGCGTAGGAGACGTCAGCGAGCTGCACGTGTGTTGAACGCGGAGGTGTCGTTGTTCGGCGCTAAGATCGGAATCCACCGCGATCTGACTGGCTCCGAGTACGACTCCACCAACCGCGTTCTTGTAACGCTTCCGCTTAGCGATCTTCAAAGGTATGAAGATGCAATCTCTCCCCTCTCGTTGCTGGTTTCTCCATGGATAGATCTTGGTGATCGTAGGAAATTTTTTGATTTACTACTACGTCTCCCAACAATGTTGTGATGTGATATGGCCAAATACATGATGTGATATATGTGATGTATGAGATGATCATGTGTTGTATAGAATATCACGACTTGCATGTCGATGAGTACGGAAACCGGCAGGAGCCATAGGGTTGTCTTTAATTATTGTATGACATGCGTGTCAATCATTAAGCGCTATGTAATGCTTTATTTATCGCTAAACGGTAGCAATAGTAGTAGAAGCGTGGTGGGCGCGACAACCCCGATGGCGACACGTTGATGGAGATCAAGATGATGGAGATCGTGGTGTCATGTTGGTGACGATGGAGATCATGCCGGTGCTTTCAAGATGGAGATCAAAAGCACAAGTTCATGGCCATATCATGTCACTTATGATTTGCATGTGATGTTAATCCTTTTATGCACCTTGTTTTGCTTAGGACGACGGTAGCATTATAAGGTGATCCCTCACTAAAATTTCAAGATGAATTGTGTTCTCCCCGAGTGTGCACCGTTGCGAAAGTTTGTCATGTCAAGACACCATGTGATGATCGGGTGTGATAGACTCTACGTTCACATACAACGGGTGAAGGCCAGTGTTGCACATGCAGAACACTTGGGTTAAACTTGACGAGCCTAGCATGTACAGACATGGCCTCGGAACACAAGAGACCGAAAGGTCAAACATGAGTCATATAGTAGATATGATCAACATGATGATGTTCACCATTGAAACCACCTCAACTCACGTGATGATCGGACTTGAGTTGGTGAATTTGGATCATGTATCACTCGAATGACCGGAGGGATGTCAATTTGAGTGGGAGTTCTTTAGTAATATGATTAATTTAACACATTATCATGAACATAGTCAGTAGTGTATTTGCAAATTATGTTGTAGATTACTTGCTCACGCTGTAGCTCCCTTGAATTTCTATATGTTCCTAGAGAAATAGAGTTGAAATATGATGGTAGCAATATTGCGGACTGGCTCCGTGATCTGAGGATTGTCCTCATTGCTGCACAGAAGGCTTATGTCCTTAATGCACCGCTCAGTGCGCCACCCCCTCTAGTATCGTCTATAGATGTTGTGAACATCTGACAGGCACGTTTCGATAACTACTTGATAGTTTAGTGTGTCATGCATTATGGCTTAGAATTGAGGCTCCGAAACGTTTGGAACGTCACGGAACATGTGAGATGTTCTAAGAGCTGAAATTGGGATCTCAGGCTCATGCCCATGTTGTGAGATATGAGATCTCCAACAAGATTCTTTGCCTGCAAGATGAAGGGGAATAGCTCAATCGTTAAGCATGTGCTCAGATTTTCTGGGTGCTACAATCGCTTGAATCGAGTGGGGAGTTCATCTTCCAGATAAGATAGTGATTGATAAAGTTCTCCAAGTCAGTGTCACTAAGCTACTAGAACTTGGTGATGAACTATAAATTGCCAGGGATAGAAATGTTGATCCCTAAGCTGTTCATGATGTTTGACACCACGAAGGTAGAAATCAAGAAGGAGCATCAAGTGTTGATGGTTAGTAAAACCACTAGTTTCGAGAAGGGCAAGGGCAAGGAGGGAAACTTCATGGATGGCAAGTCAGTTGCTGCTCCTGTGAAGCAACCCAAAGTTGAACCCAAACCCGAGACTAAGTGCTTCTATTATGAGGTGAGCGGTCGCTGAAGCGGGACAACCCTAGATACTTGGTAGATAAGAAGGCTGGCAACGTCGACACAAGTGTATTTGATATACGTGTTATTGATGTGTACCTTGCTAGTACTCCTAATAGCAACTGGGTATTGGATACCGGTTCGGTTGCTAAATGTTAGTAACTCGAAGTAAAAGCTACGGAATAAATGAAGACTAGCTAAGGGTGAGGTGACGATGTGTGTTGGAAATGTTTCCAAGGTTGATGTGATTGACATCGCATGCTCTCTCTACCTTCGGGATTAGTGACGAACCTAAATAAATGTTATTTGGTGTTTTGAGTTGAGCATGAACGTGATTAGATTGTGTTTATTGCAACACGATTATTCATTTAAGTTAGAGAATAATTGGTATTCTGTTTACATGAATAATACCTTCAATGGTCATGCACCCAGTGAGAATGGTTTGTGGAATCTTGATCATAGTAATACACATGTTCATAACATTGATGCCAAAAGATACAAAGTTAATAATGATAGTACCACATACTTGTGGCACTACCGCTAAATGTCATATTGGTATAAAGCGCATGAAGAAAATCCATGTTGATGGATCTTTGGACTCATTCGATTTCGAATTGGTTGAGACATGCGAACCATGCCTCTTGGGCAAGATGACTAAGGACCCCGTTTTCCGGATTGATGGAGCGGGCAAGTGATTTATTGGAAATGATACATGTTGATGTATGCAATCCAATGAGTCTTGTAGCGTGCGGTGGATATCGTTATTTTCTTACCTTCACTGATGATTTGAGTAGATATAGTGTATGTTTACTTAATGAAACACAAGTCTGAATTGTTTGAAAAGTTCAAGCAAATTCAGAGTGAAGTTTAAGATCATCGTGACAAGAAGACAAAAATGTCTGCGATATGATCGTGGCGGTGAATATCTAAGTTACGAGTTTGGCATACAACTTTAGACAATGTGAAAGTCATTTCACAACTCACGCCACCTGGAACACCATAGTGTGATGGTGTGTCCGAACATCATAGTCGTGCTCTATTGGATATGGTGCGGGCTATGATGTCTCTTATCGTTTTGCTACTATAGTTTTGGGGTTATGCATTAGAGACAACTACATTCATTTTAAATAGGGCACCATCTAAATCTCTTGAGATGACACCGTGTGAATTATGGTTTGATAGAAACCTAAGCTATCATTTCTTAATGTTTGGGGCTGCAACGCTTGTGTGGAAAAATGTTTTCACCTAATGAGCTTGAACCCAAAGCGGACAAATGCATCTTCGTAGATTACCCTAAGAACAGTTGGGTGAACCTTCTATCTCAGATCCAAGCATAAAGTGTTTGTTGCTAAAACGGGTCCTTTCCCGAGAAAAAGTTTCTCTCGAAAGAATTGAGTGGGAGGAAGATAGAACTTGATGACGTTGTTGAACCTTTGTTTCAACCAGAGAGTAGCGCAGCGCAGAAAGATGTTTCTGTGGAACCTACGTCAGTTGAAGAGGAAGTAAATGATGATGATCATGAAGCTTCGGATCAAGTTACTATCAAACCTCGTAGGTCGACAAGGATGCGTACTGCTCCTGAGTGGTATGACAACCCTGTCTTGGAGGTCATGTTGTTGGACAACGATGAAACTACGAGATATGGAGAAGCGATGATGGGCCCGGATTCTAACAAATGGTTAGAGGCCATGAAATCCGAGAAAGGATCCATGTATGAAAACCAAGTATAGACTTTGGTAGACTTGCTCGTTGGACGGCAGGTCGTCGAGTACAAATGGACCTTTGAGATGAAGACAGACGCTGATGGTAAATGTCACCATTTGTAAAGCTCGACTTGTCACAAAGAAGTTTCCGACAAGTTCAAAGAGTTGACTGTGATGAGAATTTCTCACTCGTAGTGATGCTAAAGTCTGTTGGAATTATGTTAGCAGTTGCTGCATTTTTCATTTATGAAATCTGGCAGATGGATGACAAAACATCGTTTTCTTAACAGTTTACTTGAGGAAAAGTTGTATGTGATACAACCAGAAGGTTTTGTCAGTCCTAAGGATGCTAAAAGGTGAGCAAGCTTCAGTGATACTTCTATGGACTGAAGCAAGCATCTCGGAGTTGGAATATACACTTTGATGAGGTTATCAAAGTTTTTGAGTCTACAAAGTTTATGAGAAACTTGTGTTTACAATAAAGTGAGTGGGAGCACTATGGAGTTTCTGATAAGCATATGTGGTTGACATATTGTTGATCGGAAATGATGTAGAATTTCTGGAAAGCATAAAGGGTTGTTTGAAAGGAGTTTTTCAAAGGAAGACCTGGATAAAGCTACCTAATTGTTTAGCATCAAGATCTATAGATATAGATCAAGATGCTTGATGAGACTTTGAATGAGTACATACCTTGACAAGATTTTGAAAGAGTTCAAAATGGATTAGTCAGAGAGAAGTGTTCTTGCCTGCTTTGTAAGGTGTGAAGATGAGTGAGACTCAAAGCTCGACAATGGCAGAAGAAAGGGAAAGGACGAAAATTCGTCCCCTATGCCTTAGCCATAGGCTCTGTATAGTATGCCATGTTGTGTACCGCACCTGTGTGTGCCTTGCCATGAGTCCGTCAAGGGGTACAAGAGTGATCCAGGAGTGGATCACTGGACAGCGGTCAATATTATCCTTAGTGACTAAAACACTAAGGAAATGTTTCTCGATTATGGAGGTGAGAAAGAGTTCTTCATAAAGAGTTACGTCGATGCAAGCTTTGACACCAATCCGAATGACTCTTAGTATCAATCCGGATACGTATAGTAGAGCGGCCATTTGGAATAGCTCCAAGTGGAGTGTGGTAGAAGTGTTTACGGTTTGACATAGAGATTTGCAAAATACATACGGGATCTGAATATCATAGACCCGTTAACTATAAGACCTCTCTCACATGCAAAGCATGATCGAACCCCAGAACTCATTGGGTGTTAGATTCATAACAATGCGAATCACATGGTGATGTGAACTAGATTATTGACTCTAGTGCAAGTGGGAGACTGTTGGAAATATGCTCTAGAGGCAATAATAAATTGGTTATTATCATATTTCCTTGTTCATGATAATCGTTTATTATCCATGCTATAATTGTGTTGATCGGAAACTCAGATACATGTGTGGATACATAGACAACACCATGTCCCTAGTATGCCTCTAATAGACTAGCTCATTGATCAAAGATGGCTATGGTTTCCTAGTCATGGACATCAGATGTCATTTGGTAACGAGATCACATCATTAGGAGAATGATGTGATGGACAAGACCCAAACTACAAACGTAGCATATGATCGTGTCAGTTTATTGCTACTCTTTTCTGCATGTCAAGTATATGTTCGTATGACCATGAGATCATGCAACTCGCTGACACCGGAGGAGTGCCTGTGTGTATCAAACGTCGGAACATAACTGGGGGACTATAAAGGTACTCTACAGGTATCTCCGAGGGTGTCTGTTGGGTTGGCATGGATCAAGACTGGGATTTGTTACTCCGTGTGACGGAGAGGTATCTCAGGGCCCACTCGGTAATACAACGTCACAACAAGCCTTGCAAGCAATATGACTAAGTTTTAGTCATGGGATCTTGTGTTACAAAATGAGTAAAGAGACTTGCCGGTAACGAGGTTGAACTAGGTATGGAGATACCGACGATCGAATCTCGGGCAAGTAACATACCGAAGAACAAAGGGAACATCATACGGGATTAACTAAATCCTTGACATAGAGGTTCGACCGATACAGATCTTCGTAGAATATGTAGGAACCAATATGGGCATCCAGGTCCTGCTATTGGTTATTGACCGTAGAGGTGTCTCGGTCATGTCTACATAGTTCTCGACTGTGGTCTGCACACTTAAGGTTTGGTGACATTTCAGTAGTATAGAGTTATGCATGGTGGTGACCGAAGATTTTTTGGAGTCCCGGATGAGATCCCGGACGTCACGAGGAGCTCCAGAATGGTCCGGAGGTAAAGATTGATATATAGGAAGTCCTGTTTTGGTCGCCGGAAAAGTTTCGGGCTCATCGGTAGTGTACCGGGAGTGCCGATAGTGTACCAGGGGACCATCGGGAGAGGTATTTCAACCCAAGAGGCTACATGGGCTGTGGGAGGAGGTAAACCATCCCCTGGTGGGCTGGCCGAAGCCTCCTCTAAGGGCCCATGCGGCTAGAGTGGTTTGAGAAGGAAAAAAATCCAAAGTTGGAGAGGTGGAAAGAGTTTCCAAGTGGAAAGGAGGAATCCTACTCCTAATAGCATTGGAGTAGTACTCCTCCACCTCCAATTTCGACCAAACCTTGAGGGTTTGAGGCTGCCTCCTCCCCTCCCTCCCTCCTATATATACTAGAGGATTTAGAGGAAAAAGCTACCCCTAATAGCCACGTGCTACCTCTCCTCTAGATCATAGTTTCTCCTCTAGATCGGTTTTCAGCGGTGCTTAGGCGAAGCCCTGCTGGAATAGCTCCACCACCATCGCCGCAACGCCGTCGCGCTGCCGAAGAACTCATCTACCTCTCCGCTCCCTCTTGCTAGATCAAGAAGGCGGAGATCGTCATCGAGCTGTACGTGTGCTGAACACGGAGGTGCCGTCCGTTCGGCGTTAGATCGGAAGGACCGTGATCAAGATCGCGAGATGGATCGTGATGAGTTCGCGAGACGGATCGTGATTGGATCGCGGGACGGATCATGATGAGATCGCGGGATGCTCGGCGATTTGAATCGCGAAGACGTTCGACTACACCAACTGCATTTCTTAACGCTTCCCGCTTAGCGATCTACAAGGGTATGTAGATCCACTCTCCCTCTCGTAGATGCTCATCACCATTGATAGATCTTGTGTGTGCGTAGGAAAATTTTTGTTTCCCATGCAACGTTCCCAACACATGCTGACTTTCAAGTTGCTCACCCCGAACACCATGAAGGTGATTGTCTTTAACGATGATGACGTGAAGGTGGTCACCTAGTGTAAGAAGCATGAAGAGACGTTCGCCGTGACCGCGTAAATGACCTCTCGTTCCTAGTTAAGTTGTTTGTTGTTCGTACCAGACTATGTGCTATGTTTAAAACTTATCGTACTATGTTTAACTTTTGTGTGTGGTTAAACTTTGATGTGTGCTGAAGTTTATTCTGGTTGCTCTATTTTTGTGACTGGTAACCTCACCACATTGAGGAGGAGGTTACCACACTATTGTCCTAGATGTAACCAAACAACCGGACTTGTGTTTTGCCTCAAACCAAGCCACAACCAAACAGCATGCCTTTCATTTCGGCACATGCATGCTAGAGGGGATGTAGGCAACCAATCAACATGCAAATGTTGGTTTTTGCCTGCATATGCTCAGCTAGGCCTAACTGATACAAGTATGCGAAGTGCCCTAAAACGATGCAGGTAACCAAACGCGCCCCAAAGCTATCTGGCGCTTGCCAGATGATGTTGATATATTTTCATGCAAAGTTCAAATTTGACTTGGGAAACCTCTAGCTTCTTCCGGAAAAGAAAAACATATAACTTAAGAGTAATTACTTTTAAACAAAGAAGTGGCTTTAAACCTAAGGGCTTCTCCAACATGGACCCTCAAACCATCCGCGTTCGTCTGGACCGCGAAGTCCAGTCATACAATGCAATTCTGCATCCGTTCGCTGAGCGGTTCAGATGTTCTTTTTTCGCAAACCGGTGGGTGTTTACGGGCTTCGGATTGCTCTCACGCATATGTCCGACAACCCTTGTCCATCAAAAACCCTCTGCCTCACCCATGCCCTTTCCCGACCAAAGCGGTTGCTTTGCATCCATGTCGCTCTAGAGCGGTATTTCCACATTGACGTGGTACTAGGGCAGTCGTAACCTCACACTAATGTCGGCCTTATAGCAACTCATAGGTCGAGAGTGTTTCCCACACCATTTTCTTGGTGTTCGTGTATTTTCAATGTTTAAAGACGTTGTTGGACACGATGGGACGAATATATATCGCATTCACACGGGATGCCCCTCCGTCCGTTTGCCATCATTAAAACAGGTACAATGGACAGGAAATCAACTCCGGTGTCTATGCATTGACACACCCCGTCGTTTGGCCTCACCGACATCTGCTATTTAAACGAGACCACTCATGGCACAAACCACACAACAATGTGTCCGATCAACATTTCACACTCTTCCTCATTGACGACCACACTTTCACTTCACGGGTCTCATCCACGTCAGACATGGACACGACAAGCACCGGAATGGAACAACAAGGACTTAGAGGACGGGCTCCGTCGTAGGCAGTTTTAGGGTTTAGGTCCGGTCGTGTTTAAATTAAAAAAAACGAAAATATGATAAATGTGCTTCGATTAGATGCAAACCATTGGATTTTATGTAATTTGTCCGGCCTATTGAAAATTGGTTTAAAATGTATATGATCACGAATGAATAGTCGCCTCTTACATCTGTGTCCACGGGCTGGTCTTCATGACCCATAAACAAATATGATGTCAAATGTAAGAATCGGCATTGGATTTGCCCTAAGAGCAACTCCAACTGGGTGACCCAAATGGACATGTAATTTGTTTGTCTTTTGTCCATTTGGGTCGGCTCATCCGCCCCCTTTTGTAAATGGATCGGCCGTGCACCAATGAGACGACTCATTCTTTGTCCATGCATAATAGTTTTTCATAAAGAAAAGATCCGCGGCCACATGTCCTGCCAGCGGCCATGCCAGCTAAGAGTTCACGTTGACGACTTGCCAGCGGCTGGCAAACATATGTCAGCCTCCAAAAAAAGTGCGTAGTTCATGTTGGGCGCACTTGCCAGTGGCCAATAGACATGCCAACACACAAAATGAGACTATAGTTCTACCACGCCATCTTGATCTTGGTCATGCCAGCACACTTACGAGCATACAAAAAATATGGCGCTCTCAACCATGGATCACTCGTCATGGAGGTTGAGCATGTCGGCCCACATCTTCTCGAACCAATAACGCTTCCTCGGAGATACCATGCTCAAGTCCAACTTCATGATCTCGACCCCCTTCGTCATGCTAGCGGACGACGAACCGAAGCCTGAAGGAGATGGACAAACGGGAGGTTTACAGGTTGTGGCATGGAAGTCATGCGTTTGTGGCCTAGTCGACATGCGTGGCGAGTCCGAAAGTCAGGGACGAAGGAGCGACAAGCCAATGCTGGCCACGGCCACTGCGACAGCGACGAGCCTGTGCTGGCCTGAGTTTAACCCTAGCATCAGCAGGGCCTGCCTCATGGCCTCGTGGACGAGGTGGCTGGTCTTCACGGTGTCGACATCTTGCTCTGTGGCCGCGAGGGTGGCCTGGACCACGGCGTTGATTCTGGTTTCATGCGCGCGCCGGCGACACCTCCTCGTGGACGACTCGATGGTGTGCTCCTTGTTCGCTGGCACCTTCTTCTTCTTCCTGGGTTTCGCGGCGCTTTGCGAGCGCCGCCGTCGCGGGGCTTGCCTCCTTTAGCGACGACAGGGCCAGCGGTGGCAAGGGAGGTGAGGCCGGCAGCGGCGTCGAGGATCTGCGAGTCGTCGTCCATGGTGCACGCTTGATTTGGCGTGATTTTTTTGGGAAAGTGGTGGGAAATGGTGGCGTTGTGCCACCGACTGGCGGACCAGGGGAGGAGAAGGGCGGGCAGTGCGCACGCCCATCCCTCGTTCACGCGGATGAAAATCCGTCTTAAATTTGGACCTGAAATGGCTCGCAGACAGACAAAAAACTGATGCGCGTTCGTTTGAATCACAACGTTAGTCGAGTTTTTTTTGTCTGCGATGACCCAAACGTACACACCCAGACGAAATGAGTCGACTTGTTGAAGTGTTTCTAACTTCTATATAGACACACATCGCGTAAATTGGTTTTCGCCTCATCAGATGTGTATAGAAGCACAAACAATAGCAGCCTAGACGATGTCAAACTTAAAGAAAGAAGTATTTCCCTTTCATAGATTTAGGACCCAAATATCCGTCGAATAACAAATTTTAAGGCATGGAAAATTTGATATTTTTCATTACAAATTATGTTTGTTGAGGATGGAAAATTTATTTGGCGAGCATGATAAATCCTTTTCGGTTTATTTTTTTATAAAAAAATTGTCCTGCTCATAATTAAATTTATTATCCTCGGGTCAATTGATTTGTCGTGACTAAAAATTTAGCATTCCCGTATATTTATAAGCACACATTGGCGGCGACCTGGAAAGTGCCAACATATAAGAGCATCTACAACCGGACCCCTCATACCTTTCTCAAATGCCCGAGCAGACCGCCCGGTCACTCATCGGTCACAAAAGATCTACCAAACCGGCCCCTCAAACGCCCGGCCTGACCTGCACCCCTCATATCCAGCCCGAATATCAGGCAAATATGGGGAGCTCAGGCACACCCTCCTGGCCCGCACTGGCCTGCATCGACCACACATATATTCGTCCTCATCCGCTCGCTAGACCAAACCCTAGACATTGTTGGGGAACGTTGCATGGGAATCAAAAATTTTGGTACGCACACACAAGATCTATCCATGGTGATGAGCATCTACGAGAGGGAAAGTGGATCTACATACCCTTGTAGATTGCTAAGCGGAAGCATTAAGAAACGTGGTTGATGTAGTCGAGCATCTTCGCGATCCAAATCGCAAGCCGTCCCGCGATCCAATCATGATCTAGCACCGAACGGACGACACCTCCACGTTCAACACACTATAGCTTGATGAAGTCCTTGCCTTCTTGATCCAGCAAGAGGGGCGAAGTAGTAGATGAGTTCTGAGAACACGACGACGTGGTGACGGTGGTTGTGAAGAACAATCTCTGCAGGGCTTCGCCAGGCACAACAGAAACTATGACGAAGGCAAGGACGTCAGGCAAGAGTCCAGGTGCCGGCACACGGCTTGGGGAAATCTTGATGTGTTCCGGGTGCCCCTCTATTTATATGTTGAGCCCTGGGGTCGAAACTTGGAGAAAGAGCCTCCTCAAAGTCGGTTTGGCACGCAAGGCAAGAGTCCTCCTCGGACTCGAGGACCAGACGCCAAGGTCCTCAGCGTCTGGCCCCAGACGCCACGGTCCCTAGCGTATGGTCCCTTGCCTCCACAAAACTCCTTTTCACACCTTCCTAAAGCCTCGTAGGCTTTACCCCTTGGCCCAAACAAAGTGTTCTTGTACCCGAACATTTCAGAAAACATCTAAAACCCCTTTCGGTGAATTCCGGAACCCTTCCGCAGACCAAACACTATTATTCCATATATCAATCTTTACCTCTGTACTATTTCGGAGCTCCTCATCATGTCTGGGATCTCATCCGGGACTCCAAACAACTTTCGGTCACCTACATAATAACTAAACTATACTTATATCGTCACCAAACGTTAAGTGTGTAGACCCTGTGGGTTCGAGAACTACAGACATGATCGAGACACCTCTATGGTCAATAACCAATAGCGGGACCTAGATGCCCATATTGGTTCCAACATATTGTACGAAGATCTTTATCGGTTGAACCTCTATGTCAAGGATTCAGTTAATCCCGTATGCAGTTCTTTTTGTTCATCGGTATGTTACTTGCCCGAGATTCGATCGTCGGTATCTCCATACCTAGTTCAATCTCATTATCGACAAGTCCCTTTACTCGTTCCATAATACAAGATCTTGTGGCTAACTCTTTAGTCACTTTGCTTCCAAGGCTTATTGTGATATTGCATTGCCGAGTGGGCCCTAAGATACCTCTTCATCATATGGAGTAACAAATCCCACTCTTGCTCCATGCCAACTCAACAGACACCCTCAGATATACCTTTAGAGCACCTTTATAATCACCCAGTTATGTTGCGATGTTCGATACACACAAGGTACTCCTCCAGTGTCAGTGAGTTGCATGATCTCATGGTCATAAGAACAGATACTTGACATGCAAAAAAACAATAGCAATAAACTCACATGATCATATGCTACGTTTATAGTTTGGGTCTTGTCCATCACATCATTCTCCTAATGATGTGATCCCATTATCAAATGACAACCTATGTCTATGGCTATGAAACCTTAACCATCTTTGATCAACGAGCTAGTTTAGTAGAGACTTACTAGGGAAACTTTGTTGTCTATGTATCCACACATGTATATGAGTTTCCAATCAATACAATTATAGCATGGATAATAAAAGATTTTCATGAACAAGAAAATACGATAATATCTAATATATTATTGACTCTAGGGCATATTTCCAAGAGTCTCCCACTAGCACTAGAGTCAATAATCTAGTTCGCATCACCATGTGATTTACACCCAATGAGTTCTGGGGTTTGATCATGTTTTGCTTGTGAGAGAGGTTTTAGTCAATGGGTCTGCAACATTCAGATATGTGTGTACTTTGCAAATCTCTATGGCGTACTATAGATGTTGCTACCACGCTTCACTTGGAGCTACTCCAAATGACTGCTCCACTATACGTATCCAGACTGCTACTCAAAGTCATCCGAATTAGTGTCGAAGCTTGCATCGAGATAACCCTTTATGACAAACTCTTTATCACCTCCATAATTGAGAAACATGTCCTTAGTCCTCTAGTTACTAAGGATAATTTTTACCATTGTCCAGTGATCCACTCCTGGACCACTCTTGTACCCCTTGACAGACTCATGGCAAGGCACACACCAGGTGCGGTACCCAATATGGCATACTATATAGAGCCTATGGATAAGGCATAGGGGACGACCTTCGTCCTTTCTCTTTCTTATCTTGTCGTCGAACTTTGAGTCTCACTCAACTTCACACCTTACAAATCAGGCAAGAACTCGTTCTTTGACTGATCCATTTTGACCTCTTTCAAAATCTTGTCAAGGCATGTACTCATTGAAAGTGTTATCAGATGTCTTGATCTATCTCTATAGATCCTGATGCCCAATATTTAAGTAGCTTCATTCCAGGTCTTTCTTTGAAAAACTCCTTTCAAACAACCCTTTATGCTTTCTAGAAATTCTACACCATTTCTGATCAACAATATCTCATCCACATATACTTATCAGAAATTCTATAGTGCTCCCACCCACTTTCTTGTAAATACAAGTTTCTCATAAACTTTGTATAAACACAAAAATTACGATCACCACATCAAAGCATATATTCCAACTCCGAGATGCTTGCTCCAACCCATAGAAGAATATCTAGAGCTTGCATACCTTTTAGCATCCTTAGGACTGACAAAACTTTCTGGTTGTATCACATACAACCTTTGTTTAAGGAAACCGTTAAGGAAACGATGTTTGACATCCATTTGCCAGATTTCATAATCGAAAATGCAGCAACTACTAACATAATTCCAACAGACTTTAGCATCTCTACGGGTGACAAAGTCTCATCATAGTCAACTCCTGGAACTTGTCGGAAACTTCTTTACGACAAGTCGAGCTTTATAAATGGTGACATTTACCATCAGCGCCTGTCTTCTTCTTAAAGGTCCATTTGTACTGAACGGCCTGCCATTCAACAGGCAAGTCTACCAAAGTCCATACTTGGTTTTCATACATGGATCCTTTCTCGGATTTCATGGCTCCTAGCCATTTGTTGGGATCCGGGCCCACCATTGCTTCTTCATAGCTCGTAGGTTCACTATTGTCTAACAACATGACCTCCAAGACATGATTGACGTACCACTTAGGGGTGGTACGAGTCATTGTCAACCTACAAGGTTCGGTAGTAACTTGATCGGAAGCTTCATGATCATCATCATTTGCTTCCTCTTCACTTGGTGTAGGCGTTGCAGAAACATCTTTCGGTGTCGTGCTACTATCCACCTGAAGTGATGGTTCAACAACCTCATCAAGTTCCACTTTCCTCCCACTCAATTCTTTCGAGAGAAACTCTTTCTCTAGAAAGGACCCATTTTTAGCAACAAACACTTTGCCCTCAGATTTGAGATAGAAGGTATACCCAATTGTTTCCTTAGGGTATCATATGAAGATGCACTTTTCCGCTTTGGGTTCAAGCTTATCAGACATAAGTGTCGCATTCCCAAACTCTGAGAAATGACAGCTTAGGTTTGTGCCAAACCATAATTCATATAGTGTCATCTCAATGGATTTAGATGGTGCCCTATTTAAAGTGAATGTAGTTTTCTCTAATGCATAACCCCAAAACTATAGTGACAAAAAACGACAAGAGACATCATAGTATGCACCATATCCAATAGAGCACGACTACGATGTTTGGACACACCATCACACTATGGTGTTCCAGGTGGCGTGAGTTGTGAAACAACTTCCACATTGTCTTAAGTTGTATACCAAACTCGTAACTCAGATATTCACCTCCATGATCATATCGTAGACATTTTATCTTCTTGTCACGATGATCTCAAACTTCACTCTGAATTTCCTTGAACTTTTCAAATGTTTCAGACTTGTGTTTCATTAAGTAAATATACCCATATCTACTCAAATTATCAGTGAAGGTAAGAAAATAACGATATCCGCCGCATGCTACAGCACTCATTAGACCGCATACATCAACATGTATCATTTCCAATAAGTCACTTGCCCGCTCCATCATACTGGGAAACGGGGTCTTAGTCATCTTGCCCATGAGGCATGGTCCGCATGTCTCAACCGATTCAAAATCGAGTGAGTCCAAAGATCCATCAACATGGAGTTTTCTTCATGCGCTTTACACCAATATGACATTTAGCGGGAGTTCCAAAAGTATGTGGTACTATCATTATCAACTTTGCATCCTTTTGGCATCAATATTATGAACAAGTGTATCACTACGATCGAGATTCAAAAAACCATTCACATTGGGTGCATGACCATGTAAACAAAATAACTATTATTCGCTGGCTTAAATGAATAACCATATTGCAATAAACATGATCTAATCATGTTCATGCTCAATGTAAACACCAAATAATATTTATTTAGGTTCAACACTAATCCCGAAGGTAGAGGGAGCGTGCGATGGTGATCACATCAACCTTGGAAACATTTCCAACACACATCATGACCTCACCCTTAGCTAGTCTCCGTTTATTCCGTAGCTTTTACTTCGAGTTACTAACATTAGCAACCGAACCGATATCTAATACCTAGGTTCTACTAGGAGTACTAGCAAGGTACACATCAATAATATGTATATCAAATATACTTCTCTCGACATTGCCAACCTTGTTATCTGCTAAGTATTTAGGGAGTTTCGCTTCAGTGACAGTTCCCCTAATTATAGATGAACTTAGTCTCGGGTTTGGGCTCAACCTTGGGATTCTTCACTGGAGCAGCAATTGGTTTGCCTGTTGGGGAACGTTGCATGGGAAACAAAAAAAATTCCTACGCACACGCAAGATCTATCCATGGTGATGACCATCTACGAGAGGGAGAGTGGATCTACATACCCTTGTAGATCGCTAAGCGGGAAGCGTTAAGAAACGCGGTTGGTGTAGTCAAACGTCTTCACGATACAAATCTCTGAGCATCCCGCGATCTCATCACGATCCGTCCCGCGATCCAATCATGATACGTCCCGCGAACTCATCATGATCCTTCCCGCGATCTCATCATTATCCGTCTCGCGATCTTGATCACGGTCCTTCCGATCTAGCGCCGAACGGACGACACCTCCGCGTTCAGCACACTTCCTATATATCAATATTTACCTCCAGACCATTCCAGAGCTCCTCGTGATGTCCAGGAGCTCATCTGGGACTCCGAACAACCTTAGGTCACCACCATACATAACTCTATACTACCGAAACATCACCGAACCTTAAGTGTGCAGACCCTGTGGGTTCGAGAACTATGTAGACATGACCGAGACACCTCTACGGTCAATAACCAATAGCGGGACCTGGATGCCCATATTGATTCCTACACATGTCAATGATGTTCTTTATCGTTCGGACCTCTATGTCAAGGATTCAGTTAATCCCGTATGATGTTCCCTTTGTTCTTCGGTATGTTACTTGCCCGAGATTCGATCGTCGGTATATTTATACCTAGTTCAACCTCGTTACTGGCAAGTCTCTTTACTCGTTTTGTAATACAAGATCCCGTGACTAACACTTAGTCACATTGCTTGCAAGGCTTATTGTGATGTTGTATTACCGAGTGGGCCCTGAGATACCTCTCCGTCACACGGAGTAAAAAATCCCAGTCTTGATCCATGCCAACCCAATAGACACTCTCGGAGATACCTATAGAGCACCTTTATAGTCACCTAGTTACGTTGCGACATTTGATACACACAAGGTACTCCTCCGGTGTCAGTGAGTTGCATGATCTCATGGTCATAGGAACAAATACTTGACATGCATAAAACAGTAGCAATAAACTGACATGATCATATGCTACGTTTGTAGTTTGGGTCTTGTCCATCACATCATTCTCCTAATGACGTGATCCCGTTAGTAAATGACATCTCATGTCCATGACTAGGAAACCATAGCCATCTTTGATCACCGAGCTAGTCTATTAGAGGCATACTAGGGACATGGTGTTGTCTATGTATCCACACATGTATGTGAGTTTCCGATCAACACAATTATAGCATGGATAATAAACGGTTATCATGAACAAGGAAATATGATAATAACCAATTTATTATTGCCTCTAGGGAATATTTCCAACATTGCCATCCATGAAGTTTCCCTCCTCGCCCTTGCCCTTCTCGAAACTAGTGGTTTTACTAACCATCAACACTTGATGCTCCTTCTTGACTTCTACCTTCGCGGTGTCAAACATCGCGAATAGCTCAGGGATCATTATTTCTATCCCTGGCATGTTTATAGTTCATCACAAAGCTCTAGTAGCTTGGTGACAATGACTTTGGAGAACTATATCAATCATTATCTTATCTCGAAGATCAACTCCCACTCGATTGAAGCGATTGTAGCGCCCAGACAATCTGAGCACATGCTCACCGATTGAGTTATTGTCCTTCATCTTACAGGCAAAGAATATTGTTGGAGGTCTCATACCTCTCAACACGGGCACGAGCCTAAAATCGAATTTCAGCTCTTGGAACATCATATATGCTCTGTGACGTTCAAAACGTATTTGAAGCCTGAATTCTAAGCCGTAATGCATGACACACTAAACTATCAAGTAGTCATCAGAACGTGCCTGTCAGATGTTCACAACATCCACAATCGTTGTTTGAGGGGGTGGCACACCGAGCTGTGCATTAAGGACATAAGCCTTCTGTGCAGCAACTGAGGACAATCCTCTGATCACGGACCTAGTCCGCATAATTTCTACCATCATCTTTCAACTCTATTTTCTCTAGGAACGTTTCAAAAGCACAGGGGACCTACAGCGCGAGCTATTGATCTACAACATAATTTTGCAAAGACAACTTAGACTAAGTTCATGATAATGAGTTCAATTAATCATATTACTAAAGAACTCCCACTCAAATCAATATCCCTCGGGTTCTCTAAGTGTGACATGATCCAAATCCACCAACCCAAGTCTGATCATCACGTGAGATGAGGTGGTTTCAATTGTGAACATCTCCATGTTGATCATATCTACTATATGACTCTTGTTTGACCTTTTGGCGTCTTGTGTTCCGAGGCCATGTTTGTACATGTTATGCTCGTCAAGTTTAACCCGAGTGTTCCGCATGTGCAACACTGGCTTGCATCCGTTGTATGTGAACTTAGAGTCTATCACACCCGACCATCATGTGGTGCTTCGAAATGACGAACCTTCGCAACAGTTCACACTCCGGGAGAACACAATTTTATCTTGAAATTTTAGTGAGGGATCACCTTATAATGCTACCGTCATCCTAAGCAAAGAAAGATGCATAAAAGGATTAACATCACATGCAAATCATAAGTGACATGATATGGCCATGAACTTGTGCTTTTGATCTCCATCTCCAAAGCACCGACATGATCTCCATCGTCATCGGCATAACACCATGATCTCCATCATCATGATCTCCATCATTGTGTCGCCATTGGGGTTGTCGCGCCCACCATGATTCTACTAATATTGCTACCGCTTAGCAATAAAGTAAAGCATTACATAATACTTAATGATTGACATGCAAGTCATACAATAATTAAAGAAAACCATATGGCTCCTTCTGGTTGTCATACTCATCTACATGCAAGTCGTGATATTCTATACAAAATATGATTCTCTCATACATCACAAATATCTCATCATGTCATTGGCCATATCATATCACAACATACCCTGTAAAAACAAGTTAGATGTCCTCTAATTGCTGTTGCATATTTTATGTGGCTGCTATGTGTATCTAGTAAGAACGATTCTTACCTACACAAAACCACAATGGTGATGCACAAATTGCTATTCAACCTTCTCAAGGACCGCCTTTGTCGAAACCAATCTAACTAAGGTGGGAGAGACAGACACCCGCCAGCCATCTTTATGCAACAAAGGCACATGTCAATCAGTCGATGTAACCGATCTCTCGTATGTGAATGAGTAAGGCCACTTCATCCCATAATACCACTAAATCAATAAAGTACCAAGGGAGGAAGCAATCTGAGCATCAACGCCCACAAACTCCTTTGTGTTCTACTCGGGTTCTCATCTACGCATAGACCTAGCTCATGATGCCACTGTTGGGGAACATTGCATGGGAAACAAAAAAATTCCTATGCACACACAAGATCTATCCATGGTTAGGATTATCTATGAGAGTGAGAGTGGATCTACATACCCTTCTAGATCGCTAAGCGAAAGCGTTAAGAAACGCGGTTGATGTAGTCGAACGTCTTCGCGATCCAAATCGCAAGCCGTCCCGCAATCCAATCATGATCTAGCGCCGAATGGACGGTGCCTCCGCGTTCAACACACGTAATGCTTGATGACGTCCTCACCTTCTTAATCCAGCAAGAGGGGCGAAGTAGTAGATGAGTTCCGGCAGCACGATGATGTGGTGACGGTGGTGGTGAATAACAATCTTCGCAGGGCTTCGCCAAGCACAACGGAAACTATGACGGAGGATAATCTAGAGGGGCGGGGTTTTTGGCACATGGCTTGGGGAAATCTTGATGTGTTCCGGGTGCTGGCCCTGTCCCTCTATTTATATGTTGAGCCCTGGGGTCGAAACTTGGACAAAGAGCCTCCTCAAAGTCGGTTTGGCACGCAAGGAAAGAGTCCTCCTCGGACTCGAGGACCAGATGCCATGATCCTTGGCGTTTGGCCCTAGACTTCGCGTCTGGCCCCTTGCCTCCGCAAAACTCCCTTTTGCACCTTCCAAAAGCCTCGTGGGCTTTACCCCTTGGCCCAAAAAAAGTGTTCTTGTACCTGAACATTTCAGAAAACATCCGAAACCCCTTCCAGTGAATTCCGGAACCCTTCCGAAAACCAAACACTATTATCCCATATATTAATCTTTACCTCCGGACTATTTCAAATCTCCTCGTCATATCCGGGATTTCGTCCGGGACTCCAAAACACTTTCAGTCACCAACATAATAACTCAACTATACTTTATCGTCACCAAACATTAAGTGTGTAGACCGTGCGAGTTCAAGAACTATGAAGACATGACCGGTACACCTCTACGATCAATAACAAATAGCGGGACCTGGATGCCCATATTGGTTCCTACATATTCTACGTAGGTCTTTACCAATTGAACCTCTATGTCAAGGATTCAGTTAATCCCGTATGCAGTTCCCTTTGTTCATCGGTATGTTACTTGCCCGATATTCGATCGTCGGTATCTCCATACCTAGTTCAATCTCGTTATCAGCAAGTCTCTTTACTCGTTCCGTAATATAAGATCTTGTGGTTAACTCTTTAGTCAATTTTCTTGTAAGGCTTATTGTGTTGTTGCATTACCGAGTGGGCCCTTAGATACTTATCCGTCACACAGAGTAACAAACCTCGGTCTTGATCCATGCCAACTCAATAGATATCCTCAGAGATACCTGTAGAGCACCTTTATAGTCACCTAGTTACGTTGTGACGTTTTATACACACAAGGTACTCCTCCGGTGTTAGTGAGTTGCATGATCTCATGGTCATAGGAACAGATGCTTGACATGCAGAAGACAATAGCAATAAACTGACACGATCATATGCTACGTTTATAGTTTGGGTCTTGTCCATCACATCATTCTCCTAATGATGTGATCCCGTTATCAAATGACAACATATGTCTATGGCTAGGAAACCTTAACCATCTTTGATCAATGAGCTAGTTTAGTAGAGACTTACTAGGGACACTTTGTTGTCTATGTATCCACAGATGTATGTGAGTTTCCAATCAATACACTTATAGCATGGATAATAAACGATTATCATGAGTAAGCAAATATGATAATAACTAATTTATTATTTCCTCTAGGGCATATTTCAAACAGCCACTTCACTCCATTCCCCTCCACTCCCATCTGCCACACTAGCTCACCGCCGGCAACCTCCGGCCTTCTTCGCCATGGTGGGTAGCGGATCCAAATCCTTCACCTCAAGATTTGTCGAGCACGAGCTTATCCCACACGGCCCCGAGGAGGAGCTGGTCGTCTGGCTTGCGCTCGCCGCTCCCGGGAGGCGGTGGCCCGACGACCGCGTTCGGAATCACGACGCCGGGAATCCATTGCGTCGGCACAACCGGTGTTTGGATCTGGTGTCGCTCCCTCACCGAAAGCGGTGCGGTCCGTCTGGCATCCGAACACCATGGTGGAAGTGCAACCCCTCCGTTGGCGCGTCGAACATGAAGCATGGCCATCCTGAGATAATATCATGATGTAGCGTGCCCGCCGAAAAAGGCAACAAGCGCGGGAGGCGACAGAGGCCCCTCGCGGCAATGGACGTTGGAGAGTCGGAGTCACACTCTTAGGCGCCCCGTAGGGTGCACCAGTGTAGGCATCGCAAATGTGTCATGGTAGGCATCAGCTCCTCCCAGGAAGGATCCGTCATTCACCTCACATCCACCGACACCGTCCAGTTTATGGGCTCTGACAAGCAATAGTAGGGCATGGGAAACGACGGGTAATAGAATCTTGTGAGCCAGCTAGTGTCCCATCTCCTACTCTACTTTGCCGGCAACCGGACCAACACTATGAGGGGCACAACTAGTCGCCGAACATGGAAATGGCATAGCCGGACAACCTCCGCTTAGTATTAGGTTTATGTTGCATGTAATAATATGGATTTGAGATTTTGTGACACCCCCATTTTGATCGTACGCTAATCGTACACGCTACGACCAAGATTAGGGACTCACTATAAGATATCACAACACAACTCTAGACACAAATTAAAGTCATACAACTTCATATTACAAGCCATGAGCCTCGAGGGCTCGAATACATAAGCTCGACATAAACACGAGTCAATGGAAGCAAATAATATCCGAGTGCAGACATAAGTTAAAGAAGTTTTGCCTTAAGAAGGCTAGCACAAACATAACAAGGATCGAAGGAGGTGAGGCCTCCTGCCTGGGAACCTCCTATTCTACTACTAGTCGGGGGCAGCCTCCACGTAGTAGTAAGCTCCAGCGATGGTGTAGTAGTCATCTAGGGCGTACTCCATCTCCAGGGCTCAGTCATCTGATTGCAGCAATCATATCAAGGGGGAAAGAGAAAGCAAAGCAGCGGTGAGTACTCATCCAAAGTACTCGCAAGACTGACATCAGAACTATGCTAAGTATGCATCATTATCAAGGACTGGGGTTATATCTGGACTGACTGCAGAAAGCAAGAATGAGGAGGAAGACCTAGTCCTAGCGAAGACTAGCATCTTCAACATCTTGCAGCATTAGAAGAGTGTAGAGTGGTAACTCATATGTAACAATATTATTGTAGCAATTTTATTAAGTAACCACGCCAGAGATTCTTCCTCGACTCCATGCGACCAAGTTATCTCGGGGCCAACATTTTATTACAAGTCATCATTTTAGTTATATTAGCTCGGGATACAACTCCAAGTCGTCCTGTTACCGTGGGCACAGCTATTCGAATAGATAATTTCATCCCTCCAGGGGTGCACCATGTTTTCCATCACGCTTGATCACCTTCGGCCGGACACACTTTCCTGGGTCATGCCCGGCCTCGAAGATCAACACGTCGTCGCCCTACCTAGGCGCAACAAAGAGGCCATCCCGTCGGTCTAAATCCTAAGCGTGCAGGGGTCATGGGCCCACTAACCCTTTGCACTCCTACACGATGCGTGGGCGGCCGAGATCAGTCCTAGCATCACTAATACAAGATCAAAGCCGTCGTGGACCACTGGGGCGCGCGCCACTCCATTGCTGACGTTCGAAGAGCTTCGGCTGATACAACGACGCCGAGTACCCATAACTTCTCCCACGTGAAGGTTAGTGCGAAAAGGCCAAATGACCAACTCATATCAAATACCCAAACCATTAGCATTTTATTAATTGCAGTGACGAGCGCAATACACGATATGTGGTCCCATCGCCCCGTCTCGAGGTCTTGTGGCAAGGGCCCAGAATGCCCGGCCACGCCTCGTCGTATTACACCAACACCCTTCGGTCATCCTGACCTCATCATGTAAAGTAAATGTAACCGTGTGTATATAATACCAAGGGGGGAACCCGAGGGATTAACCTCGAAGGATCCCACCTGATGTAATCGTCAGGGTGACCAGAGAGGATTCACCCTCGATGGTCTACGCTTATGGTGTTGCACGACACAATCATCGTCGGGAGTGGTGAGGAAGGAATCACCCTCGATAACCATGACCAACTAGCTACACTATAGAGTTAGCATCATGAGTACTTCACGAGGTGTCACCTTTGTACTCGATAGTAGCTCTGCAGAGTTGTACAACTAGGGGGGTGCGGTGAATGTGACGAGCATGGCTTGTCGGTTAGTTGACCGAGTCTTCGAGTCGTCGATGAAGAAGCAGGGTCAACTGGGACTACGGGGTCACAGGGGATCACCACTCAACCTATACTAAGAAGGTGATATGAAAGCATGTACAGTGGTAGTATAACAAAAACAGGCTATGCATCAGAGTAGGAGCTATCTACAATAGTAGAAAAAACTAATGCAAGCATAAGAGGGAAAGAGATTGCGATATCGGAATGATCAAGGGGGGTTGCTTGCCTTGCTGCTCTGCTGCAAAGGCCTGATCGTTAGTGGCGTGGTCGTACCCGACAGCAGCTTCAGTCTCGGGGTCTACCGGTAAGAAGAGGGGCAGAAACAATATATACAAAGCAGACAGATGCAACATGATGCATGACATGGCAATATGCAGTGCTAGGCATGAGCTAACGCAGTACTACACGTTGCTCACGGAGCGGGATAATGTCTGACGATATTTCCCACGTCTCGGGCTACTACCGGACAAACGATCCTAACGCAAAATTTCCATGTTCATCATGCTAGGGGCATGTGACATAAGAACGGACAGCGTATTCGGATTCGTGGGATTTTTCTGAGCAACTTTCGTATATAAATTATATTCATCTAACTTATACATTAATTTATATTATTTTTCAAAGTTTTAATAATATTATGAAATTAATACATTTAATTTAATTTGAAAAAGCATTTATGACGTCAGCATGAAGTCATGCTGACATCACCAGTCAACCCAGCTGTCTTAGGTCAAACCTGAAAGCTGGCCCCCACATGTCATAAAGAGTGGGCTAAATAGGATTTAATTTAAACTAAACAGGTCAATTAGAGGGGTGGGCCCCATTTGTCAATGTCTATTTAATTTAAATTAATTAACATGATTAATTAAACAACCCTAATTAACACTAATGGGGTTGGGCCCACATGTCATAGGTGTTGGAAATATGCCCTAGAGGCAATAATAAATTAGTTATTATCATATTTCCTTGTTCATGATAATCGTTTATTATCCATGCTATAATTGTATTGAATGGAAACACATTACATGTGTGGGTAAATAGACAACACTCTGTCCCTAGTATGCCTCTAGTGAACTAGCTCGTTGATCAAAGATGGTCAAGGTTTCCTAGCCATTGACATGTGATGTCATTTGATAACGGTATCAAATCATTAGGAGAATGATGTGATGGACAAGACCCAAACTAAAAACGTAGCATATGATCGTGTCAGTTTGTTGCTACTGTTTTCTGCATGTCAAAGTATGTGTTCCTATGACCATGAGATCATGCAACTCACTGACATCGGAGAAGTACCTTGTGTGTATCAAACGTCGCAACGTAACTGGGTGACTATAAAGGTGCTCTACAGGTGTCTCCGAGGGTGTCTGTTGAGTTGGCATGGATCAAGACTGGGATTTGTTACTCCGTGTGACGTAGAGGTATCTCAGGCCCACTCGGTAATACAACATCACAATGAGCCTTGCAAGCAATGTGACTAATTGTTAGTTGCGGGATCTTGTATTACGGAACGAGTAAAGAGACTTGCCAATAACGAGATTGAACTAGGTATGGAGATACCGATGATCGAATCTCGGGCAAGTAACATACCAATGTGGACATCCAGGTCCCGCCATTGGTTATTAACCGTAGAGGTGTCTCGGTCATGTCTACATAGTTCTCGAACCCGCAGGGTCTGCACACTTAAGGTTTGGTGACGTTTCGGTAGTATAGAGTTATGTATGGTGGTGACCTAAGGTTTTTTGGAGTCCCGGATGAGATCCCGGACGTCACGAGGAGCTCGGGAATGGCCCGGAGGTAAAGATTCATGTATAGGAAGTCCCAGTTTGGTTGTCGGAAAAGTTTCGGGCTCATCGATAGTGTACCAGGAGTGCCGGTAGTGTACCGGGAGACCTCCGGGAGGGGTATTTCGACCCAAGAGGCTTCATGGGCTGTGGGAAAGTATTAACCAGCCCTTAGTGGGCTGGTGGAACCTCCACATAAGGCCCATGCGGCTGGAAGAAAGAGACCCAAAGGAAAAGGTGGAAAAAGGCCAAAAAGGAGCAATCCTAGTCCTACTAGGATTGGAGGAGGAGAGTCCTCCTCTCCCTCCTTGCCTTGGCCGAATCCAAAGAGGGCCAGCCTCTCCTCTCCTCCTATATATATTGGTGGAATAGAGGGTTTTTGCACTAGTCTTTTTCCGGCCACGTGCTACCCGTTCCATCGGTGCATAGTTTCTCCTCTAGATCGGATTTCCGCAGTGCTTAGGCGAAGCCCTGCCGGAATTGCTCCACCACAATCACCGGAGTGCCGTCATGCTGCCGGTGAACTCTTCTCCCTCTCCACTTCCTCTTGCTGGATCAAGACGGTAGGAGATCGTCATCAAGCTGCACGTGTGCTGAACGCGGAGGTGTCGTCTGTTCGGCACTAGATCGGAAGGACCGTGAACAAGATCGCGAGACGGTTCGTGATGAGTTCACAGGAAGAATCATGATGAGATCGCGGGACGGATCGTGATGAGATCGCGGGACGGATCGTGATGAGATCGCGAGACGGATCGTGATGAGATCGCGGGATGGATCGTGATGAGTTCGCGGGATGGATCGTGATTGGATCGCGGGACGGATCGTGATGTGATCGCGGGACGCTCGGCAATTTGGATCGCGAAGATGTTCGACTACACCAACCGCATTTCTTAACGCTTCCCGCTTAGCGATCGACAAGGGTATGTAGATCCACTCCCCCTCTCGTAAATGCTCATCACCATGGATAGATCTTTGTGTGCGTAGGAAATTTTTTGTTTCCCATGCAACGTTCCCCAATAGTGGCATCATGAGCTAGGTCTATGTGTTGATGAGATCTCGAGTAGAAAACAAAAGGTTTGTGGGCGTTGATGCTTAGATTGCTTCCTCCCTTGGTCAGATTTTGGTTCAGCGGTATTGTGAGATGAAGCAGCCCGGACCAACATTACTCGTACGCTTACGAGAGACCGGTTCCCTCGACCGCAACTTGTTGCATAGATGGCTTGCGGGTGCCAGTTTCTCTCACTTTAGTTGGATCGGATTCGACAAAGGCGGTCCCTGAGAAGGCTGAAAAGCATCTAGTGTATCACCGTTGTGGTTTTTGTGTAGATGAGAATTGTTCTTGCTAGATACCCATAGCAGCCACGTAAAACATGCAACAACAATTAGAGGACGTCTAACTTGTTTTTGCAGGGTATGTTGTGATGTGATATGGCCAATTACATGATGTGATATATGTGAGTATGAGATGATCATGTGATGTATAGAATTTCACGACTTGCATGTCGATGAGTACGGCAACCGGCAGGAGCCATAGGGTTGTATTTAATTATTGTATGACCTGCGTGTCAATCATTAAGCGCTATGTAATGCTTTACTTTATCGCTAAACGGTAGCAATAGTAGTAGAAGCATGCAGGGCGTGACAACCTCGATGCCGACACGTTGATGGAGATCAAGATGATGGAGATCATGGTGTCGTGCCGGTGACGATGGAGATCATGCCGGTGCTTTCAAGATGGAGATCAAAAGCACAAGTTCATGGCCATATCATGTCACTTATGATTTGCATGTGATGTTAATACTTTTATGCAGCTTGTTTTGCTTAGGACGACGGTAGTATTATAAGGTGATCCCTCACTTAAATTTCAAGATGAATTGTGTTCTCCCCGAGTGTGCACCGTTGCGAAAGTTCGTCGTGTTGAGACACCACGTGATGATCGGGTGTGATAGACTCTACGTTCACATACAACGGGTGCAAGCCAGTGTTGCACATGCGGAACACTCGGGTTAAACTTGACGAGCCTAGCATGTACAGACATGGCCTCGGAACACAAGAGACCGAAAGGTCGAACATGAGTCATATAGTAGATATGATCAACATAATGATGTTCACCATTGTAACCACCTCAACTCACGTGATGATCGGACTTGAGTTGGTGAATTTGGATCATGTATCACTCGAATGACTGGAGGGATGTCAATTTGAGTGGGAGTTCTTAAGTAATATGATTAATTGAACTCATTATCATGAACATAGTCAGTAGTGTCTTTGCAAATTATGTTGTAGATTACTTGCTCGCGCTGTAGCTCCCTTGAATTTTTATATGTTCCTAGAGAAATAGAGTTGAAAGATGATGGTAGCAATATTGCGGACTGGCTCCGTGATCTGAGGATTGTCCTCGTTGCTGCACAGAAGGCTTATGTCGTTAATGCACCGCTCGGTGCGCCAACCCTCTAGCATCGTCTGTAGATGTTGTGAACATCTGACAGGCACATTCTGATGACTAGTTGATAGTTTAGTGCGTCATGCATTAAGGCTTAGAATTGAGGCTCCGAAACGTTTTGAACGTCACGGAACATATGAGATGTTCTAAGAGCTGAAATTAGGATCTCAGGCTCATGCCCATGTTGCGAGATATGAGATCTCCAACAAGATTCTTTGCCTGCAAGATGAACGAGAATAGCTCAATCATTGAGCATGTGCTCAGATTGTCTGGGTGCTACAATCGCTTGAATCGAGTGGGGAGTTCATCTTCCAGATAAGATAGTGATTGATAAAGTTCTCCAAGTCACTTTCACTAAGCTACTAGAACTTGGTGATGAACTATAAAATTCTAGGGATAGAATTAATGATCCCTGAGCTGTTCGCGATGTTTCACACCGCGAAGGTAGAAATCGAGAAGGAGCGTCAAAGTGTTGATGGTTAGTCAAAACCACTAGTTTCGAGAAGGGCAAGAGCAAGGAGGGAAACTTCATGGATAGCAAGTCAGTTGCAGCTCCAGTGAAGCAACCCAAAGTCTAACCCAAACCCGAGACTAAGTGCTTCGATTATGAGGAGAACGGTCGCTGAAGCGGAACAACCCTAGATACTTGGTAGATAAGAAGGCTGGCAAAGTCGACAAAAGTATATTTGATATACGTGTTATTGATGTGTACCTTGCTAGTACTCCTAGTAGCACCTGGGTATTGGATACCGGTTCGGTTGCTAAATGTTAGTAACTCAAAGTAAAAACTACGGAATAAATGGATACTAGCTAAGTGTGAGGTGACGATGTGTGTTGGAAATGTTTCCAAGGTTGATGTGATCAACATCGCACGCTCTCTCTACCTTCGAGAATAGTGACGAACCAAAATAAATGTTATTTGGTGTTTTTGCGTTGAGCATGAACGTGATTAGATCATGTTCATTGCAACACGGTTATTCACTTAAGTTAGAGAATAATGGTTATTCTATTTACATGAATAATACCTTCAATGGTCATGCAACCAGTAAGAATGGTTTGTTGAAACTTGATCGTAGTAATACACATGTTCATAACATTGATGCCAAAAAGATACAAAGTTAATAAAGATAGTACCACATGCTTGTGGCACTGCCGCTAAATGTCATATTGGTATAAAGTGCATGAAGAAACTCCATGCTGATGGATCTTTGGACTCATTCGATTTTGAATCTGTTGAGACATGCGAACCATGCCTCTTGGTCAAGATGACCAAGGACCCCGTTTTCTGTTTTGATGAAGCGGGCAAGTGATTTATTGGAAATGATACATGTTGATGTATGCAATCCAATGAGTCTTGTAGCGTGCGGTGGATATCGTTATTTTCTTACCTTCACTGATAATTTGAGTAGATATATTGTATATTTACTTAATGAGACACAAGTCTGAATCGTTTGAAAGGTTCAAGCAAATTCAGAGTGAAGTTTAAGATCATCGTGACAGGAAGATAAATATGTTTGCGATATGATCGTGGATGTGAATATCTAAGTTACGAATTTGGCATACAACTTTAGACAATGTGAAAGTTGTTTCACAACTCACGCCACCTGGAACACCATAGTGTGATGGTGTGTCCGAACGTCATAGTCGTGCTCTATTGGATATGGTGCGTGCTATGATGTCTATTATCGTTTTGTTACTATAATTTTGGGGTTATGCATTAGAGACAACTACATTCACTTTAAATAGGGCACCATCTAAATCCATTGAGATGACACCGTGTCAACTATCGTTTGATAGAAACCTAAGCTGTCATTTCTTAATGTTTGGGGCTGCGATGCTTGTGTGGAAAATGTTTTCACCTAATGAGCTCGAACCCAAAGCGGACAAATGCATCTTCATAGAATACCCTAAAGAACAGTTGGGTGAACCTTCTATCTCAGATCCAAGAATAAAATGTTTATTGCTAAAACTAGGTCCTTTCTCGAGAAAAGGTTTCTCTTGAAATAATTGAGTGGGAGGAGGATAGAACTTGATGAGGTTATTGAACCTCTGCTTCAACCAGAAAGTAGCGCCGCGCAGAAAGATGTTTCTGTGAAGCCTACATCAGTTGAAAAGGAAGTTAATGATGATGATCATGAAGCTTCGGATCAAGTTACTATCGACCTACGAGGAAAATAGAACTTGATGAGGTTATTGAACCTTCACTTCAACCAGAAAGTGGCGAAGCGTAGGAGGATGTTTCTGTGAAGCATACGTCAGTTGAAGAGGAAGTCAATGATGATGATCATGAAGTTTCGGATCAAGTTACTATCAAACTTCGTAGGTCTACAAGGATGTGTACTGCTACTGAGCGGTATGACAATCCTGTCTTGGAGGTCATGTTGTTGGACAATGATGAACCTACGAACTATGGAGAAGCGATGATGGGCCCGGAAACCAACAAATGGTTAGAGGCTATGAAATCCGAGAAAGGATCCATGTATGAAAACCAAGTATGGACTTTGGTGGACTTGCTCGTTGGATGGCTGGTCGTTAAAGTACAAATGGATCTTTAAAATGAAGACAGACGCTGATGGTAAATGTTACCATTTGTAAAGCTCGACTTGTTGCAAAGTAGTTTCCGACAAGTTCAAAGAGTTGACTGCGATGAGACTTTCTCACTCGTAGCGATGCTAAAGTCTGTTGGAATTATACTAGCAGTTGCTGCATTTTTCAATTGTGAAATCTGGCAGATGGATGAAAAAACATCGTTTCCTTCCTTAAGGAAAGGTTGTATGAGATACAACTAGAAGGTTTTGTCGGTCCTAAGGATGCTAAAAGATGTGCGAGCTTCAGTGATTCTTCTGTGAACTGAAGCAAGCATCTCGGAGTTGGAATATACACTTTGATGAGGTGATCAAAGTTTTTTGAGTCTATACAAAGTTTACGAGAAACTTGTATTTGCAATAAAGTGAGTGGGAGCACTATAAGAGTTTCTGATAAGTATATGTGGATGACATATTGCTATTCGGAAATGATGTAGAATTTCTAGAGAGCATAAACGGGTGTTTGAAAAGAGTTTTTCAAAGGAAGACCTGGATAAAGCTACCTAATTTTTGAGCATCAAGATCTATAGAGATAGATCAAGGTACTTGATGAGACTTTCAATGAGTACATACCTTGACAAGATTTTGAAAGAGTTCAAAATGGATCAGTCAGAGAAAGAGTTCTCGCCTGATTTGTAAGGTATAAAGTTGAGTAAGACTCAATGCCGAGTGACTGCAGAAGATAGAGAAAAGATGAGTGTCATCCCCTATGCTTCAGCCATAGGCTCTATCATGTATGCAATGCTGTGCACAAGACCCGATGTCAGCCTTGCCATAAGTATGGCCAGAAGGTTTCAAAGTGATCCTGGATTGGAGCACTGGACAGCGGTCAAGATTACCCTTAGTAACTAAAAGACTAAGGAGATGTTTCTCGATTATGGAGGTGATAAAGAGTTCCTCGTAAAGAGTTACGTTGATGCAAGCTTTAACACCAATCCGGATGACTCATAGTAGCAATCTGGATACGTATAGTGGAGCAGCCATTTGGAATATTACCAAGTGGAGTGTGGTAGCAGTGTTTACGGTTTGACATACACATTTGCAAAGTACACACGGATCTGAATGTCGCACACCCGTTGACTATAAGACCTCTCTCACATGCAAAGCATGATCAAGCCCCAGAACTCATTGGGTGTTAGATTCATAACAATGCAAATCACATGGTGATGTGAACTAGATTATTGACTCTAGTGCAAGTGGGAGACTGTTGGAAATATGCCCTAGAGGCAATAATAAATTAGTTATTATCATATTTCCTTGTTCATGATAATCATTTATTATCCATGCTATAATTGTATTGAATGGAAACACATTACATGTGTGGGTAAATAGACAACACTCTATCCCTAGTATGCCTCTAGTGAACTAGGTCGTTGATCAAAGATGGTCAAGGTTTCCTAGCCATTGACATGTGATGTCATTTGATAACGGGATCACATCATTAGGAGAATGATGTGATGGACAAGACCCAAACTACAAACGTAGCATATGATCGTGTCAGTTTGTTGCTATTGTTTTCTGCATGTCAAAGTATGTGTTCCTATGACCATGAGATCATGCAACTCACTGACATCGGAGGAGTACCTTGTGTGTATCAAACGTCGCAACGTAACTGGGTGACTATAAAGGTGCACTACAGGTGTCTCCGAGGGTGTCTGTTGAGTTGGCATGGATCGAGACTGGGATTTGTTACTCCGTGTGACGGAGAGGTATCTCAGGGCCCACTCAGTAATACAACATCACAATGAGCCTTGTAAGCAATGTGACTAATTGTTAGCTGCGGGATCTTGTATTACAGAACGAGTAAAGAGACTTGCCGGTAACGAGATTGAACTAGGTATGGAGATACCGACGATCGAATCTCGGGCAAGTAACATACCGAAGAACAAAGGGAACATCATATGGGATTAACTGAATGCTTGACATAGAGGTTCGACCGATAAAGATCTTCATAGAATATGTAGGAACCAATGTGGACATCCAGGTCCTGCCATTGTTTATTGACCGTAGAGGTGTCTCGGTCATGTCTACATAGTTCTCGAACCCGCAGGGTCTGCACACTTAAGGTTTGGTGACGTTTCGGTAGTATAGAGTTATGTATGGTGGTGACTGAAGGTTGTTCGGAGTCCTGGATGAGATCCCGGACGTCACGAGGAGCTTCGGAATGGTCCGGAGGTAAAGATTCATATATAGGAAGTCCCAGTTTGGTCGCAGGAAAAGTTTCGGGCTCATCGGTAGTGTACCGGGAGTGCCGGTAGTGTACCGGGAGACCTCCGGGAGGGGTATTTCGACCCAAGAGGCTTCATGGGCTGTGGGAAAGTATTAACCAGCCCTTAGTGGGCTGGTGGAACCTCCACATAAGGCCCATGCGGCTGGAAGAAAGAGACCCAAAGGAAAAAGGTGGAAAAAGGCCAAAAAGGAGCAATCCTAGTCCTACTAGGATTGGAGGAGGAGAGTCCTCCTCTCCCTCCTTGCCTTGGCCGAATCCAAAGAGGGCCAGCCCTTGCAGCCAGCCTCTCCTCTCCTCCTATATATATTGGTGGAATAGAGGGGTTTTGCACTAGTTTTTTTCCGGCCACGTGCTACCCGTTCCACCGGTGCATAGTTTCTCCTCTAGATCGGATTTCCGCAGTGCTTAGGCAAAGCCCTGCCGGAATTGCTCCACCACCATCACCGAAGCGCCGTCACGCTGCCGGTGAACTCTTCTCCCTCTCCACTTCCTCTTGCTGGATCAAGACGGTAGGAGATCGTCATCAAGCTGCACGTGTGCTGAACACGGAGGTGCCGTCTGTTCGGCACTAGATCGGAAGGACCGTGAACAAGATCGCGAGACGGTTCGTGTTGAGTTCACGGGACGAATCGTGATGAGATCGCGGGACGGATCGTGATGAGATCGCGGGACGGATCGTGATGAGTTTGCGGGATGGATCGTGATTGGATCGCGGGACGGATCATGATGTGATCGCGGGACGCTCGGCGATTTGGATCGCGAAGATGTTCGACTACACCAACCGCGTTTCTTAACGCTTCCCGCTTAGCGATCTACAAGGGTATGTAGATCCACTCTCCCTCTCGTAGATGCTCATCACCATGGATAGATCTTCGTGTGCGTAGGAATTTTTTTGCTTCCCATGCAACGTTCCCCAACAATAGGCCCAGGGAGAGGGGCCCCACCTGGCAGTGATTGGGCTGTGCCCAGTGAGCTAGTTGACCGCAGTCAACTAGTCAATTGCGCCCCCAGGGCCACTAGCAGGGGTACTATGGGGTGGCTCCAGCTGGCCAAGTTAGTAACGGCCGCCAGAGATGTCGCCGACGACCACGAACACGGCGACAAGCTCAGGAGGGACTCGGGTTTTGCCCACAGGGCGCCATTTCGAGCACCATTTGGTGCGTTCAGAAGCAGAAGCTGCCACCGTTCCATCCCGACCATCAGGAGGTGTAGAGACGACCAAAATTTTCGCCCGCGTCAAGCCTGGCGGAGGAGACCTCCATGCACCTATGGCAACTAGCGGGACGACGCGGAAACGATCGGGCTGAGGGGTGCTATGGGGCCTACGTAAAGCGCTGAAGCGAACGATGGCGCTAGCCGAACCAAAAGGTCACTACATGCTCGCCGACGACGAGCTTCGGCTCCGGAGCAATCCGATGCTACGGACACTGATCTGACGAGGGGAAGGAGGGGGAAGAAGCAAGGCCTCACAACGGTCCTACAGGTGAGCTTAGTGGGCGCGGGGGAGACTTAGGGGAGTCGGAGTTGTCGTCGGAGCGCATCGGTGATCCGAGGAGGAAGAAGATGATCCAGCAGCGAAGCAGCGGCTGCGAGCTCAAACGTGTGGGCAAGGTCGAACGAGGGAAGGCCGGCGGAGCTTCTGGACGCGACGTCGAGGCACGGTGGTCGCGGTTAGCCGACGGCCATGGCAGTGGTGGAGCGTGTGTGCGGGGAGGGACAAACGACGCGGGAGGGAGGGAAAGGAGGAGGCTAGGGTTCGGGGGCCGATGGGCGGGTCTTGTAGGCGTCGGGGGACCGTCGGATGGTCGTCAAGGCGATGAGGACGGCCGGTGGTGGTCATCTGCGCGCCCACATCCCCCCTGGTGAGCAGGGAGGAAGACAACAGGGGAAGGTGGGCTAGGCCTAGCCACTAAGCCTTTTATTTTATTTAAAACATGTTACCTTTTCCTTTCTAAAAGCATTCAGTTTTAATTAAATTGGTGATAAATTCACTTCTATAAAAATATGGCTCTTAGCCTAATATTAGTATTGTAGTATTAAGAAGGCCACAAAAAGTTTTGGGGCCAATTATATGTGTTTTGAAAATACCAAAATATTAAAAGGGCATTTAATAATTGAATTGGCCCCTGTTTTATTTGTTTTTAAGGCACCGAAACAGTTTATAAAATGTGTGTTGCAAATTTAAAATATCTTAGGAAATATTTGCAATCTACGCGTGATTTTTATTTCTTGATTTGCAAAACCTTTAAATCCCACTTTGAAATGAAATTGAATAGCAAGGGAAATTGAATTTGCATTGATTCCAAAAGTCTAAACCCTCATGTTACTGTAGCTTGATTACAAGGTTACTTTAGCAAGATCCCAGGGTGTTCCAGATTTCTAATTTGAGGTATTCTCATATAGAATGCATTATTTAAGATGTAACTGGTCAATGTTCGCGGACGCACCTGAGTGTCCGGCTGTAGATGCTCTAAGGCCAACTCCTACGCACCTGAGTGCACCGTTTTGTCCGGATTTCATCCGTTTCAGGCAGAGAAACGAACATGCACGTCCGTTTGCGGTCGGACGGCCGTGGGTACGCCCAACGGGTCGCCCCATGCCAAAATGTCCTACACGCAAACCCTAGCTCTAGTTCGCCGCCGATCACAAATAGACATGGCAAACAAATTTAAAAACTGGAAATATTTACACAAAAGCAGACCGAAGTCAAGTTTAGTGATTTTTAGAAGAAATTTCAAACTAAAACGACATAAAAAGGTAGAAGCCCATCGGCGTCGTGGCCATCAGTTGCCGACACAGTCGTCGTTGTCGTTGTCCGAGAGCTCGTCGTAGGGAGGGGGCTGCCACAGGTGGGCCGAAGGCGCGACCGGAGGTGCCTGCATTGGAGCCTGTACCACCTCTCCCCAAAGCGGGGACGGTGACGAGGCCGCGTCGTGCATGGGCTCCGGCGTGCACGGGAATGTCTCCGTCCACGACCACCTCTGGCCAACCAGCGTGGGGATCCACGACGTGGTCTCCTCCTCCTCTTGCTGCTGCATGCCCTCCATGGCCTCCTCCTTCACCATGGCGTTTTACTCTAGGATGACGACGTCGCCAGTCATAGAGAGGGCTATCATCTCTTGGAGGCCCTCCTACTGGGCCTCGTCGTGGGTAGCGACGGACTCCTCCATGACCCTCTGGACCAGCTCCTCCTCCTCCCCAGTCATCATCGGAGCGGGTGGCGATGGGGTCGGCGTCAGGCCGCGGACCAGCCTACGTCCATGATGTTGGGGAGGGCTTGCGGTGCGCTCACGGCGTGGCGGGCTCCGAGCACGACCGACAAAGAACGACTGCCGGCGAAGGTCATGCTCGGTGCATCCATGTGTCCCAGAGAGGTGAGGAGGGTGTGTACCTCCAATCGTTGACGAGATCTGACGATAGGCGGGCGCGACGACAGGTGATCTCCTCACGACGGGGTTGGCTGCTCATCGGGATCACTGATATGGACACACGGTCGACAAAGAGGTGCCAGTTGTTGGGGAGGTGCACGTTCGGTCATGGCAACGGCGTGCCCGTCTCCCAATAGCGCTGGCACACATCCCATGACCCGAGGAAGAGCAGGCCTGGTGGTCATTCTTGGCCTTGCGGACGATGGGGAAACCCATGGCGGCGGCCGACGGAAAGGTGGGGCTAGGGTTTGGGGCGTGTCGGACTTCGAGAAGGCAAGCCTGGCTGGAATGGGAAATTTTAGATGTGACCGGAATGGAGGCGTGTTGTCTGTCCGTTTGGACCTAAACAGATGCGGCCGGACAGGACGGGACGGGGACTAGCGTTGGAGTTGGCATAAATGCTCGAGATTAGAAGACCCGTCAAAGTGCTGCAAGAGCAACAACAAGTTAAAAGAAAAGAAAAAGGAACTGGGCGGGGGCGCCGACCACGCAAAGATGTACGTACGGCCGTGTGTCTTTGGCCAAGACTCATGGCAAGACACGACGGACCGTGTGGACAGCGACCTATCTGGTGCTCCCACGACTAGCTAGCCTATCACACTGTACTGTGCTGTGCGGTGCGGTGCGGTGCGGAATCACCAAACTTGGGGAAGAAAAGATGAGCATGGGGCAGGACGGACGGACGGTGGCCGATGGGTTGTTTATTGTGCTCGCTCGCTTCCCGCTCAAGTCTCCGGTTCCTTTAGCTTTCAAAAAAAAAAAGTCTCCGGTTCCTTTGCGATTAGCGGGTTGACCAGAGGGCGACGTGCACTTTGCTGCGCCCGTCCTTCATCAATGAAGCCTCGTTTTCTTACTAATTATGCTTGTGTCAAACAAACATAAAGGTTAGCAGATGCTGTAAAAAAAACCATAAAGGTTAGCAGATGCTGTCAAAAAAAAACATAAAGGTTAGCAGATTGCAATACCAGATTTTCTTGCTTGAATAATATGACGCCAGCACATTTCTGGTCAGGCTTTGTCATACAAAGGGACTAATGAAACTTCGGAATCACAAAGGGTACTTCTTTCAAAGGTCACGCAGGTTGCGACAAGTAGCGTGTTGTATGTGATGAGTGTCATTCATAGCAACCTGTGTTTTTTTTCCATACATCCATTATTTTAAAATGTTTTATCTCTTAAGCAGTGCTTCAAATCTTGAACCGTTTTCATCGTTAAATTACTCGTGTTGAAATCTTCAAAACTAAATCAAAACCGTGCCTCTTGAGGGATGAAAAAACACGTTTTTTCCGTTTTCGAGACGCGCGACCGTGATTCTCGTGGAAGCAAATCCGTGTCTCGGAAGCTAAACCATGCCTCTTAAGGAAGAAAAAAATAAAACAATTTATTTTCCCGTTTTTGAAAGGCACGACCGTGCATCTCGCGGAAGCAAAACCGGACCTCCTGAAGAACGAAAAAAACAAGTTTTTCTTTAGGAACAAAAAAAAGGAAACACGTTTTTTCGAAGAAAACGGTCGTGTCGCTCATGGAAGCAAATCTGTGTCTCTCAAAGAGAAAAAAAGAAATGTCTTTTTTTGGTTTACCAGAGGCATGACTGTGCCTTTCGCGGAAGCACAACCGTGCCTCTTGAGAAACGAAAAAACACATTATTTTTTTCCGTTTTCAAGATTCACGGTCGTGCCTCTTGCGAAAGTAAATCCATACTTATCGAGAAATGAAAAAACAAGGAAACACATCATTCCATGCAAAAAAAATTATTTTTTCTGTCCAAAAGCTAAGAAAGATCGGTGAAAAACCGAAACGCGTGTGAAAAAATAAAAAAATAAGAAAGAAACGTCCAAAACATGACACGTGACGTCAGCTGAGAACGCGCCAAGTGATAGCGTTTGAGAGTGAACCTTCGGAAGGAGCACCTCCCAATCAGTTGCTCTCATGAAACTTGCCTTTGGCCCCATGTTATAAGGACAACATCAACTCAAACCGGGAGCTCCTGTATAGCACCTTCAGCGCCAGTTCACGCGCAGCGCTTACTGGGCCGGCTCAACAATCTGCTCTCCAACACAGATACAAAAAATTAAATGGTTTTATTCCTGTCGCTATTAGCTAATAGCGGGATTCCAATTCCGAATCCGAGTGTTGAGAGTAGTCGCTCGTATCCAGGTCGAGCTCATTCCGTTGACCACACATAGGAAAAAAACGCTAATTGACCCTTACTTTAGTATAAACGTATACTATTGTATACCCAGTATAAATAGTATAAATTCGAAACAGAATTCTAAAATAATATTCAAAACAACACGAATTTGAAAAAAAGTTCATAGAAATGAAAAACATTTCATTGATTTTGAAAGAAAAAAAATCATCAATTTTCAAAAAAAAGTTCAACTAATTTGAAAAAAGGTCATCAGTTTTGAAAAAGTTCATCAATATTGCAAAAAAATTACGAATTTGAAAAAAGCACATCGAATTTGAAAAAAAGTTCATCAATATTTAAAAGAGTTCACGAATTTAAAATAAAAGTTCATCGGTTTGAAAAGAAGTTTCATCGAATATGAAAACGTTCTTAAAATTTGGAAAAGTTCGTCAATAAAAAAATAAATTTTTAAAAAGTTTATCAAGCCAGGAAGAAGATAAAATATAAAAGTAAAAAGAAAAATAAAACAGAAGAAATAAAACAGGAACAAATAAAAAATAAAAATGAAACAGAAAAGAAAAAAAAGGAAAAAGAAAAAAGAAAAAAGAAAAAGAAAACATAAAAATGAAAAACAAAAAACAGGAAACAGAAAGAGAGGTTAGAAGAGAAAAAGATGGAAGCAAGCACATCTAGTTGCGGTAGCGTGATGGTTACTGCAGTGGGCAACTAACCAGGAAATTTTAGCTCAAAAAAAAAAACTAACCAGGAAATCCAACTTGATTTATGTTTTTGAGGGGTGAAAAAAGAAACTTGATGGGCCGGCCCAGCTCACAGGAGGGGGTGTACGCTTCAGCGCCCTTTTGCCTGGTGACCAGTAGGAAGAAATTCTTTAAAAAACAGTAGGGAAGAAAAGAAACCCTAACCACCGCCAACACGGTACCCTTGTCTCGCATGTGAAACGAAGTTGTAATAAGATCCCACGGCTTTACATGATTGTCATGCCCGACAGAGTCGACATCGGGGAGCTTGTTGTGTTTTGGTATCATGGATGGATTGCCGACTCCCAATTCAATGAATTGTTGTATGGCGCTTTTGCCTGGATGAATGATGATAGTGGTGCCAAGTGTAATTTGGTTAATGGCTCTCCGATTTCGCTACTTTTATGCTCCTGATTTTCTCCGAACAAATTCAACACGCTTGACAGCAATATTGATCATTCGTTTCTGTCATACCCATGGAAGTGAAGCCTCCAAGATAGTGCCGATAGTCCAAAAAAGTGGGGAAAAAATCATCCAAGTGCCACGATTTTGCGAGATGGAGTGGGTCGAACTTGATTAAGAGTTAGACCCAGTCTCATATATTTTTTGTGTCAACCCCCACTGTTATTTGTTACCTCACCTGTGTTGGCAAAATTGACACGATTTAAACATAATATGAAGGAATTCGACGTAATTTGGTATCCCTTAACGAGTATGTGTCTGAGCTTGTTCGCCCCGTTAGCTGCCATGTCATCCTAACAAGTAGATCTAGTTTTCTATGTGTGAAAATTAATGTGGTTCAAAAAGGGTCACAATGTCAGAACTAAGAGGTCAAATATTGGCAAAGATTACTAGGTGGGATAAAAGATGTCACAAAATTAGAGGGTAAAAAGTCATGCTTGACAAAGATACGCATACATGATGGAGGTGTTCACACAAAAAAGGAATAACACTCCAGAGGTACCCAAAAAAAGAGTAAGAAATCCAGCAAAACTTGATAACTTCATGTCAACAAATTACTGGATATATACACTAATATATTTAACATCAGCCAATTTCACGGCCCTTGGTTTCGACAGGGAAGAGAATGCAGGCAACTCCGGCAAGGCATAACACCAGCTCAAACACAAAAACGGCTTCCATTTGATGGCAGGTCCGTAGCATGCCGACAGCGACAAGAGGGCATATAACCCCACCAATTTTACCAATGGAGGTTGCAATTCCGACACCAGTTGAGCGGACTGATGTTGGATATACCTACAAATACAGGGGAATGAATTAGCGTGCAAGAAACTCTGCTCCAAAGAAATAATATTATCCAAAACCTGTACAAAAACTGCTTCAAAAAGCAAATTGGACAGGTGTTACACAGACAGGCAAACTGAGTTTGGAAGGAAAATCATTGCAGCGATGAAGAGGAGAACACCCAGAAATATGAAAAGAATTGAAGTATTTTCTCCCTATCTACTACATGGATTCATATTATTATCATAAGCTGCAAATTAGGATGTTGGTGTTTTATTATGATTGTTACAGATCGTTTTTATGTTAGTGTTTTCAGGGATCTCTGAAGTTAGCACGACATGTATATCTGGCAAGATAACCAAGAGAATCTGCAGATGTGCATCGCTCGATGCAGGGCTGGGGGTTATCGGTTATCCTGCTTCTCGAAAAAGAAGCAAAAGGATCTGCAAATCCATGAAACTAAAAAGTGGATGCTCTAGCTAGGAAAATATTATTGCCCTCATGCTTATATAGCATATGCAAGTCTTCTGGCATCAACGCAATCCTAGCATGAGTTTCATACCACAGGGTACGACAGTAAGGTTTATTTGTATTAGGGTGGGTTTGGATTTAGCCCAAGAGCCTTGCCAGATATTTGGCTAGCCAAAATTTTGGTCAAGGTTCTGCTAGCCCATGATTTGGTCAACATTGGCAAGAAAAATGAACTAGAAGGTTCTTTGACCATAGGGCAGTTCACATATTTTCAGTACGTAATACAGGGAAGATCTACTAGAAGATGATTATTTTCAACCTGTGCTAGCGTGATGAATGGAAAACTTTAAACCCTGAATATTGAAAATCAAAACTACCATGGCACAACAAAAAAAGAATAATCAAAAACTACCATTTGGGTAAACTGGTTAAATGGATGAATGTAACATACGAATTTAGTATAACTAAAATGGCTAGATGGTATTTACAGGGCACTGTAAAAAACAAGACACTGGAAAAGAAGTGCACTTGCCATATATTTAACAAATAATTGACACAAACCTCTGGGGCGTATAAACATAGAACTGTGGAGCTACCCATGGCACATGCGCGTGCACCGAATAGGAGGACCGTTGTAAATAGCTCATTCTGATGAAGTACTAGTGGCCCAAGGAAAGCACAGCAAGTGAAGAGCATGGACCACATTGTAGCTTTTCGGCCAATCCATTCAACAAGAACAGCAGATACAATTAGACCAGGAATCTCTGGAACATCAGTACATACATATATTTGTTAGCCGATGGCATATTGTAAAAGAAGAGGCAGTCATCAGGCAACAAAATAGACTCACTGTAAGCTACCTGCTAAACTAGTAACAAATGTATCCCTGTAAAGGTTAGCATCATCTTGACGCTGTACATTTGTCGGCCCAGATGAGCAGTTTCTATTGGAATCGCTTAGCTGCGATGTCAGCAAGACTACGCCGTAATAAGCAAAGGAATTTGCAAAGTAAACAAACCAAAGAAGAAGAGTTGATCTGCACAGTGCTGGTGACAGTAGCCTTCGTAGTGCAGCAACGGCGCCAGATTTGAAGCTCAAGGCATTGTTAGCTTTGCATTCTATCTCTGTCTCTCTGACTGGAAGAAGATGATCTATTTCAGTCTCAGATGTAAGAGTGTCAACTTTACTTTCACGGTGGTATGTGAGAACTCCAGGAGGAAGAGCTGCTTGGTTTATCATAGAGACGCTCTCCAGGACAAGTGTTGCGTCTGACATTCTATTTTGTACACAGAGATAGCGTGGCGATTCAGGTATTATTCGAAAGAAAGGAAGCAAGAGAAAGCATGGAAGGGAGGTCAATACTAGCAACCACCGCCAATTTAACGCCGATATGACAACCTGCGACCGAACCACAGTTGAATAGCATTTCTCAGAACTGTATAAAATTCTATAAACATAAGTCACAAATAAAATGTCATAAACGCACCAGTCCAAAGTTTAACTGAGCATCAGTTATTTTAAACTTCATGCAGAAAATCAAAGTTGAGCGGTGAAGGTAAAAGTGCGATATGAGATAGCAGTAGCACAAGATGAAATCACAAGTATTCCTACAGAATATTTGCCATTCCCATTCATGTTTATTTGTCAATTCAGATAAGAGACGGTCTGTGATACACAGCATTGACCATAATTTTATTATTGCACGTTATAAGAATATTTAAGATATAATTATCTAAAAGTACTTCTGATGACAAATATGTCAATAGCATTTCCTGACATGATAATTTTTATTCGAACACTTGGGAAGGCATGAATTTCAAGAGTATGAGAAAACCAACACAAATTCACTTCTACATACATTTGTAAGCACCCAACCTGAACAAACAGTGAAACAGATATCTTCTTTCAGTTGTCACACTTCGTATTTGTGGTATCTCTTTATCCAAATTTTAGAATGAAAATGTGAAAGGTATATAATTCACAACATTAATGGGCCACAAAAGCTGGCATACCCATGCAAGTGAAGCCTCCAAGATAGTGCCGATAGTCCAAAAAAGTGAAAAGAGAACTACGCAAGTGCCACGATTTTGCGCAGGAACGAACTCCAAGAACCAAGATGAGAACACATGCCCACCGCCCACTCCCACGCCAACGAGAAACCGAAGAGCCATCAAACATAAATAGTTTGGAGACCAAGCACTTAAGAAACCCATTCCGCTGGTGAACAGAGCTGAAAACAGCAAAACGGTCCTGAAACAAGAAAAATCACAGGTTTTGCCTTTACAAAAACTCCCATTCAGAATTGCCTGTACTAAAAAGAGTGAAGCAGGGAAGTGCTTCATACCTTCGACCATGTCTGTCAGAAACAAAGCCCCAAGCAAGTGAGCCAGTTAGCATGCCGGCAAAGACCACACTTGAGAGTAGGCTCTCATCTTGGGCAGAGACGTTCCACTCCTCCCGAACCAATGGTCCGACAAATGACAGCAGATTGAGCTCCATGGCTTCTACGACCCAACCCATGCCTGCATAAGCAAGGACAAGCGCCTGGAATTTGCCAAACCCCATGGCTGAAAGCGCGTCATCCGTGGTGTATGTTTCCATGCTGTCAGAGTATTTTGCTGGATCAGTAATATCACAGGCAAGCCTCTAATAACAAACTTTTGGTCAAATAGATCTTCTTAGTATGCCCCATGCAGGAACAGTCATTCTTAGAGACCAAAACTACAGCCAATATGACTTGCTGCATGCGTTAAGAGTTCAGACCTGAAAGGCAAAAGCATGTTCAGTACTTGTTCGTGCAAGATGAAGCATACAGTAATAATGATTAACGAATCCAGAATGACCAGAGCACGTGCTCTTCCTCGAATGCAAGACATGTGAACAGGGCGTGTCAGGGCTCTGGAGATAAAATGATAAGCTCATTCTTGTCAGGGCGTGTCCCCACCTAGCAGACATGTGAACAGCTAACTGAAACTGAAACCTAAACGAAATGCAGTTATGAGTATATGCATAAAGGCTACTAGCTGTTTCTTCCGACTGCCACCGGTGCTGAAGGTTAAGGCAACGTTAGGCTTCACTTCAACGACGAAGCAGGAGTACCATGTATTGAGACGTGAGCAGATCCGGCCTGCAGTAAGAACAAATTCACCGTGCAGAACGTGTGTGACTGAAACTTTCTCTGGGATTTGTTGCACGCAACTCCTTACTCTAGGATTGAAGTAACGCACAAGAGGAGGGAAAAAAAAGGCACAATCAGCCGGGGTCACTGCGGTAACGCTGTAGCCAAGCGGACCACAACACAGCGCCCGACACCCAGCAGTTAATCCGAACGGAAACGAGGACACGCGGGCATGGAGATGGAGGAGCTGGGAGCCAGTTATGAAATTTAACAGCAGGGGAAGGTCAGATGGAGGAGCGAACCGTGGACGGAGGATCCCGGGGGAGGAAAGCGGAGGCCGGCGGCGGGCGGAGGGGGATGGGGGAACGGCCCTGTGACTGGTTGGTTGCTTCGTTCCATGGCAACCATAGCGATAGCGGGGCGGCGGCAGGAACAGATTTCGTTTCTAGCGTTTGGTGGAGTGACGGAACGAGGCCGACGACGACGTCTGCGACCGGTTCGGGGCCCATGCTGGACGCCACCCAACAACCGGCCCCAGTATTATCTACACCCTCCGTTCACAAATATGGGATGTTGTTTGTACTACGTTTTTTTCTGATTGTATATAGATTCGTTTTGATGTTCTTGTCACTCACTTCAGCCAGTATGTAGTCCATATTAAAATATTTAAAATATCTTATATTTAGTACTAGTTATTAAGCATATCCTTTACGAGCATGTTGTCCTATAAAACGCTATTCTTGTGTCCATACTGCTTAGATCAATGTGAGGCATGCCACATGTGGTCTCGATGCATTTTTTTTTTGTTTTTCATCTTTTGTTGTGTGGCTTGGTTCTATCATCCCTATTTGTGTCCTCAACGCGACACGACGGTATTCTTTGGTTATTATTATATACGGTACTAGCTCAACTAATTTGTGTTGCTACACACGTTTTAAAAGATTGTGCTACCTTTTGTATATCCCACCAATCATACGTGTCTTTCATCTGAAACACTGGCAAGCTAGATTCAAATTAAATCCAGGCCTAGAGGGCCATTGACATGGCCTCTTTGTTTCGAAGGACTCTCAAATAAATTTTGGAGGACTGGAATCCTTAGAAATTTTGACCATTTTATTCATAGGATCGAATCCTATATGATGTTTCCTTAAGGATTTGTTTGCACTGCATTTCATGAAGAATAAAATAGCATCCGTTCAAACTCTCCTTGGAGGAATCCTTTGCTTTTCATCGGCACAATGAAACAAACCAAAAGCCTATATGATTCGCACAGGCATGACACTAAAATCCACTTATTCATGGGTTTATAGAATCCTACGAATAGAAGATACAACTAAGATATGAATAGCATGTCGTCAAGTGGACACATACAAACCATCAACTTTCAAGCATGCATTAATGTCTACTAACTATGGGTTGGATGATTAAAGAAACAATGGTATCCCCAGCACACCAAGGTTCAGGTGTTCGCGTTATTTTTGAATTTATTTTAGAATTTTTGGCGATGTGAATTCAGTGAAAGAAGATGTTTTTATTGACAACGAGACGCCTATGATGACTTCGTAAATCTCAAAATGATATGCCGGCTCGATCTTTTGAAAGTGCTTATAGGAATATGACGTGTGTGTGCACGTTCATAAGGGTAAGATGTGTACGTACATATGAGCGCATGCGGCTGTATTGTGTTTAAAAAACTACCAAGACTGAAATCTAGGAGCAAAATTATTCTGTGGCAAAATATCTACAAGGACTGTGGAAGCCACCATTGGCCTGACATTTGACCCTTAATTAGTGTATTAGTTAAACAAAAACGCAGTCATTTCAAGGACCAAGAGTGACTACTAGAGCGGCGAGATGAATAAACAACTGGGAAATTATATTCCAAACTAGCGCTCTTAGCAAAAATGTGTAGTTATAAAAGGTTCACTAAAACACAAATCCAGGTTAACAACCATGTCTAATGCAAGCAACCTACCAATTCCATAACCACAACACAAGCTAGCTAGGGCTGCGACTCTTAACTTCGACTGGGGACGAAATCAACATGAGAATTCAGCACAAGTTGCTGGTAGAAATGCCTGTTGCAGAAACTTAATCATGTTCGAAGAATGTGTACATACATATCATACCATACCCCTACTTACAGTCTCAAGGAGCAAGGACTTTACAAAATGATGTCCAATAACATCCGAAACCCCGAAATGAATTTCGAGGAATCTTCATCGTCATGTCCACTAAAAATACTACACATATACTAGTTTTGTATATAAAACGTTCACGTAGCAGCATGACGAATTTTATGGTCCAAGTATTTTTACTTTCTTACACCATGACCATCATCAGGTCATTGCGCGGCCCTTCGTCTCAAAAGGGAAGAGCATGCAGGCAATTGCAGCAAGGAATAACACCACCTCAAACACAATGATGGCTTCCATCTGATGGCAGCTTCTAAGCATCCCAACGGCTACAAGGGGGCAAATAATTCCACCGACTCTGCCCATGGCGGTCGCGATTCCAACCCCGGTCGAGCGTACCGACGTCGGGTATACCTAGAAGGACAAGAGAATAAGTTAGTTCGTAGGAAAACAAATTCTTTCAATGAAATATCTACAATAACTGCTCCACAAGACTGTTTTGGGTAAAATTTGCTGCAACAACTGATGTATCTTTGTCATATAACATTCTAAGCGTTCCCAGCTAAGAGCATAGCCAAGACCCTAAGATGGGGAATACTACATGACATAACTTATTTGGCTTTTTGTCAGCAAAATGGATCCTAACCAGTAGACTTCACTTAGCTGGAGTTATCAATGGAGCAGGATCTCCGTTTGTTTATATCCTGGGTACCGTACATTCCGACTGGTCATTAGTTAATAGATTTAATTTATGATTTAAATAAGTAGGACATGCACTACAATGATGGAAGGAGAGTCCTTTATCACTGCAGGGATTACCTACAAACCAATGTAGACCCACGCTCAAAATTCTGTGGTGAACAAGCACAATAATAAACTCAAAATTTGCAAATGCAAATCAATGAAACTAAAAAGTGGATGCTCTAGCAAGCAAAATGTTCTTCTGGACATTCTTATATTAGTGAGCAGCACTAATTGCTCAGTCGGTTGCTTCTCTTCTGCCTTAAGAGAAGTCCATCGTTTTGCAAGAGTTTGATGTGGAGATTATAAGACAAAAAGGCCTTGCATAGGTCTGTCTCTGTCTAGAAAGACACTCCGTTCATGTAATTCAATACATAAAAAGTCACAATGAACATAATATGACAGTGTGACAAGAAAATATTTTTTTTAAAGGCAGCCCGGTGCACATAGCTCTCGCGTCGCTGTCCTTTTTGCAAGGGAAGGGTCCGGCCACTTTGGGTCTTTTGTTGCCAGCCTTTCCCTGCATTTCTGCAAGAGACTGTTTCCAGGACTCAACCCAAGGCAACAACTTACCGTAACAAGAAAACATTACTGCAATAACATTAATGTTACCGTAACCAGGACTCAACCCAAGCCAAGGCTCCCCTTCTGTGACAAGAAAACATTACTGCAATAACATTAATAATAAGGATGCAGTAGTACGGAGTATGTTTTATTCGTTTAGGTCTTACTCCCACCAGTTTACTTACATATATCTTCATTATGAAATGTACTGCAGACATTAAAAAAATCAAATATTTAGGAAGCAAGATACCATTTAAGTACCTAGCCAAATTGATGGATATAATGTTGAAATTGCAACTTATAGGCCTACTGGGCGGTACTTTCAACACATTAAACTCGCTATACTGTGATGGCCAAGTCACCAAGAAACACATTTACTACATGCCATGAGAAAAGGATACGAACCTCTGGTGCATATAAACATACAACTGTGTAGCTACCCATGGCACAAGCGCGAGCACCAAATAGAAGGCCAGTGGTCCATAGCTCACTCTGATAAAGCACAAGTGGTCCAAGGAAACCACAGCATGTGAAGAGCAGGCACCACATTGTAGCTTTTCGGCCAAACCGTTCAACGAGAAGAGCAGATGCAATTAGACCCGGAATCTCTGATAGAGCAGTAGAATGATGAGTTAGTGAAATATTCTACAGCCAGTCAGACTGGGTGAAGAAACAGACTACTGTATGCTACCTGCAAGACTAGTAACAAATGTATCTTTGTAGAGGCTGGTATCTGTTTCACTTCTCACATATTTCAGCCCAGATGCGCAGCTTCTATTTGCATTGCTCAGTTGCGCGGTCAGCAAGACTAGTCCATAATAAGCAAAGGAATTTGCATAGAAAACAAACCAAAGTAGAAGAGTTGATCTGCGCAATTTCCGTGACAGTAGACTGCGCAATGCAGCAGCACTACCAGATTTGGGGCTTATGACATCATCATCTGTGCATTCCTTCCCTCTGAGTGGAAGAAGATGATCTGCCTCAGAGGTAAGAGCACTATGATCAACCTCATCGTCTCGAGGGTATACGAGAACTCCAGGAGGAAGAGCTGCTTGGTTTGTCTCGGCGATTCTCTCCAGGACAAGTGTTGCATCAGACATTCTATTTTGCGCACACAGATAGCGTGGCGATTCAGGTGTAGTTCCAAAGAAAGGGAGCAAGAGAAAGCAAGGGATGGCAGTCAATGCTAGCAACCACCTCCAAGTCAATGTTGATACAACAATCTGCAATAGGAACAAAATTTATAAGACTTCATTACTTGGTAAAAATATAAATATAAATATAAATCAAAAGTATCAGTCCGATACCCATGCAAGTGAAGCCTCCAAGACTGTGCCAATAGTCCAAAAAAAGGAAAAAATAATCATCCAAAAGCCACGATTTTGTGCAGGAACAAACTCCAAAAACCAAGATGAATACACATGGCTGCCACCCAGTCCTACGCCAACGAGAAAGCGAAGAGCCATCAAACATAAATAGTTTGGTGACAAAGCACTTAGGAAACCCATTCCAGTAGTAAACAGAGTTGAAAACAGTAAACCAGTCCTGAAACAAGAAAAATACAAGTTTTGTTCAGTGGTTATGTTGGTACACCATTGTAAGTTTGCAACTATAAACCCATCCGCCATGTATAGTATTGAAATTATGTTTACAATTTCAAAACACACTGGACATGCCAAAGTTGCATAATCGTACATCAGATCGCATGGTTACTGTCATAACTTTGTTAAAATAAAATAAAAAATTCTTCCAGAAAACCAAAACATAGAAGCACTTGTGCAAGTAAATCCTTACCTTCGCCCATATTTGTCAGACACATATCCCCAACCACATGCTCCTATTAACATGCCCAAAAACACTACACTTGAGAGTAGACTCTCATCTTGGGCAGAGATTTTCCATTCCTCCCGAATCAATGGTCCAACAAAGGACAGTAGCATGACCTCCATGGCTTCTGCAACCCAACCCATGCCTGCATAAATAAGAACAAGTCCTTGCAATTTTCCAAATCCCATGGCTGTAAGCGCATCATCAGTGGTGTATGTTTCCATGTTGACAGTGTGTGCCGATTCAGCCCAAGGAAAGGCCGGTCTGTAGCAAACTTGACGTCAGGAAAATATTTGCTTATTTCACCTCCAGCTGCAAATAGTATGCACAAACAATAAAAACATATTTAGAGATGCCCAAATCATAAGAGGTACGATTTAATGCATATATTAAGAAGTTACTAAAGGTAAATTTGCCCACAATCCAATGCAAGAAGGCAGTTCAGTGCTATCACGATATGACCAATGGCAAACTAGACCTAGGCTATTGACCCTACTTCCACCCACATTCAGTTTGGCAAGCAATGGCAGATGGGCAACAAGGTGAAGAATCTGAAGTGGCCTAGAAAGATTCTGAAATTTTGACTGGTGCCTGAGTCTGCATAGGGACTGTCTAGTTCTCTGCTTTGGTTCGGTCTTCCTTTGTTTTCTTGGGTTTTCTCCTAGCCTCTTTTGTTTTCTTGGAGTAGATCTGAACAGTTTCCTGCTTGATACTCCACACCAGCAACTCTCCTGCTGCTAATTTATGTAAAAAATAAACATGGTTTCCTTGAATGGTGGACAAGAAGAAGATAAAAACTGAAGAAAGTGGTACAGTAGACATTCCTCCTGGATTAAAGCTTTACCAAATTCTCTATCGAAAAACTCAGTCATCTGAAAATTCACTGTAAAACTAATCCGACAAAAAACTTGTCCTGGATCTGCTGCTACATACAGATACAGATCATTACCCAACCGAACCCAACAGAACCATCCAGGACCTAATCAACGCAGCACCTGAAACGAGTTCAAGTAAGCTCAAGGGGGAGGCTGTTAGGCCGCGAGACCTGAACGCCATGAGATTGATATCTACCGGGCCGTATCAAAGAGCAGGGGGCATGGCCATGTCCGAGCATGAATCCCGCATCCCATTGGCCCCAAAGCACCTACCACCCGAAACCAAGAAAAGAAGGCGCAAACAGCACGCAAAGCGCCCCAAGCGCCCGACGCAAAGCAGGAGCAGCAAGCAATCGACGATTGGGGTTAGCGGGGCGAGCACGTACGCACGGAGGAGGCGGGGAGCGAACCCCCGACGGATCACGGACGATCCTCGCTCGCGGGAAAGAAAGCCAGGGGCGGAGTCGAAGGAGGAGGACAGGGGAGGGGGAAGGGGGAAGGAAGATGCGTACGTGCCTGCCTGCCTGCGGTTTGCGGGTTCTTGGGAGGGGGACGAGTTTAATAGCAAATGGCGAGGACCAATGGCGGAAGGGGGGAGGAGGGAGCAAGCAACTGGTCCAGGGGCGACGATGGCGATGGCGATGGCGATGGGCCGGGCTGTTGCGGGACGCGTGGCGGCCGGGGTCCGTCCGTCTGTATTTTTCATGTGGTTGCTAGGGATTCGGGATCGTTTTGGGTCCGTGAAGGGATCAATCATGTGATCTGCGGGGAAGCGCGACCTGCCCGCCGCGGCGACGCTTGGCTCGGCTGCCATCTGGACGTGCGACGCCCCACCATACCAAGAGGCTCCGAGGAGAAGGGCGTAGTATTATTGGCCGACAACATAAAATAGGAGTGGCCCCGTGACAGTTTACTCTTTTCATTTGTTTTTCTGACAAAGAAAAAGGTTTCTCTTTTGTTTTGTCGCGCGTGACGGGTGGCGATTGGTGAGGGAGACCCTTCTGGCTGCTATTATCCATGGGTTGGAGTTGTCAATTTCGTTTCGGAGACCGTGCTGAGTGTTCTCGTTATCTTATCGGTGCTGCTCACCTAGCTAGTACTTTTATTTTTTAACGTTATATCATCGTTTGTTATGGCGTGATAAGAAAATGCTGATGTGCCGTGTCTATGATATACGGTCGTTCAAACCACTTGCGTCTACCTTTCTTTTTGAAAGCAGTACGGATGCGTATACGATTATACATCAACATATAAAACGTGTTTGGGTAGACTTGTGAGACGGCCTGCCTACTGGCTAGCTCGGCGTTCATCGGAGACTGGCTGATGAAATACATGCAAAAAAACCTAACATCTGTGTATAGTTTCTTTTTTGAAAAACACATGTATATTGTTTGATTGGTCGCATCTTAGGCCTTTCGTATTATGTCGTAATTTTGGCATGGTGTTTCGTTGTCTGCACCGGCTCGCCTCACGCAACTACCCGGTGTTTGGTTGTATACGCAGGGTATGATTATGCCTCGCGACCGCAGTGGATGGTGATCGCGACGTCGTGTCTGACACGATGAGCATGGAGTCTCGGGCGAGAGCTCGTGCCGGTACCACGGTGAACTAGTCGCTAGTGTCGCCGTCGCAGAGAAAATTCGTGCAAAGGAGCACTGAGGCAGAGGACGGGGGAGAATAAATGCAGTGCTTCTCGACCATTGTGATTGCGATGGACGATGGTCGTGGCTCCGCGCCCGACACGGCGAGCAAGGAGTCTCGGGCAAGCATTCTTGACGATGTCGCAGCAAACTAGTTGCTAGCGTCGCCGCTATAGAGGCCATGCGGAGGAGCGCTGAGGCAGAGGACAATGGAGGAGAAATGCAGTGTGTGTCGGACCATGACGACTGCGGTGGACGATGGTCGTGGCTCCGCGTCCGGCACGACGAGCACAAAATCATGTGTGATAGGGTGTGGATGTCGCCTCGAGGGAGGGGGTGAATATGCGCTTTAAAATAGTTACAGTTTAGCCTTGAACAAATGCGGTATAAAACTAGCGTTTAATTTGTCAAGCACAAAATCTAAAATAGCTAGTCTCACCTATGTTCACTAACAACTTATGCTAAGCAAGAAGACCAACTAAGTGATAGCAAGATATATAATATGAAACAATAGAGCTATCACAAAGTAACGTGCATAAGTAAAGGGCTCGGGTAAGTGATAATCGAGGCACGCGGAGACGACGATGTATCCCGAAGTTCACACCCTTGCGGATGCTAATCTTCATTTGGAGTGGTGTGAAGGTACTATGCTCCTCAAGATGCCACTAGTACCACTATAATCTCCTCACGCCCTCGCACAATGCAAGATGTTGTGATTCCACTAAGGGGCCCTAAAGGACGGTCACCGAACTCGTACAAATGGAGACCCTTGGTGGCGGTCACCGAACCCGTACAATTTACAACCCTTGGGACGGTCACCGGTACCCGCACAAATTGCTCGGGGAAATCTCCACAACCTAATTGGAGACCCCGATGACAGTGTCCTGGACTAGGGGTACAAGCCTAGTCGGCCCATGCTCCTCGGATTGGATCGATGGGCCCTCATTTATCTTAAGATGGACTCCGAAAGTTGTACAAGGCTGCATCTGCCGAAGGCTTGGTGTATACTAGAAGACTTCTCCTACCGCCTAGATGCCAAGATACCGATCTCTGTAACCCTAGATACCATACATGGCGTGTATATAAGTCGTGGGGTTTAGCTCTGAGAAGGGACATCAACACAATATCATTCACCTAGCCCTAGAGTTAGAACATATCTCACGATCTCGAGGTAGATCCACTATGTATTCAATACTTCTCCATCAATATAAACAAGAGCAGGATGTAAGGTATTGCCTCCATCAAGAGGGCCTGGACGTGGGTAAATATTGTCTCTTTGCTCCTCTTACCAACTGTCCGAGATCCACAGCTCAGGACCCCCTACCCCGAGGTCTGCTGATTTTCACACCAACACTAGTGCTTTCATTGAGAGTTCCACTGTGAGATCGACAGAAGGACCGATGGCTCATTTACGGATCAACTGCGACAACGACAATAGGAATGTTTACGTCCCCGGTCAACTTTTCATGTTTGGCAGCATGATTTTCTACACCGATTCGACCGGCCATCTGGTCTCCATCGAGAACTACGCCCCAGATTAGATCGTGACCTTTGAAGGCCTGCAATACACCGCAGGTTCCCGTGGAGAACTCATCATGTCAGGATGGATGCCCGGTCGGATGGAAGGGCTACCCGGCATCGGAGGATCGACTCCGGAACCGACTCTTTCGAGGACGTCGGGCCAGAAACCTTGGTGTCGCCGGAGAACCCCGATGTAGCGACTCCGGGCGACCTCCCCTCGAACCCCGGCCAGAACCCAGTCCCGACCCTATCCCTAAAGCTACGTTGGATCTCAAGGCAACCCGACACAACATCTACAAACATCCTTGGATCCCCCACGCCTGAAACACGCCAAGCTATACATGTTGGGGAACGTCGCATGGGAAACAAAAAATTTCCTACGCACACGCAAACCTATCCATGGTGATGATCATCTACGAGAGGGAGAGTGGATCTACGTACCCTTGTAGATCGCTAAGCGGGAAGCGTTAAGAAACGCGGTTGGTGTAGTCGAACTTCTTCGCGATCCAAATCGCCGAGCGTCCCGCAATCCAATCACGAACCGTCCCGCGAACACATCATGATCCGTCCCGTGAACTCATCACGATCCGTCTCACGATCTTGATCACGATCTGTCCCGCGAACTCATCATGATCCATTCCGTGATCACATCACGAACCGTCTCGCGATCTCGATCACGGTCCTTCCGATCTAGCGCCGAACGGACGGCACCTCCGCGTTCAGCACACGTGCAGCTTGATGACGATCTCCACCGTCTCGATCCAGCGAGAGGAGGTGGAGAGGAGAGAGAGTTCACCGGCAGCGTGATAGCGCTCCGGTGATGGTGGTGGAGCAATTCCGGCAGGGCTTCGCCTAAGCGCTGCGGAACTACGATCTAGAGGAGAAACTATGCACCGGTGGAACGGGTAGCACGTGGCCGGAAATTCTGTCCAAAAACCACCCAATCCACTAGTATATATAGGAGGAGAGGAGAGGAGAGGCAGACAAGGCCTTTGGGTCGGCCGAAATAGGAGGTGGGAGCAATCCTACTTCACCTCCAATCCTAGATGGAGTAGGATTGCCTGCTATTGGCTGATTTTCCACTTTTTGCTTTAGGACTTTCTCTCCTGCGCCATGGGCCTTTGTGGCTGTTTTCCCAGCCCACTAAGGGCTGGTTATTATTCTCCCACAGCCCATGGACCTCTTGGGGTCGAAATACCCCTCCCGGAGGTCCCCCGGTACACTACCGGCACTCCCGGTACACTACCGATACTCCCGGTACACTACCGATGAGCCCGAAACTTTTCCGGCGACCAAACTGGGACATCCTATATATGAATCTTTACCTCCGGACCATTCCGGAGCTCCTCGTGATGTCCGAGATCTCATCCGAGACTCCGAACAACCTTCGGTCACCACCATACATAACTCTACACTACTGAAACGTCACCGAACCTTAAGTGTGCAGACCCTGCGGGTTCGAGAACTATGTAGACATGACCGAGACACCTCTACGGTAAATAACCAATGGCGGGACCTGGACGTCCACATTGTTTCCTACATATTCTACGAAGATCTTTATCGGTCGAACCTCTACGTCAAGGATTTAGTTAATCCCGTATAACGTTCCCTTTGTTCTTCGGTATGTTACTTGCCCGAGATTCGATCGTCGGTATCTCCATACCTAGTTCAACCTCGTTACTGGCAAGTCTCTTTACTCGTTCCGTAACACAAGATCCCATGACTAACACTTAGCCACATTGCTTGCAAGGCTTGTTGTGATGTTGTATTACCGAGTGGGCCCTGAGATACCTCTCCGTCACACGGAGTAACAAATCCCAGTCTTGATCCATGCCAACTCAACAAACACCATCGGAGATACCTGTAGAGCACCTTTATAGTCACCCAGTTACGTTGCGACGTTTGATACACACAAGGCACTCCTCCGATATCCGTGAGTTGCATGATCTCATGGTCATAGGAACATATACTTGACATGCAGAAAACAGTAGCAATAAACTGACATGATCATATGCTATGTTTGTAGTTTGGGTCTTATCCATCACATCATTCTCCTAATGATGTGATCCCGTTATCAAATGACATCTCATGTCCATGGCTAGGAAACCGTAACCATCCTTTGATCAACGAGCTAGTCCATTAGAGGCATACTAGGGACATGGTTTTGTCTATGTATCCACACATGCATTTAAGTCTCCGATCAATACAATTATAGCATGGATAATAAACGATTATCATGAACAAGGAAATATGATAATAACTAATTTATTATTGCCTCTAGGGCATATTTCCAAGAGTCTCCCACTTGCACTAGAGTCAATAATCTAGTTCACATCACTATGTGATTCGCATTGTTATGAATCTAACACCCAATGAGTTCTGGGGCTCGATCATGCTTTGCATGTGAGGGAGGTCTTTTATAGTCAACGGGTCTGCGATATTCAGATCCGTGTGTACTTTGCAAATCTCTATGTCGAACCGTAAACACTCTTACCACAGTCCACTTGGTACTACTTCCAAATGGCTACTCCACTATACGTATCCAGATTGCTACTACTAGTCATCCGGATAGGTGTTAAAGCTTGCATCGACGTAACTCTTTACGACGAACTCTTTATCACCTCCATAATCAAGAAACATTTCCTTAGTCCTCTGGTTACTAAGGATAATTCCGACCGCTGTCCAGTGATCCACTCCTGGACCACTCTTGTACCCCTTGACAGACTCATGGCAAGGCACACATAGGTGCGGTACACAGCATGGCATAATATAGAGCCTATGGCTAAGGCATAGGGGACGACGTTCGTCCTTTCTCTTTCTTCTGCCGTTGTCGAGCTTTGAGTCTCACTCAACTTCACACCTTACAAATCAGACGAGAACTATTTCTCTGGCTGATCCATTTTGAACTCTTTCAAAATCTTGTCAAGGTATGCACTCATTGAAAGTCTCATCAAGCATCTTGATCTATCTCTATAGATTTTGATGCTCAACAATTAGGTAGCTTTATCCAGGTCTTCCTTTGAAAAACACTTTTCAAACAACCTTTCATGCCTTCCAGAAATTCTACATTATTTCCGATCAACAATATGTCAACCACATATACTTATCAGAAACTCTACAGTGCTCCCACTCACTTTATTGCAAATACAAGTTTCTCGTAAACTTTGTATAAACTACAGAAACTTTGATCACCTCATCAAAGTGTATATTCCAACTCCGAGATGCTTGCTTCAGTCCATAGAAGGATCACTGAAGCTTGCTCATCTTTTAGCATCCTTAGGACTGACAAAACCTTCTGGTTGTATCACATACAACCTTTCCTCAAGTAAACCGTTAAGGAAACGATGTTTTGACATCCATTTGCCAGATTTCATAATTGAAAACACAACAACTGCTAACATAATTCCAACAGACTTTAGCACCACTACGAGTGAGAAAGTCTCATCGTAGTCAACTCCTTGAACTTGTCACAAACATCTTTGCAACAAGTCGAGCTTTACAAATAGTGACATTCACCATCAGTGTCTGTCTTCATTTTAAAGATCCATTTGTACTCAACGACCTGCCGTCTAACGAGCAAGTCTACCAAAGTCTCTACTTGGTTTTCATACATGGATCCTATCTCGGATTTCATGGCCTCTAACCATTCGTCGGAATCCGGGCCCATCATCGCTTCTCCATACTCGTAGGTTCATCGTTGTCCAACAACATGACCTCCAAGACAGAGTTGTCGTACCACTTAGGAGCAGTACACATCCTTGTCGACCCACGAAGTTCGATAGTAAATTGATCCTGAAGCTTCATGATCATCATCATTAACTTCCTCTTCAACTAACGTAGGCTTCACAGAAACATCTTTCTGCGCTGCGCTACTCTCTGGTTGAACAAAGGTTTAACAACCTCATCAAGTTCTATCTTCCTCCCACTCAATTCTTTCGAGAGAAACATTTCCTCGAGAAAGGATCCGTTTAAGCAACAAACACTTTGCACTAGGATCTGAGATTGAAGGTTCACCCAACTGATCTTAGGGTATTCTATGAAGATGCATTTGTCCGCCTTGGGTTCGACCTCATTAGGTGAAAACATTTTCCACACAAGTGTCACAGCCCCAAATATTAAGAAATAACAGCTTAGGTTTCTATCAAACCATAATTCATACGGTGTCATCTCAACGGATTTAGATGATGCCCTATTTAAAGTGAATGTAGTTGTCTCTAATGCATAACCCCAAAAATTATAGTAGTAAAACGATAAGAGACATCATAGCACGCACCATATCCAATAGAGCATAACTATGATGTTCGGACACACCATCACACTATGGTGTTCCAGGTGGCGTTTAGTTGTGAAACAACTTTCACATTGTCTTAAGTTGTATGCCAAACTCGTAACTCAGATATTCACCTCCACGATCATATCGTGGTCATTTTTATCTTCTTGTCACGATGATCTTTAAACTTCACTCTGAATTTGCTTGAACCTTTCAAACGATTCAGACATGTGTTTCATTAAGTAAATATACACTATATCTACTCAAATCATCAGTGAAGGTAAGAAAATAACGATATCCACTGCACGCTACAAGACTCACTAGATTGCATACATCAACATGTATCATTTCCAATGAATCACTTGCCCGCTCCATCCAACGGGGTCCTTTAGTCATCTTGCCCAAGAGGCATGGTTCGCATGTCTCAACCGATTCGAAATCGAATGAGTCTAAATATCCATCACCATGGAGTTTCTTCATGCGCTTTATACCATATGACATTTTGCGGTAGTGCCACAAGTATGTGGTACTATCATTATTTAACTGTGTATCTTTTGACATCAATGTTACGAACATGTGTAATACTATGATCAAGATTTCAACAAACCATTCTCATTGGGTGCATGACCATTGAAGGTATTATTCATGTAAACAGAATAACCATTATTCTCTAACTTAAATGAATAACCGTATTGCAATAAACATGATCTAATCATGCTCATGCTCAACGCAAAACACCAAATAACATTTATTTAGGTTCGTCACTAATCCTGAAGGTAGAGAGAGCGTGCGATGTTGATCACATCAACCTTGGAAACATTTCCAACACACATCGTCACCTCACCCTTAGCTAGTTCTCCGTTTATTCCGTAGCTTTTATTTCGAGTTACTAACATTTAGCAACCGAACCGGTATCCAATACCCAGGTGCTACTAAGAGTACTAGCAAGGTACACATTAATTACTCGTATATCAAATATACTTCTATTAATGTTGCTAGCCTTCTTATCTACCAAGTATCTAGGGTTGTTCCGCTTCAGCGACCGCTCACCTCATAACAGAAGCACTTAGTCTCGGGTTTGAGTTCAACTTTGGGTTGCTTCACTGGAGCAGCAACTGTCTTGCTATCCATGAAGTTTCCCTCCTTGCTCTTGCCCTTCTCGAAACTAGTGGTTTGATTAACCATCAACACTTGACGCTCCTTCTTGATTTCTACCTTCGCGGTGTCAAACATCGCGAACAGCTCAGGGATCAACATTTCTTTCCCTGGCATTTTATAGTTAATCACCAAGTTTTAGTAGCTCAGTGACAGTGACTTGGAGAACTACATCAATCACTATCTTATCTGGAAGATCAACTCCCACTCGATTCAAGCGACTGTAGTACCCAGACAGTCTGAGCACATGCTCAACGATTGAGCTATTCTCTTTCATCTTGTAGGCAAAGAATCTCGTTGGAGATCCTATATCTCGCAACTCGGGCACGAGCCTGAGATCACAATCTCAGCTCTTAGAACATCTCATATGTTCCGTGACGTTCAAAACGTTTCGGAGCCTCAATTCTAAGCCGTAATGCATGATGCACTAAACTATCAAGTAGTCACCAAAACGTGCATGTCAGATGTTCACAACATCTACAGACGACGCTAGATGGGGTGGCGCACCGAGCGGTGCATTAAGGACATAAGCCTTCTGTGCAGCAATGAGGACAATCCTCAGATCACGGACCCAGTCCGCAATTTTGCTACCAACATCTTTCAATTCTATTTCTCTAGGAACATATAAAAATACAAGGGAGCTACAGCGCGAGCTAGTAATCTACAACATAATTTGCAAAGACACTTTGACTATGTTCGTGATAATGAGTTCAATTAATCATATTACTTAAGAACTCCCACTCAAATTGACATCCCTCCGATCATTCGAGTGATACATGATCCAAATTTACCAACTCAAGTCCGATCATCACGTGAGTTGAGGTGGCTGCAATGGTGAACATCATCATGTTGATCATATCTACTATATGACTCATGTTCGACCTTTCGGTCTCTTGTGTTCCGAGGCCATGTCTGTACATGCTAGGCTCGTCAAGTTTAACCCGAGTGTTCTGCATGTGCAACACTGGCTTGCACCCGTTGTATGTGAACGTAGAGTCTATCACACCCGATCATCACGTGGTGTCTCTGTTGGGGAACGTCGCATGGGAAACAAAATTTTTCCTACGCACATGCAAACCTATCCATGGTGATGAGCATCTACGAGAGGGAGAGTGGATCTACATACCCTTGTAGATCGCTAAGCGGGAAGCGTTAGGAAACGCGGTTGGTGTAGTCGAACATCTTCGCGATCCAAATCGCCGAGCGTCCCGCGATCTCATCATGATCCGTCCCGCGATCCAATCACGATCCGTCCCGTGAACTCATCACGATCCGTCCTACGATCTCATCACGATCCGTCTCACGATCTTGATCACGATATGTCCTGCGAACTCATCACGATCCGTTCCGCGATCTCATCACGAATTGTCTCGCGATCTCGATCACGGTCCTTCCGATCTAGCGCCGAACGGACGGCACCTCCGCGTTCAGCACACGTGCAGCTTGATGACGATCTCCACCGTCTCGATCCAGCGAGAGGAGGTGGAGAGGAGATAGAGTTCACCGGCAGCGTGACGGCGCTCCGGTGATGGTGGTGGAGTGATTCCGGCAGGGCTTCGCCTAAGCGCTGCGGAAAACCGATCTAGAGGAGAAACTGTGCACCGGTGAAACGGGTAGCACGTGGCCGGAAATTCTGTCCAAAAACCACCCAATCCACTAGTATATATAGGAGGAGAGGAGAGGAGAGGCAGCCAAGGCCTTTGGGTCGGCCGAAATAGGAGGTGGGAGCAATCCTACTTCACCTCCAATCCTAGTTGGAGTAGGATTGCCTCCTATTGGCTGATTTTCCACTTTTTGCTTTAGGACTTTCTCTCCTGCGCCATGGGCCTTTGTGGCTGTTTTCCCAGCCCACTAAGGGCTGGTTATTATTCTCCCACAGCCCATGGACCTCTTGGGGTCGAAATACCCCTCCCGGAGGTCCTCCGGTACACTACCGGCACTCCCGGTACAATACCGATACTCTCGGTACACTACCGATGAGCCCAAAACTTTTCCGGAAACCAAACTGGGACTTCCTATATATGAATCTTTACCTCCGGACCATTCCGGAGCTCCTCGTGACGTCCGGGATCTCATCCGGGACTCCGAACAACCTTCGGTCACCACCATACATAACTCTACACTACCGAAACGTCACCGAACCTTAAGTGTGCAGACCCTGCGGGTTCGAGAACTATGTAGACATGACCGAGACACCTCTACGGTAAATAACCAATGGCGGGACCTGGACGTCCACATTGGTTCCTACATATTGTACGAAGATCTTTATCGGTCAAACCTCTATGTCAAGGATTCAGTTAATCCCGTATATCGTTCCCTTTGTTCTTCGGTATGTTACTTGCCCGAGATTCGATCGTCGGTATCTCCATACCTAGTTCAACCTCGTTACCGGCAAGTCTCTTTACTCGTTCCGTAATACAAGATCCCGCAACTAACAATTAGTCACATTGCTTGCAAGGCTTATTGTGATGTTGCATTACCGAGTGGGCCCCGAGATACCTCTCCGTTACACGGAGTAACAAATCCCAGTCTCGATCCATGCCAACTCAACAGACACCATCGGAGATACCTGTAGAGCACCTTTATAGTCACCCAGTTACGTTGCGACGTTTGATACACACAAGGCACTCCTCCGATATCCGTGAGTTGCATGATCTCATGGTCATAGGAACATATACTTGACATGCAGAAAACAGTAGCAATAAACTGACACGATCATATGCTATGTTTGTAGTTTGGGTCTTATCCATCACATCATTCTCCTAATGATGTGATCCCGTTATCAAATGACATCTCATGTCCATGGCTAGGAAACCTTAACCATCCTTTGATCAACGAGCTAGTCCATTAGAGGCATACTAGGGACATGGTTTTGTCTATGTATCCACACATGCATTTAAGTCTCCGATCAATACAATTATAGCATGGATAATAAACGATTATCATGAACAAGGAAATATGATAATAACTAATTTATTATTGCCTCTAGGGCATATTTCCAACAGTCTCCCATTTGCACTAGAGTCAATAATCTAGTTCACATCACCATGTGATTCGCATTGTTATGAATCTAACACCCAATGAGTTCTGGGGCTCGATCATGCTTTGCATGTGAGAGAGGTCTTATAGTCAACGGGTCTGCGATATTCAGATCCGTGTGTACTTTGCATATCTCTATGTCAAACCGTAAACACTGCTACCACACTCCACTTGGTACTATTTCCAAATGGCTGCTCCACTATACGTATCCAGATTGCTACTACTAGTCATCCGGATAGGTGTTAAAGCTTGCATCGACGTAACTCTTTACGGTGAACTCTTTATGACCTCCATAATCAAGAAACATTTCCTTAGTCCTCTGGTTACTAAGGATAATTCCGACCGCTGTCCAGTGATCCACTCCTGGACCACTCTTGTACCCCTTGACAGACTCATGGCAAGGCACACATAGGTGCGGTACACAGCATGGCATAATATAGAGCCTATGGCTAAGGCATAGGGGACGACGTTCGTCCTTTCTCTTTCTTCTGCCATTGTCGAGCTTTGAGTCTCACTCAACTTCACACCTTACAAATCAGACGAGAACTATTTCTCTGGCTGATCCATTTTGAACTCTTTCAAAATCTTGTGAAGGTATGCACTCATTGAAAGTCTCATCAAGCATCTTGATCTATCTCTATAGATTTTGATGCTCAACAATTAGGTAGCTTTATCCAGGTCTTCCTTTGAAAATCACTTTCCAAATAACCGTTTTATGCTTTCCAGAAACTCTACATTATTTCTGAACAACAATATGTCATCCACATATACTTATCAGAAATTCTATAGTGCTCCCACTCACTTTATTGCAAATACAAGTTTCTCATAAACTTTGTATAAACATCAAAACTTTGATCACCTCATCAAAGCGTATATTCCAACTCCGAGATGCTTGCTTCAGTCCATGGAAGGATCACCGAAGCTTGCACACCTTTTAGCATCCTTAGGCCTGACAAAACCTTCTGGTTGTATCACATACAACCTTTCCTGAAGTAAACCATTAAGGAAATGATGTCTTGACATCCATCTGCCAGATTTCATAATTGAAAACACAGCAACTGCTAACATAATTCCAACAGACTTTTAGCACCGCTACGAGTGAGAAAGTCTCATGGTAGTCAACTCCTTGAACTTGTCACAAACATCTTTGCAACAAGTCGAGCTTTACAAATAGTGACATTCACCATCAATGTCTGTCTTCATTTTAAAGATCCATTTGTACTCAACGACCTGCCGTCCAACGAGCAAGTCTACCAAAGTCTACACTTGGTTTTAATACATGGATCCTATCTCGGATTTCATGGCCTCCAACCATTTGTCAGAATCCGGGCCCATCATCGCTTCTCCATAGCTCGTAGGTTCATCGTTGTCCAACAACATGACCTCCAAGACAGAGTTGTCGTACCACTTAGGAGCAGTACACATCCTTGTCGACCTACGAAGTTTGATAGTAACTTGATCCTGAAGCTTCATGATCATCATCATTGACTTCCTCTTCAACTAACGTAGGCTTCACAGTAACATCTTTCTGCGCTGCGCTACTCTCTGGTTGAACAAAGGTTTAACAACCTCATCAAGTTCTATCTTCCTCCCACTCAATTCTTTCGAGAGAAACTTTTTCTCGAGAAAGGACCCAGTTCTAGCAACAAACACTTTGCACTCGGATCTGAGATAGAAGGCATACCCATCTGTTCTTAGGGTAGTCTATGAAGATACATTTGTCCGCTTTGGGTTCTAGCTTATTATGTGAAAACATTTTCCACACAAGCATCGCAGCCCCAAACATTAAGAAATGACAGCTTAGGTTTCTATCAAACCATAATTCACACGGTGTCATCTCAACGGATTTAGATGATGCCCTATTTAAAGTGAATGTAGTTGTCTCTAATGCATAACCCCAAAAATTATAGTAGTAAAACGATAAGAGACATCACAGTATGCACTATATCAATAGAGCATGACTATGATGTTCGGACACACCATCACACCATGGTGTTCCAGGTGGCGTTAGTTGTGAAACGAATTTCACGTTGTCTTAAGTTGTATGCCAAACTCGTAACTCAGATATTCACCTCCACGATCATATCGCGGTCATTTTTATCTTCTTGTCACGATGATCTTTAAACTTCACTCTGAATTTGCTTGAACCTTTCAAACGATTCAGACTTGTGTTTCATTAAGTAAATATACACTATATCTACTCAAATCATCAGTGAAGGTAAGAAAATAACGATATCCACTGCACGCTACAAGACTCACTAGATCGCATACATCAACATGTATCATTTCCAATGAATCACTTGCCCGCTCCATCCAACGGGGTCCTTTAGTCATCTTGCCCAAGAGGCATGGTTCGCATGTCTCAACCGATTCGAAATCGATGAGTCCAAATATCCATCAGCATGGAGTTTCTACATGCGCTTTATACCAATATGACATTTAGCGGCAGTGCCACAAGTATGTGGTACTATCATTATTAACTTTGTATCTTTTGACATCAATGTTATGAACATGTGTACTACTACGATCAAGATTTCAATAAACCATTCTCACTGGGTGCATGACCATTGAAGGTATTATTCATGTAACCAGAATAACTATTATTCTCTGACTTAAATGAATAACCGTATTGCAACAAACATGATCTAATCATGTTCATGCTCAACACAAAACACCAAATAACATTTATTTAGGTTCGTCACTAATCCTGAAGGTAGAGAGAGCGTGCGATGTTGATCACATCAACCTTGGAAACATTTCCAACACACATCGTCACCTCACCCTTAGCTAGTTCTCCATTTATTCCATAGCTTTTATTTCGAGTTACTAACATTTAGCAACCGAACCGGTATCCAATACCCAGGTGCTACTAGGAGTACTAGCAAGGTACACATCAATAACTCGTATATCAAATATACTTCTGTCGATGTTGCCAGCCTTCTTATCTACCAAGTATCTAGGGTTGTTCCGCTTCAGCGACCTCTCACCTCATAATAGAAGCACTTAGTCTCGGGTTTGAGTTCAACTTTGGGTTGCTTCACTGGAGCAGCAACTGACTTGCTATCCATGAAGTTTCCCTCCTTGCTCTTGCCCTTTTCGAAACTAGTGGTTCTCCTTCATCTTACAAGCAAAGAATCTTGTTGGAGATCTCATATCTCGCAACAAAGGCACGAGCCTGAGATCACAATCTCTGCTCCTAGAACATCTCACATGTTCCGTGACGTTCAAAACGTTTTGGAACCTCAATTCTCAGCCGTAATGCATGACGCACTAAACTATCAAGTAGTCATCGAAACGTGCCTGTTAGATGTTCACAACATCTATAGACGACGCTAGAGGGGGTGGCGCACCGAGCGGTGCATTAAGGACATAAGCCTTCTGTGCAGCAATGAGGACAATCCTCAGATCATGGACCCAGTCCGCAATTTTGCTACCAACATCTTTCAATTCTATTTCTCTAGGAACATATAAAAATACAAGGGAGCTACAGCGCGAGCTAGTAATCTACAACATAATTTGCAAAGACACTTTGACTATGTTCATGATAATGAGTTCAATTAATCATATTACTTAAGAACTCCCACTCAAATTGACATCCCTCCGATCATTCGAGTGATACATGATCCAAATTCACCAACTCAAGTCCGATCATCACGTGAGTTGAGGTGGCTGCAATGGTGAACATCATTGTCTTGATCATATCTACTATATGACTCATGTTCGACCTTTCGGTCTCTCGTGTTCCGAGGCCATGTCTGTACATGCTAGGCTCGTCAAGTTTAACCCGAGTGTTCTGCGCGTGCAAATCTGGCTTGCACCCGTTGTATGTGAACGTAGAGTCTATCACACCCGATCATCACGTGGTGTCTCAACACGACGAACTTTCGCAACAGTGCACACTCGGGGAGAACACAATTCATCTTGAAATTCAAGTGAGGGATCACCTTATAATGCTACCGCCGTACTAAGCAAAACAAGGTGCATAAAAGGATTAACATCTCATGCAATTCATAAGTGACATGATATGGCCATGAACTTGTGTTTAAGATCTCCATCTTCGAAACACCGGCATGATCTCCATCGTCACCGGCACAACACCATGATCTCCATCATCTTGATCTCCATCAATGTGTTGCCATTGGGGTTGTCACGCCCTGCATGCTTCTACTACTATTGCTACCGTAGCGATAAAGTAAAGCATTACATAGCGCTTAATGATTGACACGAAGGTCATACAATAATTAAAGACAACCCTATGGCTCCTGCCGGTTGCCGTACTCATCGACATGCAAGTCGTGATAATCTATACATCACATGATCATCTCATACATCACATATATCTCATCGTGTAATTGGCCATATCACATCACAACATACCCTGCAAAAACAAGTTAGACGTCCTCTAATTGTTGTTGCATATTTTACGTGGCTGCTATGGGTATCTAGCAAGAACGATTCTCACCTACGCATAAACCACAACGGTGATACACTAGTTTGCTTTTCAACCTTCTCAAGGACCGCCTTTGTCGAATCCGATCCAAATAAAGTGAGAGAAACTGTCACCCGCAAGCCATCTAGGCAACAAGTTGCGTCGAGGGAACCGGTCTCTCGTAAGCGTACGAGTAATGTTGGTCCAGGCCGCTTCATCTCACAATCCCGCTGAACCAAAATACGACCAAGGGAGGAAGCAATCTAAGCATCAACGCCCACAAACCTTTTGTGTTCTACTCGAGATCTCATCGAACCATCAACCTAGCTCATGATGCCACTGTTGGGGAACGTCGCATGGGAAACAAAAATTTTCCTACGCACACGCAAACCTATCCATGGTGATGAGCATCTACGAGAGGGAGAGTGGATCTACATACCCTTGTAGATCGCTAAGCGGGAAGCGTTAAGAAACGCGGTTGGTGTAGTCGAACATCTTCGCGATCCAAATCGCCGAGCGTCCCGCGATCTCATCACGATCCGTCCCGCGATCCAATCACGATCCGTCCCGTGAACTCATCACGATCCGTCCCGCGATCTCATCACGATCCGTCTCACGATCTTGATCACGATATGTCCCGCGAACTCATCACGATCCGTTTCGTGATCTCATCACGAATTGTCTCGCGATCTCGATCACGGTCCTTCCGATCTAGCGCCGAACGGACGGCACCTCCGCGTTCAGCACACGTGCAGCTTGATGATGATCTCCACCGTCTCGATCCAGAGAGAGGAGGTGGAGAGGAGAGAGAGTTCACCGGCAGCGTGACGGCGCTCCGGTGATGGTGGTGGAGTGATTCCGGCAGGGCTTCGCCTAAGCTCTGCAGAAAACCGATCTAGAGGAGAAACTATGCACCGGTCGAACGGGTAGCACGTGGCCGGAAATTCTGTCCAAAAACCACCCAATCCACTAGTATATATAGGAGGAGAGGAGAGGAGAGGCAGCCAAGGCCTTTGGGTCGGCCGAAATAGGAGGTGGGAGCAATCCTACTTCACCTCCAATCCTAGTTGGAGTAGGATTGCCTCCTATTGGCTGATTTTCCACTTTTTGCTTTAGGACTTTCTCTCCTGCGCCATGGGCCTTTGTGGCTGTTTTCCCAGCCCACTAAGGGCTGGTTATTATTCTCCCACAGCCCATGGACCTCTTGGGGTCGAAATACCCCTCCCGGAGGTCCTCCGGTACACTACCGGCACTCCCGGTACAATACCGATACTCCCGGTACACTACCGATGAGCCCGAAACTTTTCCGGAAACCAAACTGGGACTTCCTATATATGAATCTTTACCTCCGGACCATTCCGGAGCTCCTCGTGACGTCCGGGATCTCATCCGGGACTCCGAACAACCTTCGGTCACCACCATACATAACTCTACACTACCGAAACGTCACCGAACCTTAAGTGTGCAGACCCTGCGGGTTCGAGAACTATGTAGACATGACCGAGACACCTCTACGGTCAATAACCAATGGCAGGACCTGGACGTCCACATTGGTTCCTACATATTCTACGAAGATCTTTATCGGTCGAACCTCTATGTCAAGGATTCAGTTAATCCCGTATATCGTTCCCTTTGTTCTTCGGTATGTTACTTGCCCGAGATTCGATCGTCGGTATCTCCATACCTAGTTCAACCTCGTTACCGGCAAGTCTCTTTACTCGTTCCGTAATACAAGATCCCGCAACTAACAATTAGTCACATTGCTTGCAAGGCTTATTGTGATGTTGCATTACCGAGTGGGCCCCGAGATACCTCTGCGTTACACGGAGTAACAAATCCCAGTCTCGATCCATGCCAACTCAACAGACACCATCGGAGATACCTGTAGAGCACCTTTATAGTCACGCAGTTACGTTGCGACGTTTGATACACACAAGGCACTCCTCCGATATCCGTGAGTTGCATGATCTCATGGTAATAGGAACATATACTTGACATGCAGAAAACAGTAGCAATAAACTGACACGATCATATGCTATGTTTGTAGTTTGGGTCTTATCCATCACATCATTCTCCTAATGATGTGATCCCGTTATCAAATGACATCTCATGTCCATGGCTAGGAAACCTTAACCATCCTTTGATCAACGAGCTAGTCCATTAGAGGCATACTAGGGACATGGTTTTGTCTATGTATCCACACATGCATTTAAGTCTCCGATCAATACAATTATAGCATGGATAATAAACGATTATCATGAACAAGGAAATATGATAATAACTAATTTATTATTGCCTCTAGGGCATATTTCCAATAGTCTCAACACGACGAACTTTCGCAATGGTGCACACTCGGGGAGAACACAATTTAGCTTGAAATTAAGTGAGGGATCACCTTATAATGCTACCGTCGTCCTAAGCAAAATAAGGTGCATAAAAAGGATTAACATCACATGCAAATCATAAGTGACATGATATGGCCATGAACTTGTGCTTTTGATCTCCATCTAGAAAGCACCGGCATGATCTCCATCATCACCGGCATGACACCATGATCTCCATCATCTTGATCTCCATCAACGTGTCGCCATCGGGGTTGTCACGCCCTGCATGCTTCTACTACTATTGCTACCGTAGCGATAAAGTAAAGCATTACGTAGCGCTTAATGATTGACACGCAGGTCATACAATAATTAAAGACAACCCTATGGCTCCTGCCGGTTGCCGTACTCATCGACATGCAAGTCGTGATAATCTATACATCACATGATCATCTCATACATCGCATATATCTCATCATGTAATTGGCCATATCACATCACAACATACCCTGCAAAAACAAGTTAGACGTCCTCTAATTGTTGTTGCATATTTTACGTGGCTGCTACGGGTATCTAGCAAGAACGATTCTCACCTACGCATAAACCACAACGGTGATACACTAGTTTGCTTTTCAACCTTCTCAAGGACCGCCTTTGTCGAATCCGATCCAACTAAAGTGAGAGAAACTGTCACCCGCAAGCCATCTAGGCAACAAGTTACGTCGAGGGAACCAGTCTCTCGTAAGCGTACGAGTAATGTTGGTCCGGGCCGCTTCATCTCACAATCCCGCCGAACCAAAATACGACCAAGGGAGGAAGCAATCTAAGCATCAACGCCCACAAACCTTTTGTGTTCTACTCGAGATCTCATCGAACCATCAACCTAGCTCATGATGCCACTGTTGGGGAACGTCGCATGGGAAACAAAAATTTTCCTACGCACACGCAAACCTACCCATGGTGATGATCATCTACGAGAGGGAGAGTGGATCACGTACCCTTGTAGATCGCTAAGCGGGAAGCGTTAAGAAACGCGGTTGGTGTAGTCGAACTTCTTCGCGATCCAAATCGCCGAGCGTCCCGCGATCCAATCACGAACCGTCCCGCGAACACATCATGATCCGTCCCGTGAACCCATCACGATCCGTATCACGATCTTGATCACGATCTGTCCCGCGAACTCATCACGATCCATTCCGTGATCACATCACGAACCGTCTCGCGATCTCGATCACGGTCCTTCCGATCTAGCGCCGAACGGACGGCACCTCCGCGTTCAGCACACGTGCAGCTTGATGATGATCTCCACCGTCTCGATCCAGCGAGAGGAGGTGGAGAGGATAGAGAGTTCACCGGCAGCGTGACGGCGCTCCGGTGATGGTGGTGGAGCAATTCCGGCAGGGCTTCGCCTAAGCGCTGCGGAACTACGATCTAGAGGAGAAACTATGCACCGGTGGAACGGGTAGCACGTGGCCGGAAATTCTGTCCAAAAACCACCCAATCCACTAGTATATATAGGAGGAGAGGAGAGGAGAGGCAGCCAAGGCCTTTGGTTCGGCCGAAATAGGAGGCGGGAGCAATCCTACTTCACCTCCAATCCTAGATGGAGTAGGATTGCCTCCTATTGGCTGATTTTCCACTTTTTGCTTTAGGACTTTCTCTCCTGCGCCATGGGCCTTTGTGGCTGTTTTCCCAGCCCAATAAGGGCTGTTTATTATTCTCCCACATCCCATGGACCTCTTGGGGTCGAAATACCCCTCCCGGAGGTCCCCCGGTACACTATCGGCACTCCCGGTACACTACCGATACTCCCGGTACACTACTGATGAGCCCGAAACTTTTCCGGCGACCAAACTGGGACATCCTATATATGAATCTTTACCTCCGGACCATTCCGGAGCTCCTCGTGATGTCCGGGATCTCATCCGGGACTCCGAACAACCTTCGGTCACCACCATACATAACTCTACACTACTGAAACGTCACCGAACCTTAAGTGTGCAGACCCTGCGGGTTCGAGAACTATGTAGACATGACCGAGACACCTCTACGGTCAATAACCAATGGCGGGACCTGGACGTCCACATTGGTTCCTACATATTCTATGAAGATCTTTATCGGTCGAACCTCTATGTCAAGGATTTAGTTAATCCCGTATAACGTTCCCTTTGTTCTTCGGTATGTTACTTGCCCGAGATTCGATCGTCGGTATCTCCATACCTAGTTCAACCTCGTTACTGGCAAGTCTCTTTACTCGTTCCGTAACACAAGATCCCATGACTAACACTTAGCCACATTGCTTGCAAGGCTTGTTGTGATGTTGTATTACCGAGTGGGCCCTGAGATACCTCTCCGTCACACGGAGTAACAAATCCCAGTCTTGATCCATGCCAACTCAATAAACACCATCGGAGATACCTGTAGAGCACCTTTATAGTCACCCAGTTACGTTGCGACGTTTGATACACACAAGGCACTCCTCCGATATCCGTGAGTTGCATGATCTCATGGTCATAGGAACATATACTTGACATGCAGAAAACAGTAGCAATAAACTGACACGATCATATGCTATGTTTTTAGTTTGGGTGTTATCCATCACATCATTCTCCTAATGATGTGATCCCGTTATCAAATGACATCTCATGTCCATGGCTAGGAAACCTTAACCATCCTTTGATCAACGAGCTAGTCCATTAGAGGCATACTAGGGACATGGTTTTGTCTATGTATCCACACATGCATTTAAGTCTCCGATCAATACAATTATAGCATGGATAATAAACGATTATCATGAACAAGGAAATATGATAATAACTAATTTATTATTGCCTCTAGGGCATATTTCCAACAATACACTAGGCACTGCTGCAAGCGAATGTGGATGCACTGAATGATAAGTGGGTCGAAGTACTCTTGGTCGAACAATATCTCGAAGACCGACGCCGTAGCGCACCAAAAGCATACCCATGTAGGCTTCTGCTGCCGCAGTTTGATGAGGAACTAGTCACCGACGCGCCTGACCGACCCTTTAGAGGTCAGGACATGCCAGTATGGGGAAAACTCAACACCTGGCCAACTCCATGCTGTTATGGAAATGACCCCATGGATTACCTAGACCCTCATGACGTTCGACGTCACATTGAGGCAAAGCTAGCGCCTCCTCGATCCATCTATGGCTCAAGAGGATGCGCGCCAGCCGGGCTCGGCAGTTATGACACATGGTTAGATAGGAACTGCCGTGCTCGAGATCATGCCTACGAACGACTCTCCCCCGACCTCCAATGGGATACTACCGGGTTCTAAGGTCCAGCCCACCCGATCTACTTTACAAGTAGGGTAATGGAACATCAATTTCTAGAAGGGTTTAAGCCCATCAAGATAGAATCATATGATGGCACCACAGACCCAGCAGTGTGGATCAAAGATTTCCTTTTCCATATGCACATGGCTAATGGTGATGAGCTCCATGCCAACAAATATTTATCTCTCAAACTAAAGGGGCCGGACAGACATTGGCTTAGCAACCTGCCTCCTCGCTCTATTGGTAGATGGGAAGACCTTGAAGATACCTTTAGAGAAAATTTCCAAGGCACTTACGTCCGACCTCCGAACGCTGACGACCTCAGTCATGTCACCTAGCAGCCAGGCGAATCTGCTCAAAAGTTCCAGAATAGATTCCTTACAAAAAACCCAGATCATAGACTGCTCTCACACTGAAGCCATCACCGCATTCAAAAACAACATACGAGATGAATGGCTTGCCCACCAGCTCGGCCAAGACAAGCCGAAGATCATGGCAGGCCTCACTTCGTTGATGACCCGCTTTTGTGTGGGAGAACACAACTGGCTCGCATGAAGCACCTACAATGGTGAGGCAGGTGCTTTGGAGACACGAGAGACCATTGGAAAGCCTCGACGCAATAGAAACAAGTGCATACATAAAAATGGCAGGAGCGACACAGAGGATGCCGCAATCAATGAAGGGTTCACCGGATCTAGATCCGGACAGAAAAGTAAACCCTTTAAAGGGAACCTAGCCAGCTTGACAAGATTCTGGATAGATCGTGCCAAATCCACGACACTCAGGACAAACTAGCAACCCACACGAATACGAATTCCCAGGTCTTCAAAACAAGCTAGGAAGCTAGCGATGGAGGGTTAAAGTAAAACCCAAAATCACAGTGAAAACGAGGATGAACCTCGGCGGCCCAACAATGGAGGCCAAAAGAAGTTTCCTAATGAGGTAATAGATGTGAACATGATCTATGTTACCCACATCCCCAAAAGGGAAAGGAAGTGCGCACTTTGGGACATCTACGCATTAGAGCTAGTCGCACCGAAGTTCAACCCGTGGTCGAATCACCTGATCACATTCAACATACATGACCATCCGACCAGCATCAGGCATGGCAGATAGGGTGCACTTGTCCTAGGCCCAATTATCAACGGTTTCCATCTGACGTGCGTCCTTATGGACGAAGGAAGCAGCCTCAACTTAACCTATGATAACACGGTCAGGGAGATGGGCATCAACTCATCTCGGATCAAGCCAAGCAGCACTAACTTCAAGGGCGTCATACTAGGTGTTGAGGCTCGCTGCACCGGACACATGTCACTGGAGGTCCTCTTCGGATCACCCGAGAAGTTCACATGCGAGGAGTTAATCTTTGACATTGTCCCCTTTGGAAGTGGATACCATATGCTCCTAGGGCGCACAATGTTCGCTTGCTTCAATGCGGTCCCGCACTATGCTTATTTCAAGCTAAAAATGCCACGACCCAACGGTCTTATCACAATCAACGGTAACACGGAACGATCCCTCCGTACCAAGGAGAAGACCGCGGCCTTCACAGCCGAGGTGCAGGCATCCGAGGACGCGCCCCATGGCGTTAAACGCATTTCTTGCTCTTCGAAGCATTCGCCGGCCAAGCAAGTCAACCTCATACACATACGCCTACACCCTAAATAGGGGTGCGGGCTCCTCGCACGCTCCCATTGGATGGAGCACTACGTCCCCAGGGTGCACAATTTCGCACTAAAAGTCCCTTGGCCGTCGAGGAGCCAAAATTTACAGAAACGCCAGATCGGCTAGACCGAGGAACGACTAAGCTTCGAGCTTCCATACCGGCAAGGTCCTCTCAAAGATCTGTTGGAAATATGCCCTAGAGGCAATGAATAAAGTGTTTATTATTATATTCCCTTGTTCATGATAATCGTTTATTATCCATGCTATAATTGTATTGATTGGAAACACATTACATGTGTGGGTAAATAGACAACACACTATCCCTAGTATGCCTCTAGTGAACTAGCTCGTTGATCAAAGATGGTCAAGGTTTCCTAGCCATTAACATGAGATGTCATTTGATAACGGGATCACATCATTAGGAGAATGATGTGATGGACAAGACCCAAACTACAAACATAGCATATGATCGTGTCAGTTTATTGCTACTGTTTTCTGCATGGCAAGTATGTGTTCCTATGACCATGAGAGCATGAAACTCATGAACATCGGAGGAGTGCCTTGTGTGTATCAAATGTCGCAACATAACTGGGTGACTATAAAGGTGCTCTACAGGTATCTCCGAGGGTGTATGTTGAGTTGGCATGGATCAAGACTGGGATTTGTTACTCCGTGTGACGGAGAGGTATCTCAGGGCCCACTCGGTAATACAACATCACAATAAGCCTTGCAAGCAATGTGACTAAGTGTTAGTTGCGGGATCTTGTATTACGGAACGAGTAAAGAGACTTACCAGTAACGAGGTTGAACTAGGTATGGAGATACCGACGATCGAATCTCGGGCAAGTAACATACCGAAGAACAAAGGGAACATCATACGGGATTAACTGAATCCTTGACATAGAGGTTCGACCGATAAAGATCTTCGTAGAATATGTAGGAACCAATATGGGCATCCAGGTCCCGCTATTGGTTATTGATCGTAGAGGTGTCTCGGTCATGTCTACATAGTTCTCGAACCCGTAGGGCCTGCACACTTAAGGTTTGGTGACGTTTCGGTAGTATAAAGTTATGTATGATGGTGACCGAAGGTTGTTCGGAGTCCTGGATGAGATCCCGGACGTCATGAGGAGATCCAGAGGTAAATATTGATACATAGGAAGTCCTATTTTGGTCGCCGAAAAAGTTTCGGGCTCATCGGTAGTGTACCGGGAGTGCTGGTAGTGTACCAGGAAACCATCGGGAGGGGTATTTCGACCCAAGAGGCAACATGGGCTGTGGGAGAGTGAATACCAGCCCTTAGTGGGCTGGTGGAAGTCCCACACAAAGCCCATGCGGCTAGGGAGAAAAAAAAACCAAAGAGAAAAAGTGGAAAAGGCAAAAATAGGGTGAATCCTAGTCCTACTAGGATTGGAGGTGGATTCCACCTCTCCCACCTGGTTTGGCCGACTCCCAGAGGCTTGGCCCTTGGGCCAAGCCTCCTCCTCTATTCCTCTTATATATACTGGAGGTTTTAGGGGTTTTGCACAGAATTTTCAGCCACGTGCTGCCCGTTCCTCCAGTGCATAGTTTCTTCTTTAGATCGGTTTTCTGCAGCGCTTAGGTGAAGCCCTGCCGGAATAGCTCCACCACCATCGCCGGAGCATCGTCACGCTGCCGGAGAACTCTTCTTCTTCTCTACTCCTTCTTGCTGGATCAAGATGGCGGAGATCGTCGTCAAGCTGTACGTGTGCTGAACGCGGAGGTGCCGTCCGTTCGGCACTAGATCGGAAGGATCGTGATCAAGTTCGTGGGACGGATCGTGATCAAGTTCGCGGGGCGGATCGTGATTGGATCATGGGACGGATCATGATTGGATCACGGGAGGCACGTCAATTTGGATCGACAAAACCTTCGGGTTGCATCATATACAACTCTTCCTCAAGGAACCCGTTGAGGAAAGTTGTTTTTACATCCATCTGCCAAATTTCATAGTCGAAATAGGCATCTATTGCTAACATGATTCTGACAGACTTAAGCATCGCTACGGGTGAGAAAGTCTCATCGTAGTCAACTCCTTGAACTTGTGAAAAACCATTTGCCACAAGTCGAGCTTTATAGACGGTGACATTATCGTCCGCGTCTGTTTTCTTCTTAAAGATCCATTTGTTCTGAATGGCCTTTCGCCCTTCAGGTAATACTTCCAAAGTCCATACTTTGTTTTCATACATGGATCCCGTCTCGGATTTCATGGCCTCTAACCATTTCTCGGAATCTGGGGCCATCACTGCTCCTCCATAGCTCGTAGGTTCATTGTTGTCCAACAACATGACCTCCAAGACAGGGTTGCCGTACCACTCAGGGGTAGTACGCGACCTTGTCGACCTACGAGGTTCAATAGCTGCTTGATATGAAGCTTCATGATCATCATCATTTACTTCCTCTTCTACCGTTGTAGGTTCCACAGAAACATCTTTCTGCGCTGCGCTACTTTCTGGTTGAAGTAAAGGTTCAATAACCTCATCAAGCTCTATTTTCCTCCCACCCAATTCTTTCGAGAGAAACTCTTTCTCAAGAAATGTTCTGTTTTTAGCGACAAACACTTTGCCTTCGGATCTGAGATAGAAGGTATACCCGACTGTCTCTTTCGGGTATCCTATGAAGACGCATTTCTCCGCTTTGGGTTCCAGCTTTTCAGGCTGAAGCTTTTTGACATAAGCATCACATCGCCAAACTTTAAGAAACGACAACTTTGGCTTCTTGCCAAACCATAATTCATATGGCATCGTCTCAACGGATTTTGATGGTGCCCTATTTAAAGTGAATGCAGCTGTCTCTAATGCATAACCCCAAAACGATAGTGGCAAATCAGCAAGAGACATTTTAGAATGCACCATATCTAATAAGGTTCGATTACGACGTTCGGACACACCATTACGCTGTGGTGTTCCGGGCGGTGTCAACTGTGAAACAATTCCACACTGTCTTAAGTGACTGCCAAACTCATAACTCAAATATTCACCTCCTCGATCAGATCGCAGGAACTTAATCTTCTTGTTACGATGATTCTCAACTTCACTCTGAAATTGCTTGAACTTTTCAAACGTTTCAGACTTGTGTTTCATTAAGTAAATATACCCATATCTACTTAAGTCATCAGTGAATGTGAGAAAATAACGATATCCACCACGCGCTGTAACATTCATTGGACCGCACACATCAGTGTGTATGATTTCCAATAAGTCACTCGCCCATTCCATTGTTCCAGAGAACGGCGTTTTAGTCATCTTGCCCATGAGGCATGGTTCACATGTGTCAAGTGATTCAAAATCAAGTGACTCCAAAAGTCCATCAGCATGGAGCTTCCTCATGCGTTTTACACCAATATGACCTAAACGGCAGTGCCACAAGAAAGTGGTACTATCATTATCAATTCTACATCTTTTGGCATCAATGTTATGAACATGTGTGTCATCACTATCAAGATTAAATATGAATAAACCCCTAACATTGGGTGCATGACCATAAAAGATATTACTCATATAAATAGAACAACCTTTATTCTCTGATTTAAATGAGTAACCGTCTCGCAATAAACAAGATCCAGATATAATGTTCATGCTTAACGCAGGCACTAAATAACAATTATTCAGGTTCATCACTAATCCCGATGATAATCGAAGAGAGAGCGTGCCGACGGCGATCACATCAACCTTGGAACCATTTCCCATGCGCATCGTCACTTTGTCCTTTGCCAGCCTTCGTTTATTCCGTAGTTCCTGCTTTGAGTTGCAAATGTGAGCAACCGAACCGGTATCAAATACCCAGGCACTACTACGAGAGCTAGTAAGGTACACATCAATAACATGTATATCATATATACCTTGTTTGTCGTTGGCCGCCTTCTTGTCAGCCAGGTACTTGGGGTAGTTCCGCTTCCAGTTCCCAGTTCCTTTGCAATGAAAGCACTCAGTTTCTGGCTTGGGTCCATGCTTGGGCTTCTTTGCAGGAGTAGCAACTGCTTTGCCATCCTTCTTGGTTTTACCCTTCTTGCCCTTGCCCTTGACTTTGCCATTTTTCTTGAAACTAGTGGTTTTATTGACCATCAACACTTGATGTTCTTTCTGGATTTCATACTCAGCGACTTTTAGCATCGCAAACAGCTCGGTGACTGACTTGTTCATCCCGTGCATGTTATAGTTCATCACAAAGCTCTTGTAACTAGGTGACAGTGATTGAAGAACTCTGTCAGTGATCGCCACTGGCGGAAGGGCAATTCCTAACTCCGCTAGACGAGTTGAATACCAAGACATTCTGAGTATATGTTCACTGATAGACCCGTTCTCCTCCATCTTGCAAGCATAGAACTTATTGGAGGTTTCATACCTCTCGATCCGGGCGTTCTTCTGAATGATAAACTTCAACTCCTGGAACATCTCATATGCTCCATGACGTTCAAAACGTCTTTGAAGTCCCGATTCTAAGCCATACAATATTGCACACTGAACTATTGAGTAATCTCCAGTACGTGCCTCCCAAGCGTTCTTAACGTCTTCGGAGGTCATGTCTTCTGGTTGGTCACCAAGTGGTGCATCAAGGACATATGATTTCTAGGAAGCCATGAGGATAATCCTCAGATTACGGGCCCAGTCAACAAAGTTACTTCCATCATCTTTCAGTTTAGCTTTCTCTAGGAACACATTAAAATTCAGGGGTGCTACTGCGCGAGCCATTGATCTACAACATAAATATGCAAAGTTCATTTAGACTATTGTTCAAGATAATGAGTTTAGTTAATCAAATTACTAAAGCTCCCAATCAAATTGACATCCCTCAGGTCATCTGAGTGTCACGTGATCCAAATCCACCAACTCAAGTCCGATTATCACGTGAGTTGAGGTGGCTTCAATGGTGAACATCATTATGTTGATCATATCTACTATATGACTCATGTTCGACCTTTTGGTCTTTTGTGTTCCGAGGCCATGTCTGTACATGCTAGGCTTGTCAAGCTTAACCCGAGTGTTCTGCGTGTGCAACACTGGCTTGCACCCGTTGTATGTGAACGTAGAGTCTATCACACCCGATAATCACGTGGTGTCTCAACACGACGAACTTTCGCAACGGTGCACACTCGGGGAGAACACAAATTTATCTTGAAATTTAAGTGAGGGATCACCTTATAATGCTACCGCCATACTAAGCATAACAAGGTGCATAAAAGGATTAACATCACATGCAATTCATAAGTGACATGATATGGCCATGAACTTGTGCTTTAGATCTCCATCTTGAAAGCACCAGCATGATCTTCATCGTCACCGGCACGACACCATGATCTCCATTATCTTGATCTCCATCAACGTGTCGCCATCGAGGTTGTCACGCCCTGCATGCTTCTACTACTATTGCTACCGTTTAGCGATAAAGTAAAGCATTACACAGCGCTTAATGATTGACACGCAGGTCATACAATAATTAAAGACAACCCTATGGCTCCTGCTGGTTGCCGTACTCATCGACATGCAAGTCGTGATAATCTATACATCACATGATCATCTCATACATCACATATATCATATCATGTAATTGGCCATATCACATCACAACATACCCTGCAAAAACAAGTTAGACGTCCTCTAATTGTTGTTGCATGTTTTACGTGGCTGCTACGGGTTTCTAGCAAGAACAATTCTCATCTACGCAAAAACCACTAAGGGCTGATATTCACTCTCCCACATCCCATGAAGCCTCTTGGGTCGAAATACCCCTCCCGGAGGTCTCCTGGTACACTACCGGCACTCCCGGTACACTACCGATAAGCCCGGAACTTTTCCGGCGACCAAAACAGGACTTCCTATATATGAATCTTTACCTCCGGAGCATTCCGGAGCTCCTCATGATGTCCAGGATCTCATCCGGGTTGCGAACAAACTTCGGTCACCACCATACAGAACTCTATACTACCGAAACGTCACCAAACCTTAAGTGTGCAGACCCTGCGGGTTCGAGAACTATGTAGACATGACCGAGACACCTCTACGGTCAATAACCAATGGCGGGACCTGGATGTCCACATTGGTTCCTACATATTCTATGAAGATCTTTATCGGTCGAACCTCTATGTCAAGGATTCAGTTAATCATGTATGATGTTCCCTTTGTTCTTCGGTATGTTACTTGCCCGAGATTCGATCGTCGGTATCTCCATACCTAGTTCAACCTCGTTACTGGCAAGTCTCTTTACTCGTTCCGTAATACAAGATCCCGTGACCAACACTTAGTCACATTGCTTGCAAGGCTTATTGTGATGTTGTATTACCGAGTGGGCCCTGAGATACCTCTCCGTCACACGGAGTAACAAATCCCAGTCTTGATCCATGCCAACTCAACAGACACCCTCGGAGACACCTATAGAGCACCTTTATAGTCACCCAGTTACGTTGCGACGTTTGATACACACAAGGTACTCCTCCGATATCTGTGAGTTGCATGATCTCATGGTCATAGGAACATATACTTGACATGCAGAAAACAGTAGCAATAAACTGACAAGATCATAAGCTACATTTGTAGTTTGGGTCTTGTCCATCACATAATTCTCCTAATGATGTTCTCCCATTATCAAATGACATCTTATGTCCATGGCTAGGAAACCTTAACCATCTTTCAATCAATGAGCTAGTTCACTAGAGGCATACTAGGTACATTGTGTTTGTCTATGTATCCACACATGTATCCATGTTTCCAATTAATACAATTATAGCATGGATAATAAACGATTATCATGAACAAGGAAATACAATAATAAACACTTTATTTATTGCCTCTAGGGCATATTTCCAACACTTATTCATAGTATAATACAATGTGGGTAATGGCATGTGCCTCGGTTGCCTAAAGCCGAGCACTTCACACACCAAGGGATCGTCATCAGCTCCCAAAGTCAAACTCCTATGACTAGGTGAAAGTTATGAAGCCATTATAGTCTGATTGGCTAGTTCCTACAAGCACGAACAGCCTTCGGGTACCGAGAGGTCGGCTAAGGGTCAGAGCTGACTCAAGGAACGTATATTCTACATTGGGGTAGAAGCTGACGACTGGACACTTTCAGTTCAACACAGTCGCACAGGAGGAAACACAATTAAAATAACACACATATATGGGAAAATCTAACAACATTCTCATTAAAACAAAGAGATGGTTTTTTACATCCCATGTACTTCAGCACCATGAAGTACTACAATTGATACAAAGTGTCTTTTGGACACATGGCCTCGGTAGCACGGGCACCTCCTTCCACCTTTTTCGGTGTAGAATTGCTCTGTGGTGCGCTACTTCCATAAGGGGCCCCCACTACACAAGCCCCCACTTCCACCTTCTGGAAGTGTGTATTTGCACAGGCGTATACCCGTCGTGCTCCCTCGAAGCAAGCATATCGCTTCTAGTGATCCACCTGCGGGCCAGCAACCTACAACTGGTCCAGGAGACCAAAGAGGCTCGACAGCAGAGCTTTGATAGGACACAACTTGATGCAGAGATCCTGGAGTGTCGGCCTCTCCACGGATTAGCTCCGTTAGCTGCGTCATTCGATGGTTCAGCAACGATGATGACGGAGAGTCCGCAAACTGTCGCCAGAAAGCCTTTTCCTCCTCATGCCCCTCCAATTGCCTAAAGTGTTGCACGACGTCCGACACACTCTTCAGAAGATCTGTGAAGACCTATGTGGAATGCCACAGTTAGGTGAGCTCGACGCACCCTTCGCTGCCAAATACACACTTCAATAAGTATGGCTTACCTACGACTATTTCCTCCACTTGCTGGAGCACCCCGCGATCGATCCGGGCTGCGATGTGGAGCTCAGAGTGCATAGGTTGGAGCTTCTCGAGCTCTTCTTTGGCCTGCTTCTCCTTGGCCTGAAGTTTGTCATGTGCTTCAAACACGCCCTTCAAGGTCTCCTCGACCTATACGACCCGCGCCCGGTCCTTCTCCCTAGCCACCTTCTCGACAACTCGGTCCTTCTCTGCCTTTGCGGCCGCAGCCTTCTGCTGCTCCGCCTCCTGTCGAGCCTTCTTGAGCTTTGCCTTGAGCCCCTCAAGCTTGGACATAACCGATGTCATTCAAACAGTCTGGCATCACCTCCTAAATCAACAAACACAATATGCTTCTAGTGTTCAAATTAACATTCAAAGAACAAGAAGTGTTGATCGTTTACCTTAAGACTGCCTGAACCGTTGGTTCATCGGGTCGAGGTATTTCTCAGACCTCTCAAGCTTCCGGTTTACCACCGCTATCTCTTCGGAGACGGAGCTCAGAGTCGAGGTAGAAACCTACAAACCAAGATTTTTTTTCACATAAAGCCCCACAGTCAATTTATTAACCTCGGACGCGTGCCTCGCGTCATGGGGGCTACTGATACGTCTCCAACGTATCTATAATTTTTGATGATGTCATGCTATTATATTATCTGTTTTGGATGTTTTATACGCATTAATATGCTATTTTATATTATTTTTGGGACTAACCTATTAATCTTGAGCCTAGTGCCAGTTTATGTTTTTTCCTTGTTTTTGAGTATTGCAGGTATGGAATATTAAACGAAGTCCAAAAGGAATAAAATCTTCAGAATGATTTTTTTTGGAATGAAAGAGATCTACCAAGCTTGGAGTGCAAGGCAAGGCATCTGCCAGGAGGTCAAAAGCCAGGGGGAGCGGCCACCCCTCTAGCGGCGCCTGGCAGGCTTGCCACCTCTTGGCAGGTCTCCTAGCCCTAATCTTTGTCCTATAAACACCCAAATATTCCCCCAATACCAAAAAGAGCCACACAAATACTTTTCCACCGACATAAGCCTCCGTTCCCGAGATATCCAATCTTGGAGCCTTTTCCGATAATCTGCCGAAGGGGGATCTAATCACGAAGGACATCTACATCAACTCCATTGCCCCTCCGATGATGCGTTAGTAGTCCACCATAGACCTACGGGTCCATAGGTAGTAGCTAGATGGCTTCTTCTCTCTCTCTTTGTGCTTCAATACTATGTTCTTCATGATCTTCATGGAGATCTATCCGATGTAATACTCTTTTGCGGTGTGTTTGTCGAGATCCAATGAATTGTGGGTTTATGTTTAGATTATCCATGAATCTTATTTGAGTCTTTTCTAAATTCTTATATGCATGATTTCATATCTTTGCAAGTCTCTTTGAGTTATTGGTTTGGTTTGGCCAACTAGATTGGTAATTCTTGCAATGGGAGAAGTGCATACTTTTGGGTTCAATCTTGCGGTGTCCTCACCCAGTGACATAGTTGTTGGGAGACGTAGTAGTAAATCAAAAAAAATTCCTACGATCACCAAGATCTATCCATGGAGAAACCAGCAACAAGTGGGGATATATTGCATCTTCATACCTTTGAAGATCGCTAAGCGGAAGCATTACAAGAACGCATTTGGTGGAGTCGTACTCGCAGCGATTCAGATTGCGGTGGACTCTGATCTTAGCGCCGAACAACGGCGCCTCCGCGTTCAACACACGTGCAGCCCGATGACGTCTCCTACGCCTTGATCCAGCAAGGAGGAAGGAGAGGTTGAGGGAGAGCTCCGGCAGCACAACGGTGTGGTGACGGTGGAGCTACGTGAACTCTGGTAGGGCTTCGCCAAGCGCTACGGAGAACGAGGAAGAGGAAGGGTAGGGCTGCACCGAGAGAGAAGGAAGTCGTGTCTCAAATCAGCCCAAACCATTGGGTATATATAGGAGGAGGGAGAGGGAGGGCTGCCTTGGCCCCTCCTCCAAGGAGGAGAGCTTCGACCGAAGGTGGGGAAGAGTCCACCTCCCGCAAGGGAGGTGGATCTCCTCCTTTTAAATCCTTTTTCCCTTTATCTCTTGATCCCAGTCGCATGGGCCTTTCTAGAAGGTCTTGGACAGCCCACTAAGGGCTGGCACACCTCCTCTAAGGGCCCACGAAGTCCTTTGGTCGTCACACCCCTCCCGGGGGTCCTCCGGCACCCTCCCGGCACTCCCGGTACACTACCGATGAGCCCGAAAACTTTCCGGTGACCAAAACTGGACTTCCTATATATCAATCTTTACCTCCGGACCATTCCGGAGCTCCTCGTGACGTCCGGGATCTCATCCGGGACTCCGAACAACTTTCGGTAATCACGTATACCATTTCCCTATAACCCTAGCATCATCGAACCTTAAGTGTGTAGACCCTACGGGTTCGGGAGACACGTAGACATGACCGAGACACCTCTCCGATCAATAACCAACAGCGGGATCTGGATACCCATGTTGGCTCCCACATGCTCCATGATGATCTCATCGGATGAACCATGCTGTCGGGGATTCAATCAATCCCGTATACAATTCCCTATGTCTATCGGTATGATACTTGCGCGAGATTTGATCATCGGTATCTCTATACCTTGTTTAATCTCTTTACCGGCAAGTCTCTTTACTCGTTCCGTAATACATCATACCGCGACTAACTCCTTAGTCACATTGATCTCATTATCATGATGTCTTACCGAGTGGGCCCAGAGATACCTCTCCGTCACACGGAGTGACAAATCCCAGTCTCGATTCGTGCCAACCCAACAAACACTTTCGGAGATACCCCTAGTGCACCTTTATAGCCACCCAGTTACGTTGTGACGTTTGGCACAGCCAAAGCATTCCTACAGTATCCAGGAGTTGCACAATCTCATGGTCTAAGGAAACAATACTTGACATTGAAAAGCTTTAGCAAACGAACTACACGATCTTGTGCTATGCTTAGGATTGGGTCTTGTCCATCACATCATTCTCCTAATGATGTGATCCCGTTATCAATGACATCCAATGTCCATGGTCATGAAACTGTGACCATCTAGTGATCAACGAGCTAGTCAACTAGAGGCTCACTAGGGACATGTTGTGGTCTATGTATTCACACATGTATTACAGTTTCCGGTTAACACAATTATAGCATGAACAATAGACAATTATCATGAACTTGGAAATATAATAATAACCATTTTATTATTGCCTCTAGGGCATATTTCCAATAGTCTCCCACTTGCACTAGAGTCAATAATCTAGTTACATTGTGATGAATCGTACACCCATAGCATTCTGGTGTTGATCATGTTTTGCTCGTGAGAGAGGTTTAGTGAACGGATCTGCGACATTCAGATCCGTATGCACTTTGCAAATATCTATATCTCCCTCCTGAATGTAATCACGGATGGAGTTGAAGCGGCGCTTGATGTGTCTTGTCTTCTTGTGAAACCTGGGCTCCTTCACAAGGGCAATAGCTCCAGTGTTGTCACAGAATAGAGTCATCGGGCCCGACGCACTTGGAATTACTCCTAGGTCGGTGATGAACTCCTTCATCCAGACTCCTTCCTTTGCCGCTTCCGAAGCAGCTATGTACTCCACTTCACATGTAGATGCCGCCACGATGCTTTGCTTGCTGCTGCACCAGCTGATTGTCCCTCCATTCAAAATATACACGTATCCGGTTTGCGACTTGGAGTCGGCCGGATCTGTGTCGAAGCTAGCATCAACATAACCCTCTACGACGAGCTCTTCGGCACCTCCATATACGAGAAACATGTCCTTTGTCCTTTTCAGGTACTCCAGGATGTTCTTGACCACTGTCCAGTGTTTCGCTCCGGGATCACTTTGGTACCTCCCTACCAAACTTATGGCCAGGTTCACATCAGGTTTGGTACACAACATGGCATACATAATAGAGCCTATGGTTGAAGCATAGGGGATGACACTCATCTCTTCTCTATCCTTTGCCGTGGTCGGGCATTGAGTCATACTCAATCTCACACCTTGTAACACAGGCAAGAACCCCTTCTTGGACTGATCCATATTGAACTTCTTCAATATCTTTTCAAGGTATGTGCTTTGTGAAAGACCTATGAGGCGTCTCGATCTATATCTATAGATCTTAATACCTAATATGTAAGCAGCTCCTCCAAGGTCCTTCATTGAAAAACACTTATTCAAGTAGGCCTTTACACTTTCCAAGAGTTCTATATCATTTCCCATTATCAGTATGTCATCCGCATATAATACGAGAAATGCTACAGAGCTCCCACTCACTTTCTTGTAAATACAGGGTTCTCCATAAACCTGTACAAATCCAAACGCTTTAATCACTTCATTAAAGCGAATGTTCCAACTCCAAGATGCTTGCACCAACCCATAGATGGAGCGCTAGAGCTTGCATACCTTGTTAACATCTTTAGGATCGACAAAATCTTCCGGCTGCATCACATACAGTTCTTCCTTGAGGAAGCCATTAAGGAATGCCGTTTTGACGTCCATTTGCCAGATCTCATAATCATAAAATGCGGCAATTGCTAACATGATTCAGACAGACTTCAACATCGCTACAGGTGAGAAAGTCTCATCGTAGTCAACTCCTTGAACTTGTCGATAACCCTTAGCGACAAGCCGAGCCTTATAGACGGTCACATTACCATCCGCGTCAGTCTTCTTAAAGATCCATTTATTTTCAATGGCTCGCTTATCAACAGGCAAGTCAACCAAAGTCCACACTTTGTTCTCATACATGGATCCTATCTCGGATTTCATGGCTTCAAGCCATTTGTTGGAATCCGGGCCCGCCATCGCTTCTTCATAGTTCGAAGGTTCACCGTTGTCTAACAACATGATCTCTAGGACAGGGTTCCCGTACCACTCTGGTGCGGAACGTGTCCTAGTGGACCTTAGAAGTTTAATAGTAACTTGATCTGAAGTTTCATGATCATCATCATTAATTTCCTCTCCAGCCGGTGTAGGCTCCACAGAAACAACTTCCTGTGCTGCGCTACTCTCCGGTTCGAGTAGAGGTACAATTACCTCATCAAGTTCTATTTTCCTCCCACTTACTTCTTTCGAGAGAAACTCTTTCTCGAGAAAGGATCCATTCTTGGCAACAAAGACTTTGCCCTCGGATTGTAGGTAGAAGGTATACCCAATAGTCTCTTTGGGATATCCTATGAAGACGCACTTTTCCGCTTTGGGTTCGAGCTTCTCAGGTTGAAGTTTCTTCACATAAGCATCGCATCCCCAAACTTTTAGAAATGACAGCTTAGGTTTCTTTACAAACCATAATTCATACGGTGTCATCTCAACGGATTTTGATGGTGCCCTATTTAAAGTGAATGCGGCAGTCTCTAATGCATATCCCCAAAATGATAGCGGTAAGTCGGTAAGAGACATCATAGATCGTACCATATCTAATAGAGTGCGATTACGACGTTCAGACACACCATTTCACTAAGGTGTGCCAGGCGGCGTGAGTTGTGAAACAATTCCACATTTCTTTAGGTGCGTGCCAAACTCGTGACTTAAATATTCTCCGCCACGATCAGATCGTAGGCACTTTATTTTCCTGTCATGTTGATTCTCTACCTCACTCTGAAATTCCTTGAACCTTTCAAAGGTTTCAGACATGTGTTTCATTAAGTAGACATACCCATATCTACTCAAGTCATCAGTGAGGGTGAGAACATAATGGTTGCCACCACGAGCCTCGACAATCATTGGACCGCATACATCGGTATGTATTATTTCCAACAAGTCAGTTGCTTGCTCCATTGTTCCGGAGAACGGAGTCTTGGTCATCTTGCCCATGAGGCATGGTTCGAAGGTGTCAAATGATTCGAAATCAAGAGACTCCAAAAGTCCATCAGTATGGAGCTTCTTCATGCGTTTGACACCAATATGACCAAGGCGGCAGTGCCACATGTAAGTGGGACTATCGTTATCAACCTTACACTTTTTGGTACTCACACTATGGACATGTGTAACATCACATTCGAGATTCATCAAAAATAAACCATTGACCAGCGGGGCATGACCATAAAACATTTCTCTCATATAAATAGAACAACCATTATTCTCAGATTTAAATGAGTAGCCATCTCGCATCAAGCGAGATCCAGATACAATGTTCATGCTCAAAGCCGGTACTAAATAACAATTATTAAGGTTTAACACTAATCCCGAAGGTAGATGTAGAGGTAGCGTGCCGACGGCGATCACATCGACCTTGGAACCATTCCCGATGCGCATCGTCACCTCGTCCTTTGCCAGCCTCCGCTTATTCCACAGCTCCTGCTTGGAGTTACAAATGTGAGCAACTGCACCGGTATCAAATACCCAGGAGCTACTACGAGCGCTGGTTAGGTACACATCAATAACAAGTATATCACATATACCTTTAATGTTGTCGTCCTTCTTATCCGCTAAGTACTTGGGGCAGTTCCGCTTCCAGTGACCGGTACCCTTGCAATAAAAACACTCAGTCTCACGCTTGGGTCCATTCTTGTTCTTCTTCTTCCCGGCAACTTGATTACCGGGCGTGGCAATAGCTTTGCCGTCCTTCTTGAAGTTCTTCTTACCCTTACCTTTCTTGAAACTAGTGGTCTTATTCACCATCAACACTTGATGCTCCTTTTTGATCTCGACCTCCGCTGATTTCAGCATCGAGTACAACTCAGGAATGGACTTCTCCATCCCTTGCATGTTGTAGTTCATCACAAATCTCTTGTAGCTAGGTGGAAGCGACTGGAGGATTCTGTCAATGACCGAGTCATCCGGGAGATTAACTCCCAGCTGAGTCAAGCGGTTGTGTAGCCCAGACATCTTGAGGATGTGCTCACTGACAGAACTATTCTCCTCCATCTTACAGCTGAAGAACTGTTCGGAGACGTCATATCTCTTGACTCGGGCATGAGCTTGGAAAACCAGTTTCAGCTCTTGGAACATCTCATATGCTTCGTGTTGCTCAAAACGCTTTTGGAGCCCTGGTTCTAAACTGTAAAGCATGCTGCACTGAACAAGGGAGTAATCATCGCAGCGAGAATGCCAAGCGTTCGCAACGTCTTGGGCTGCTGGGAGAAGGGGTGGGTCACCTAGTGGTGCATCAAGTACATATAATTTCTTGGAAGCTATGAGGATGATCCTCAAGCCACGGACCCAGTCCGCATAGTTGCTTCCATCATCTTTCAGCTTGGTATTCTCTAGGAACGCGTTGAAATTGAGGGTGACATTCGCGTTGGCCATTGGATCTACAATATAGATTGTAAAGATAATTTTAGACTAAGTTCATGATAATTAAGTTCACATAATCAAATTATTTAATGAACTCCAACTTAAATAGACATCTCTCTAGTCATCCAAGTGACACATGATCCATGTCAACCAGCCCGTGTCCGATCATCACGTGAGACGGACTAGTCATCCATGGTGAACATCTCTATGTTGATCGTATCTTCTATATGACTCATGTTCGACCTTTCGATCTTCCGTGTTCCGAGGCCATGTCTGTACATGCTCGGCTCGTCAAGTCAACTTAAGTGTTCCGTGTGTGTAAATCTGGCTTACACCCGTTGATGCGAACGTTAGAGCCTATCGCACTCGATCATCACGTGGTGCTTCAGAACAACGATCCTTAGCAATGGTGCACAGTTAGGGTGAACACTTTTCTTGAAATTTTGTTGAGAGATCATCTTATTTACTACCATCGTTCTAAGCAAATAAGATGTAAACATGATAAACATCACATGCAATCAATATAGTGACATGATATGACCAATATCATCTTGCTCCTTTGATTTATCTTCGGGGCACCATGATCATCACTGTCACCGGCACGACACCACGATCTCCATTATCATGATCTCCATCATTGTGTCTTCATGAAGTTGTCTCACCAACTATTACTTCTACTACTATGGCTAACTTTTAGCAATAAAGTAAAGTAATTACATGGCGTTTATGATTGACACGCAGGTCATACAATAAAATAAGACAACTCCTATGGCTCCTGTCGGTTGTTATACTCATCGACATGCATGTCGTGAATCCTATTACAAGAACATGATCAATCTCATAAATCACAATGCATCACATCACATCCTTTGGCCATATCACATCACAAGGCATATGCTGCAAAAACAAGTTAGACGTCCTCTAATTTGTAGTTGCAAGTTTTTACGTGGCTGCTATAGGTTACTAGCAAGAACGTTTCTTACCTACGCCAAAACCAAAACATGATATGCCAATTGCTATTTACCATTCATAAGGACCCTTTTCATCGAATCCAATCCGACTAAGGTGGGAGAGACAGACACCCGCTAGCCACCTTATGCAACAAGTGCATGTTAGGCGGTGGAACCAGTCTCACGTAACCGTACGTGTAAAGTAGGTCCATGCCGCTTCATCCCACAATACCGCCGAATCAAGATAAGACTAGTAGTGGTAAGCAAATTAACAAAATCGACGCCCACTACAACTTGTGTTCTACTCGTGCATAGATTCTACGCATAGACCTAACTCTGATACCACTGTTGGGAGACGTAGTAGTAAATCAAAAAAATTCCTAAGATCACCAAGATCTATCCATGGAGAAACCAGCAACGAGTGGGGAGAGATTGCATCTTCATACCTTTGAAGATCGCTAAGCGGAAGCATTACAAGAACGCGGTTGGTGGAGTCGTACTCGCAATGATTCAGATCGCGGTGGACTCCGATCTTAGTGTCGAACAACGGCGCCTCCGCGTTCAACACACGTGTAGCCCGATGACGTCTCCTACGCCTTGATCCAACAAGGAGGAAGGAGAGGTTGAGGGAGAGCTCCGGCAGCACAACGGCGTGGTGGCGGTGGAGCTACGTGAACTCCGGCAGGGCTTCGCCAAGCGCTACGGAGAACGAGGAAGAGGAAGGGTAGGGCTGCACCGAGAGAGAAGGAAGTTGTGTCTCAAATCAGACCAAAACCTTGGGTATATATAGGAGGAGGGAGAGGGAGGGCTGCCTTGGCCCCTCCTCCAAGGAGGAGAGCTTCGACCGAAGGTGGGGAAGAGTCCACCCCCCACAAGGGAGGTGGATCTCCTCCTTTTAAATCCTTTTTCCCTTTATCTCTTGATCCCAGCCGCATGGGCCTTTATAGAAGGTCTTGGCCATCCCAATAAGGGATGGCACACCTCCTCTAAGGTCCCACGAAGTCCTTTGGTCGTCACACCCCTCCCGAGGGTCCTCCGGCACCCTCCCGACACTCCCGGTACACTACCGATAAGCCCGAAACTTTCCGGTAACCAAAACTGGACTTCCTATATATCAATCTTTACCTCCGGACCATTCCGGAGCTCCTCGTGACGTCCGGGATCTCATCCGGAACTCCGAACAACTTTAGGTAATCACGTATACCATTTCCCTATAACCCTAGCGTCATCGAACCTAAAGTGTGTAGACCCTACGGGTTCAGGAGACACGTAGACATGACCGAGACACCTCTCCGGTCAATAACCAACAACAGGATCTGGATACCCATGTTTTCTCTCACATGCTCCACGATGATCTCATCGGATGAACCACGATGTCGGGGATTCAATCAATCCCGTATACAATTCCCTTTGTCTATTGGTATGATACTTGCCCGAGATTCGATCGTCGGTATCTCTATACCTTGTTCAATCTCGTTACCGGCAAGTCTCTTTACTCGTTCCGTAATACATCATCCCGTGACTAACTCCTTAGTCACATTGAGCTCATTATGATGATGTCTTACCGAGTGGGCCCAGAGATACCTCTCCGTCACACGGAGTGACAAATCCCAGTCTCGATTCGTGCCAACCCAACAGACATTTTCGGAGATACCCGTAGTGCACCTTTATAGCCACCCAGTTACGTTGTGTCGTTTGGCACACCCAAAGCATTCCTACGGTATCTAGGAGTTGCACAATCTCATGGTCTAAGGAAAGGATACTTGACATTGAAAAGCTTTAGCAAACGAACTACACGATCCTGTGCTATGCTTAGGATTGTGTCTTGTCCATCACATCATTCTCCTAATGATGTGATCCCATTATCAATGACATCCAATGTCCATGGTCATGAAACCGTGACCATCTATTAATCAATGAGCTAGTCAACTAGAGTCTCACTAGGGATATGTTGTGGTCTATGTATTCACACATGTATTACGGTTTCCGGTTAACACAATTATAGCATGAACAATAGACAATTATCATGAACTAGGAAATACAATAATAACCATTTTATTATTGCCTCTAGGGCATATTTCCAACAATAGTAGGGGTAGCGAGGCACGTATTGTATTGTTGCCATCAAGGGTAACAAGATGGGGTTTTCAAATATTGCTTGAGTTTATCCTCCTTGGTTCGGCCGACCCAAGGGCTGGCTCCTTGGGAGCCAAGCCTCCTCCTCCTCTCCTCCTATATATACTAGAGGGTTTTAGGATTTTGGCACCAGATTTTCAGCCACGTGCTACCCGTTCCTCCAGTGCATAGTTTCTCCTCTAGATCGGATTTCTGCAGTGCTTAGGCGAAGCCCTACCGGAATAGCTCCACCACCATCGCCGGAGCGTCGTCACGCTGCCGGAGAAATCTTCTTCCTCTCCGCTCCTTCTTGTTGGATCAACACGGCGGAGATCGTCATCAAGCTGTACGTGTGCTAAACGCGGAGGTGCCGTCCGTTCGGCGCTAGATCGGAAGGATCGTGATCAAGTTCGTGGGACGGATCGTGATCAAGTTCGCGAGATGGATCATGATTGGATCGCGGGACGGATCGTGATTGGATCGCGGGATGCATGGCGATTTGGATCGCGAAGACATTCGACTACACCAACCGCGTTTCTTAACGCTTCTCGCTTAGCGATCTACAAGGGTACGTAGACCCACTCTCCCTCTTGTAGATGCTCATCACCATGGATAGATCTATGTGTGCATAGGAATTTTTTTTGTTTCCCATGCAACGTTCCCCAACAGTGTCATCATGAGCTAGGTCTATTTGTAGATGAGATATCGTCTAGAACACAAAAGGTTTGTGGGCGTTGACGCTTAGATTGCTTCCTCCCTTGGTTGGATTTTGGTTCAGCGGTATTGTGAGATGAACCGGCCCGGACCAACATTACTCGTACGCTTACGAGAGATCGGTTCCCTCGATCGCAACTTGTTGCATAGATGGCTTGCGGGTGCCAGTTTCTCTCACTTTAGTTGGATCGGATTCGACAAAGTCGGTCCTTGAGAAGGTTGAAAAGCAACTAGTGTATCACCATTGTGGTTTTTGCATAGATGAGAATTGTTCTTGCTAGATACCCGTAGCAGCCACGTAAAACATGCAACAACAATTAGAGGACGTCTAACTTGTTTTTGCAGGGTATGTTGTGATGTGATATGGCCAATTACATGATGTGATATATGTGATGTATGAGATGATCATGTGATGTATAGATTATCATGACTTGCATGTCGATGAGTACAACAACCGGCAGGAGCCATAGGGTTGTCTTTAATTATTGTATGACCTGCGTGTCAATCATTAAGCGCTATGTAATGCTTTACTTTATCGCTAAACGGTAGCAATAGTAGTAGAAGCATGTTGGGCGTGACAACCCCGATGGCGACACGTTGATGGAGATCAAGATGTTGGAGATCATGGTGTCTTGCCGGTGACGATGGAGATCATGCCGGTGCTTTCTAGATGGAGATCAAAAGCACAAGTTCATGGCCATATCATGTCATTTATTATTTGCATGTGATGTTAATCCTTTTATGCACCTTGTTTTGCTTAGGACGACGGTAGCATTATAAGGTGATCCCTCACTTAATTTCAAGATAAATTGTGTTCTCCCCGAGTGTGCACCGTTGCGAAAGTTCGTTGTGTTGAGACACCACGTGATGATCGGGTGTGATAGACTCTACGTTCACATACAACGGGTGCAAGCCAGTGTTGCACGTGCAGAACACTCGGGTTAAACTTGATGAGCCTAGCATGTACAGACATGGCCTCGAAACACAAGAGACCGAAAGGTCAAACATGAGTCATATAGTAGATATGATCAACATAATGATGTTCACCATTGAAGCCACCTCAACTCACGTGATGATCGGACTTGAGTTGGTGGATTTGGATCATGTGACACTCAGATGACCTGAGGGATGTCAATTTGAGTGGGAGCTTTAGTAATTTGATTAACTAAACTCATTATCTTGAACAATAGTCTAAGTAAACTTTGCATATTTATGTTGTAGAACAATGGCTCGCGCAGTAGCACCCCTGAATTTTAATGCGTTCCTAGAGAAAGCTAAGTTGAAAGATGATGGAAGTAACTTTGTTAACTAGGCCCGTAATATGAGGATTATCCTCATGGCTTCCCAGAAATCATATGTCCTTGATGCACCGCTTGGTGACCAACCAGAAGACATGACCTCCGAAGACGTTAAGAACGCTTGGGAGGCACGTACTGGAGATTACTCAATAGTTCAGTGTGCAATATTGTATGGCTTAGAACCGGGACTTCAAAGATGTTTTGAACGTCATGGAGCATATGAGATGTTCCAGGAGTTGAAGTTTATCTTTCATAAGAATGCCCGGATCGAGAGGTATGAAACCTCCGATAAGTTCTATGCTTGCAAGATGGAGGAGAACGGGTCTATCAGTGAACATATACTCAGAATGTCTGGGTATTCAACTCGTCTAGAGGAGTTGGGAATTGCCCTTCCGCCAGTGGCGATCACTGACAGAGTTCTTCAATCACCGCCACCTAGTTACAAGAGCTTTGTGATGAACTATAACATGCACGGGATGAACCAGTCAGTCGCCGAGCTGTTTGCGATGCTAAAAGTCGCTGAGTCTGAAATCCAGAAAGAACATCAAGTGTTGATGGTCAATAAAACCACTAGTTTCAAGAAAAATGGCAAGGTCAAGGGCAAGGGCAAGAAGGGTAAAACCAAGAAGGATGGCAAAGCAGTTGCTACTCCTGTAAAGAAGCCCAAGCATGGACCCAAGCCAGAAACTGAGTGCTTTCATTGCAAGGGAACTGGTAACTGGAAGCGGAACTGCCCCAAGTACCTGGCTGACAAGAAGGCGGCCAACGACAAACAAGGTATATATGATATACATGTTATTGATGTGTACCTTACTAGCTCTCGTAGTAGTGCCTTTGTATTTGATACCGGTTCGGTTGCTCACATTTGCAACTCAAAGCAGGAACTACGGAATAAGCGAAGGCTAGCGAAAGACGAAGTGACGATACGCGTGGGAAATGGTTCCAAGGTTGATGTGATCGCCGTCGGCACGCTCTCTCTTCGATTACCATTGGGATTAGTGATGAACCTGAATAATTGTTATTTAGTGCCCGCGTTAAGCTTGAACATTATATCTAGATCTTGTTTATTGCGAGACTAAAGGTTGTTCTATTTATATGAGTAATATCTTTTATGGTCATGCACCCAACGTTAGGGGTTTATTCATATTTAATCTTGATAGTGATGACACACATGTTCATAACATTGATGCCAAAAGATGTAGAGTTGATAATGATAGTACCACTTTCTTGTGGCACTGCCGTTTAGGTCATATTGGTGTAAAACGCATGAGGAAGCTCCATGCTGATGGACTTTTGGAGTCACTTGATTTTGAATCACTTGACACATGTGAACCATGCCTCATGGGCAAGATGACTAAAACACCGTTCTGTGGAACAATGGAACGGGCAAGTGACTTGTTGGTAATCATACATACTGATGTGTGCGGTCCAATGAATGTTACAACACGTGGTGGATATCGTTATTTTCTCACCTTCACTGATGAGTTAAGTAGATATGGGTATATTTACTTAATGAAACACAAGTCTGAAATGTTTGAAAAGTTCAAGCAATTTCAGAGTGAAGTTGAGAATCATCGTAACAAGAAGATTAAGTTCCCGCGATCTGATCGAGGAGGTGAATATCTGAGTTATGAGTTTGGCAGTCACTTAAGACAGTGTGGAATTGTTTCACAGTTGACACCGCCCGGAACACCATGGCGTAATGGTGTGTCCGAACGTCGTAATCGAACCTCATTAGATATGGTGCGTTCTATGATGTCTCTTGCTGATTTGCCACTATCGTTTTGGGGTTATGCATTAGAGACAGCTGCATTCACTTTAAATAGGGCACCATCAAAATCCGTTGAGACGATGCCATATGAACTGTGGTTTGGCAAGAAGCCAAAGTTGTCGTTTCTTAAAGTTTGGGGATGTGATGCTTATGTCAAAAAGCTTCAGCCTGAAAAGCTGGAACCCAAAGCGGAGAAATGCGTCTTCATAGGATACCCGAAAGAGACAGTCGGGTATACCTTCTATCTCAGATCCGAAGGCAAAGTGTTTGTCGCTAAAAACGGAACATTTCTTGAGAAAGAGTTTCTCTCGAAAGAATTGAGTGGGAGGAAAATAGAGCTCAATTAGGTTATTGAACCTTTACTTCAACCAGAAAGTAGCGCAGCGCAGAAAGATGTTTCTGTGGAACCTACGATGGTAGAAGAGGAAGTTAATGATGATGATCATGAAGCTTCGGATCAATCTACTATTGAACCTCGTAGGTCGACAAGGCCACATACTACTCCTGAGTGGTATGACAACCCTGTCTTGGAGGTCATGTTGTTGGACAACAATGAACCTACGAGCTATGGAGGAGCAGTGATGGGCACGGATTCTGAAAAATGGTTAGAGGCCATGAAATCTGAGATGGGATCCATGTATGAAAACAAAGTATGGACTTTGGAAGTATTACCTGAAGGATAAAAGGCCATTCAGAACAAATGGATCTTTAAGAAGAAGACAGGCGCGGACGGTAATGTCACCGTCTATAAAGCTTGACTTGTGGCAAAGGGTTTTTCACAAGTTCAAGGAGTTGAATACGATGAGATCTTCTCACCCATAGCGATGCTTTAGTCCGTCAGAATCATGTTAGCAATAGCTGCATATTTCGACTATGAAATTTGGCAGATGGATGTCAAAACAACGTTCCTCAATGATTTCCTTGAGGAAGATTTGTATGTGATGCAACCAGAAGGTTTTGTCGATCCAGAGAATGCTGACAAAGTTTACAAACTCCAGCGATCCATTTATGGGCTGGTGCAAGTATCTTGGAGTTGGAATAAGCGCTTTGATGAGGTGATCAAAGCGTTTGGTTTTATACAAGTTTATGGAGAAGCTTGTATTTACAAGAAAGTGAGTGGGAGTTCTATAGCGTTTCTAATATTATATGTGGATGGCATATTGCTGATTGGAAACAATAAAGAAATGCTGGAAAGCATGAAGGAATATTTGAACAAGAGTTTTTCAATGAAGGACCTAGGACAAGTTGCTTTCATATTAGGCACTAAGATCTATAGAGATAGATCGAGACACTCAATAGCACTTTCATAGAGCACATACCTTGATAAAGTCTTGAAGAAGTTCAAAATGGATCAGTCCAAGAAGGGGTTCTTGCCTGTGTTACAAGGTGTGAAGTTGAGTAAGACTCAATGCCCAGTGATTGCAGAAGATAGAGAAAATATGAGTGTCATCCCCTATGCTTCAGCCATAGGCTCTATCATGTATGCAATGTTGTGCACAAGACCCGATGTCAGCCTTGCCATAAGTATGGCCGGAAGGTTTCAAAGTGATCCTGGAATGGAGCACTGGGCAGCGGTCAAGAATATCCTTAAGTACCTGAAAAGGACTAAGGAAATGTTTCTCGTTTATGGAGGTGATGAAGAGCTCGTCCTAAAGGGTTACGTCGATGCAAGCTTTGACACTGGTCCGGATGACTCTAAGTCGCAAACCGGATATGTATTTATTCTCAACGGGGGAGCGGTAAGCTGGTGCAGTTCCAAGCAAAGCGTGGTAGCCGATTCTACATGTGAAGTGGAGTACATCGCAGCCTCGGAGGCGGGAAAGGAAGGTGTCTGGATGAAGTAGTTCATGATAGATCTTGGAGTAGTGCCCATGCACTGAATCCAATAAACCTGTTCTGTGACAACACTGGTGCCATTGCTCTGACCAAGGAACCAAGGTTTCACAAGAGGACCAGACACATAAAGCGACGCTTCAACTCCATCCGTGATTACATCGAGGAGAAGGACATAAATATTTGCAAAGTGCACACAGATCTGAATGTAGACCCGTTGACTAAACCTCTTCCAAGGGCTAAACATGATCAACACTAGAACTGCATGGGTGTTCGATTCGTTACCTTCTAAATCACATAGTGATGTGAACTAGATTATTGACTCTAGTGCAAGTGGGAGACTGTGGGAAATATGCCCTAGAGGCAATGAATAAAGTGTTTATTATTATATTTCCTTGTTCATGATAATCGTTTATTATCCATGCTATAATTGTATTGATTGGAAACACATTACATGTGTGGGATAGACAACACACTGTCCCTAGTATGCCTCTAGTGAACTAGCTCGTTGATCAAAGATGGTCAAGGTTTCCTAGCCATTGACATGAGATGTCATTTGATAACGGGATCACATTATTAGGAGAATGATGTGATGGACAAGACCCAAACTACAAATGTAGCATATGATCGTGTCAGTTTATTGCTACTGTTTTCTGCATGGCAAGTATGTGTTCCTATGACCATGAGATCATGCAACTCACGAACATCGGAGGAGTGCCTTGTGTGTATCAAATGTCGCAACGTAACTGGGTGACTATAAAGGTGCTCTACAGGTATCTCTGAGGGTGTCTGTTGAGTTGGCATGGATCAAGACTGGGATTTGTTACTCCATGTGACGGAGAGGTAACTCAGGGCCCACTCGGTAATACAACATCGCAATAAGCCTTGCAAGCAATGTGACTAAGTGTTAGTCGCGGGATCTTGTATTACGGAACGAGTAAAGAGACTTGCCAGTAAGGAGGTTGAACTAGGTATGGAGATACTGACGATCGAATCTCGGGCAAGTAACATACCGAAGAACAAAGGGAACATCATACGGGATAAACTGAATCCTTGAAATAGAGGTTCGACCGATAAAGATCTTCGTAGAATATGTAGGAACCAATATGGGCATCCAGGTCCCACTATTGGTTATTGACCGTAGAGGTGTCTCGGTCATGTCTACATAGTTCTCGAACCCGCAGGGTCTGCACACTTAAGGTTTGGTGACGTTTCGGTAGTATAGAGTTATGTATGATAGTGACCGAAGGTTGTTCGGAGTCCCGGATGAGATCCCGGACTTCATGAGGAGCTCCAGAATGGTCTGGAGGTAAAGATTGATACATAGGAAGTCCTATTTTGGTCGCCGGAAAAGTTTCGGGCTCATCGGTAGTGTACCGGGAGTGCCGGTAGTGTACCAGGAGACCATCGGGAGGGGTATTTCGACCCAAGAGGCAACATGGGCTGTGGGAGAGTGAATACCAGCCCTTAGTGGGCTGGTGGAAGTCCCACACAAAGCCCATGCGGCTAGGGAGAAAAAAACCCAAAGAAAAAAGTGGAAAAAGGCAAAAATAGGGTGAATCCTAGTCCTACTAGGATTGGAGGTGGATTCCACCTCTCCCACCTGGTTCGGCCGACTCCTAGAGGGTTGGCCCTTGGGCCAAGCCTCCTCCTCTCTTCCTCTTATATATACTGGAGGTTTTAGGGTTTTTGCACGGAAGTTTCAGCCACGTGCTGCCCGTTCCTCCAGTGCATAGTTTCTCCTCTAGATCGGTTTTCTGCAGCGCTTAGGCGAAACCCTGCCAGAATAGCTCCACCACCATCGCCGGAGCACCGTCATGCTGCCGGAGAACTCTTCTTCCTCTCTAATCCTTCTTGCTGGATCAAGACGGCGGAGATCGTCATCAAGCTGTACGTGTGCTGAACGCGGAGGTGTCGTCCGTTCGGCGCTAGATCGGAAGGATCGTGATAGAGTTTGTGGGACGGATCATGATCAAGTTCGCGGGACGGATCGTGATTGGATCACGGGATAGATCGTGATTGGATCACGGGACGCACGACAATTTGGATCGCGAAGACGTTCGACTACACCAACCGCGTTTCTTAACGCTTCCCGCTTAGCGATCTACAAGGGTACATAGATCCACTCTCCCTCTCGTAGATGCTCATCACCATGGATAGATCTACGTGTGCGTAGGAAATTTTTTGTTTCCCATGCAACGTTCCCCAACAAGATCTAGCTAGGAAGTATACCCACGTGGATTCAACCACACATCGGACATCCACATACCTCTTAAAAGGACTCAGCTAGCGAGCACTTTAAGCACATGCAAGGTCGAGGTTGCATATAGTCCATCTCAATCCTCGCCATCAATGAGGATAAGCTAGTTAACAACATGGAGACGCAGACATGTGGCAGGAAGCAGCCCGGGCTCATAAACCCGATGATAGTACCTGCCCTGTTTTTATACGCTCCCTTATTTAACTTTTTTGCATTGTATCTTTTTAGTTCCTCTCATTACAGCTCGACATGTAAAGCTTGAAGTCATGAAATAAAGAAATCATGCCCTCAAGGTTCTTACTGTATTTCTATACAAGCACTGCCTGTGAGCTACAAGAATGTCATCAAGATACAACTGCTAAAGGGCTTCGTTTCCATGTCTTGAAATACAAGTGTGAAGTACTCAGCGTCTCAGATATTGCACTATATGCATCACCTTAGAACCTAGATTTCGGTCAATAGTTGGGTTACCCGGCTCCTATGTGTACCCTTATGTTCCCGAATAAATTCAGCTAAGGGTGTAATGGGAGAACCACTATGATAGTGCTTCCTATTTAATTGGTAGAGTGCCTTAGTGGAGAAAGCCAGAAACTGACTATCTAGGTAAGCAAAAACTAACTAGCAATCCTAAGACCGCGTTAAGAGACGTGTCATTAGAGATCACTCGTGTTAAACGAGGGGCTTATTCATACTATAATACGATGTGGGTAATGGCATGTGCCTCGGTTGCCTAAAGCCGACCACTTCACACACCGAGGGATCGTCATCAGTTCCCAAAGTCAAACTCCTATGACTAGGTGAATGTTATGAAGCCATTATAGTCTGATTGGCTAGTTCCTACAAGCACGAACAACCTTCGAGTACCGAGACGTCGGCTAAGGGTCAGAGCTGACTCAAGGAACCCCCTATGTGTATTCTACATTGGGGTAGAAGTTGACGACTGGCCACTTTCAGGTCAACACGGTCGCATAGGAGGAAAAACAATTAAAATAACACACATATATGGAAAAATCTAACAATATTCTCATGAAAACAAAGAGATGGTTTGTTACATCCCATGTACTTAGGCACCATGAAGTACTACAATTGATACAAAGTGTCTTTTGGACACATGGCCTCGGTAGCACGGGCACCTCCTTCCACCTTTTTTGGTGTAGAATTGCTCCGTGGTGCGCTACTTCCATAAGGGGGCCCCGCTGCACAAGCCCCCACTTCCACCTTCTGGAAGTGTGTATTTGCGCAGGCATATACCCGCCGTGCTCCCTCGAAGCAAGCATATCGCTTCTAGTGATCCACCTGCGGGCCAGCAACCTGCAATCGGTCCAGGAGACCGAAGAGGCTCGACAGCAGAGCTTTGACAGGACACAACTTGATGCAGAGATCCTAGAGTGTCGGCCTCTCCACGGATTAGCTCTATCAGCTACGTCATTCGATGGTTAAGCAGCGATGATGATGGAGAGTCCGCAAACTGTCGCTAGAAAGCCTTTTCCTCCTCATGCCCCTCCAATTGCCTGAAGTGTTGGACGACGTCCGACACACTCTTTAGAAGATCCGTGACGACCTCTGTGGAATGCCACATTAGGTGAGCTCGACACACCCTTCGTTGCGAAATACACACTTCAATAAGTATGGCTTGCCTACGACTATTTCCTCCACTTGCTGGAGCACCCCACGGTCGATCCGGGCTGCGATGTGGAGCTCGGAGTGCATAGGCTGGAGCTTCTCGAGCTCTTCTTTGGCGTGCTTCTCCTTGGCATGAAGTTTATCATGTGCTTCAAACACGCCCTTCAAGGTCTCCTCAACCTATACGACCCGCGCACGGTCCTTCTCCTTATCCACCTTCTCGACAACTCAGTCCTTCTCCGCCTTTGCGGCCGCAGCCTTCTGCTGCTCCGCCTCCTGTCGAGCCTTCTTGAGCTTTGCCTTGAGCCCCTCAAGCTTGGACAAAGCCGCTCTCATTCAAACTGTCTGGGATCACCTCCTAACTCAACAAACACAATACGCTTCTAGTGTTCAAATTAACATTCAAAAAACAAGAAGTATTGATCGTTTACCTTAAGACTGCTCGAACCGTTGGTTCATCGGATCGAGGTATTTCTCAGACCTCTCAAGGTTCCAGTTTACCACCGCTATCTCTTCGGAGACGGAGCTCAGAGTCGAGGTAGAAACCTACAAACCAAGATTTTTTTTCACATAAAGCCCCACAGTCAATTTATTAACCTCGAACGCGTGCCTCGCGTCATGGGGGCTAGTGATACGTCTCCAACGTATCTATAATTTTTGATGATGTCATGCTATTATATTATCTGTTTTGAATGTTTGATACGCATTAATATGCTATTTTATATTATTTTTGGGACTAACCTATTAATCTAGAGCCTAGTGCCAGTTTATGTTTTTTCCTTGTTTTTGAGTATTGCAGATATGGAATATTAAACGGAGTCCAAACGGAATAAAATCTTCAGAATGATTTTTTTCTGGAACGAAAGAGATCTACCAAGCTTGGAGTGCAAGGCAAGGCATCTGCTAGGAGGTCAAAAGCCAGGGGGAGCGGCCACCCCCTAGCCACGCCTGGCAGGCTTGCCACCTCTTGGCAGGTCTCCTAGCCCTAATCTTCATCCTACAAATACCCAAATATTCCCCCAATACCAAAAAGAGCCACACAAATACTTTTCCGCCGACATAAGCCTCCATTCCCGAGATATCCAATCTTGGAGCCTTTTCTGATAATCTGCCGAAGGGGGATCTGATCACGGAGGACATCTACATCAACTCCATTGCCCCTCCGATGATGCGTGAGTAGTCCACCATAGACCTACGGGTCCATAGCTAGTAGCTAGATGGCTTCTTCTCTCTCTCTCTCTTTGTGTTTCAATACCATGTTCTTCATGATCTTCATGGAGATCTATCTGATGTAATACTCTTTTGCGGTGTGTTTGTCGAGATCCGATGAATTGTGGGTTTATGTTCAGATTATTCATGAATCTTATTTGAGTCTTTTCTAAATTCTTATATGCATGATTTCATATCTTTGCAAGTCTCTTCGATTTATTGGTTTGGTTTGGCCAACTTGATTGGTAATTCTTACAATGGGAGAAGTGCATACTTTTGGGTTCAATCTTGCAGTGTCCTCACCCAGTGACATAGTAGGGGTAGCGAGGCATGTATTGTATTTTTGCCATCAAGGGTAACAAGATGGGGTTTTCAAATATTGCTTGAGTTTATCCCTCTACATCATGTCATCTTACCTAATGCGTCACTCTGTTCTTCATGAACTTGATACTCTAGATGCAGGAAGGAGTCGGTCGATGTGTGGAGTAATAGTAGTAGATGCAGAATCATCGGTAGTGTACCGTGAGTGCTAGGAGGGTATCGAGGGACCATCGGGGGGGGGGGGTATTTCGACCCAAAAGGCTACATGGGCTGTGGGAGGAGGTTTACCAGCCCTTAGTGGGCTGGCCGAAGTCCCACAAGAGGCCCATGCGACTGGGAGGAGAGACCCAAGGAGGAAAAGGTGGAAAAGAGTTTCCAAGTGGGAGAGAAGGAGTCCTAATCCTACTACGATTGGAGGAGGACTCCTCCTCCTCCCACTTCGGCCGAACCAAGGGTTGGCCCCTTGGGGCCAAGTCTCCTCCCCCTCCTCCTATATATACTAGAGGCATTGAGGGTTTTTCACAATAGAAATCAGCCACGTGCTACCCTCTCTTCTAGATCATAGTTACTCCTCTAGATCGTTTTAGTGGTGCTTAGGCGAAGCCCTGCTGGAATAGTTCCACCAGCAACGCCACCATGCCGTCACGTTGCCAGAGAACTCATCTATCTCTCCACTCCCTCTTGTTGGATCAAGAAGGCGGAGATCGTCATCGAGCTGTACGAGTGCTAAACACGGAGGTGCCGTCCGTTCGACGCTAGATCGGAACGGATCATGATTAGATCGCGGGACGCTCAGCGATTTGGATTGCAAAGACATTCGACTACATCAACCGCGTTTCTTAACGCTTCCCGCTTAGTGATCTACAAGGGTATGTAGATCCACTCTCCCCCTCATAGATACTCATCAACATGGATAGATCTTGCGTGTGCGTAGGAATTTTTTTGTTTCCCATGCAACGTTCCCAACACTTACACCTACTGAGATATCTTTGCAAATGGCTGATAAATCCACTACTTTATATGTTGGAATTTGCGAGGACGTTCCCGTTGTGGTTGCAAATGTTGCTGCCTTAACAGACTTTGTTATTCTTGAAATGCCCGAGGACGACAATATGTCGATCATCCTTGGTAGACCCTTTCTAAATACCGCATGGGCTGTTATCGATTGCAATAAAAGCAAGGTTACTTTTCATGTCAATGGCAAGAAACGTACCATGCACTTTTCGGAGAACCAAACTTTGGTTAATAATATTAATGTATAGATCCTATTCCCACAGTTATCATTGGAGATTTTATAATTCCTCTACCTACTGCCAAAAAGAAAAAATATTATAATCTCATTGTTGGGAAAATACAAATCCCTATTGAGGTAACCTAGTGATATAGAAAAAAAATCTTTGGTTTCATGTTAGATGGAAACGGTTATTAATGAGACTTGATCAACCTTATTAATGAATCCTGTTCGAAAGACATGTGATTTCTGAATTGAGTATTCACAACTCTCTGTATCACAATTTTATTTCTTGTTTTTCCTAGTTAGATAAAAATAAAATGATATGAATTTTCTATTTTTTGTTTTTCCCATGGATGAAAAATACCCCCCAAAATAAAAAGTCTCAGACTGCAGATACGTCTCCAACGTATCTATAATTGTTGCTTGTTCCATGTTGTTATATTATCAACCTTGGATGTTTTACAATCATTTTATAGGAACTTTATATCATTTTTTCGGACTAACCTATTGACATAGTGCCAAAGTGCCAGTTGCTGTTTTTGCTTGTTTTTTACTTCACAGAAAATCAGTACCAAACGGACCCCAAACGCTGCAGGGATTTTTGTGGATTTTTATGGACTAGAAGAAGGAAGATGGGCCAATCAACACCAGAAGAGGGGGCCTAGGGTGGCCACCCTCCACCAGGGCATGCCAGAGGCCCCTGGCGTGGCCTGGTAGAGGGTGGGCACCTCGGGCACCCCCTTAACCAACTATCGAGCCTATAAATTCCTAGAAAAACCAAAAACCCTAGGGGAGTCGACGAAACACAATTCCAGCCGCCGCAAGTTCCAGAATCGCGCGATCCAATCTAACACCATCATGGAGGGGTTTATCTTCTTCATGGGGCCTCTCCGATAATGCGCGAGTAGTCCACCATAGACCTACGGGTCCATAGGCAGTAACTAGATGGCTTACTCTCTCTCTCTCTCTATGTTTCTCAGTACAATGTTCTCTTGGAGATCTATTTGATGTAATGACTTTTGCGATGTGTTTGTTGGGATCCAATGAATTTTGAGTTCATGATCAGTTTCTATTTATGAATATGATTTGAGTCTTCTTTGATCTCTTACTTGCACAATTACTTATAGTCTCGTATTTATTCTTCGAATCTTTGGTTTAGTTAGGCCAACTAGATCGATTTTTCTTGCCATGGGAAGAGGTGCTTTGTGATGGGTTTGATCTTGCGGTGTTCTTTCCAAGTAACAGAAAGGGCGGCAAGACACACATGTATCGTTGCCATTAAGGATAACAAGATGGGATCTATTCCTACATGAATAGATCTTGTCTACATCATGTCACCGTTCTTATTGCATTACTCCGTTTCTCCATGAACTTAATACACTAGATGCATGCTGGATAGCGGTCGATGTGTGGGGTAATAGAAGTAGATGCAGAATCATTTCGGTCTACTTGTCTTGGACGTGATGCCTACATAATGATCATTGCCTTGGATATTGTCATGACTATTTGATTTTCCATCAATTGCCCAACAGTAATTTGTTCACCCACCGTGCGCTATACTCATGAGAGAAACCACTAGTGAAACCTACGGCCCTCGGGTCTACTTTTCCAATATATTGCTTTCTGATCTACTATTTGCATATTTCGTTCTTAGATCTATTATTCCAAAAAACCCAAAAATGACTTGTTGCACTTTTTGTTCATCTATTTTATTTCGTGTTCTTGCGATATCTATGTGCCAAAACTATCACTACCTAATCTATCTTATTATCGTAGAGAGAGTGACAACCTCTCTTTCGCGTCGGGTTCCAAGTATTTGTTGTTTGTGTGCATGAGTTGTTTACGTGGGTGCGTGATCTTCCTCTACGGATTGATACCTTGGTTTCATAAACTGAGGGAAATACTTACCGTCGTTGTGCTGCATCATCCCTTCCTCTTTGGGGAAATACCAACGCAGTCTCAAGCCATGTGAACTGCCACAAAATTTTGACATGAATTTTTCTGGAATATTTTAGAATTTTTTGCATAAAAATTACAGCTGGGAGGTGCACCAGTCGGCCACCAGACATCAGGGCGCCCCTGGGTCGCGCCCTGATGGCTTGTGGGGCTCACAGGCCCCCCTGCCTTATCCCTTTAGCTCACCTCGTCTCCTACCTCAAATAAAAATTTCCTAGCCCTCTCTCTCTCTCGTGTTCTTTTATATGTCTCCTTCGCATCTATAATTTTTGATTGTTTCATGCCAATATTCTACAACTTTCATATACTTTTGGCAACTATTTATACTATTTTTGGGACTAACATATTGATCTAGTGCCCAGTGGCAGTTCCTGTTTGTTGCATGTTTTTAGTTTCGCAGAAAATCCATATCAAACAAAGTCCAAACAAGATAAAAACTAACGGAGTTTTTTTGGAATATACGTTATTTTTGGGGAAAAGAATCAACACGAGACGATGCCCGAGGTGACCACAAGCCAGGGGCACGGCCTACCCCCTGGCCGTGCCCTGGGCCCTTATGGCCATCCCTTATGTCAGTTGGACCTCTCCTTTCACCGCAAGAATGCTAATATCCGGATAAAATCCTCTCAAAATTTCAGCCCGATCGGAGTTACGGATCTCCGGATATTTAAGAAACGGTGAAAGGCCAAAATCTGGGAGCGCAGAAACAGAAGGAAACAGAGAGGGAGATGCAATCTTGGAGGGGCTCTCGCCCCTCCGCCACCATGGAGGCCATGGACCAGAGACGAAAACCTTCTCCCATCTAGGGGGAAGGTCAAGGAAGAAGAAGAAGGAGGGGGGCTCTCTTCCCCTCTCTCCCGGTGGCACCGGAACACCGCCGGGCCATCATTGTGACGGTGATCTACTCCAACAACTGCGTCATCTTCACCAACACCTCCATCACCTTCCCCCATCTATCTAAAGCGGTCCACTCACCTGTAACCCGTTGTACCCTCTACTTGAACATGGTTCTTTATGCTTCATATTATTATCCAATGATGTGTTGCCATCCTATGATGTCTGAGTAGACTTTTGTTGTCCTATGGGTTGATTGATGATCATGATTGGTTTGAGTTGCATGTTTTATTATTGGTGCTATCCTATGGTGCTCTCCGTGTCGCGCAAGCGTGAGGGATCCTCGCTATAGGGTATTGCAATGTGTTCATGATTTGCCTATGGTGGGTTGCTTGAGTGACAGAAGCATAAAACCGAGTAGGTGGGTTGTTGCATATGGGAGTAAAGAGGACTTGATACATTATAATCCTATGGTTAGGTTTTACCTTAATGATCTTTAGTAGTTGCGGATGCTTGCTAGAGTTCCAATCATAAGTGCATATGATCCAAGTAGAGAAAGTATGTTATCTTATGCCTCTCCCTCATATAAAATTGCAATAATGATTACCGGTCTAGTTATCGATTGCCTAGGGAGAATTCCGCAACTCCTACCACCACTTTTCCACACTCGTTAAACTAACTTAATTGTTACTTTATCTTAGCAGCCCCTAGTTTTTATTTACGTGCTCTTTATTATCTTGCAAACCTATCCCGTTACACCTACAAAGTACTTCTAGTTTCATACTTGTTCTAGGTAAAGCGAACGTTAAGCATGTGTAGAGTTGTATCGGTGGTCGATAGAACTTGAGGGAATATTTGTTCTACCTTTAGCTCCTCATTGGGTTCGACACTCTTACTTACCAAAAGAGGCTACAACTGATCCCCTACACTTGTGGGTTATCATTCTTCCACCTGAAACTGAAATTTTTGATCTCTTTGCTCAGAACTCCGTTTCCAAAACTGTTTTGAGGATTTGCTCCTTGGTATGTGACTCTCCCATTCTTCCAATTCGTTTTTTGCTTTAAGGGTTTATATTTTGCATAAGTTGCTGCACTTGGTGCTACAGAAAATGAGCTTGCGTGTTTAATTCTTTGAGTTCCAAGTAGTATGAATGTTTGATATGGCCTCTAGGCACCCTTATGAGTAGTTGCTATCATTCTTGCAAAGTTTTATTGACATAAACTTTTGGCTCAAAAAATTCAGAAAATTGTGCTTAGGAAAATGAATTTTCTAAGGAAAGTTTCTTCAAGCCGTAGCCCCAAGGGAGTTGTTAGGAGAACTAAGGATAGCGACATCAACCTTCCTCGCAACATGGAGGTTAGGCCATGTGAATGGCCACATGCATCCTTCATGAACGAAGCGGGTTTCTATGAAGAATCCATGCAATTTGTTGCAAATGTCGGGCTAACTAACTTCCTCGCAAATGAGTGTGACCAATACTATCTCCTCACTAATTCCTTCATGCAAAACTTTCACTTCATAAATACGCCTGGTGCTCCCATAGTGCGCTTTGATCTTTATGCCATAAACTATGAATTGCCTCTACATGAATTTTGTGAAATATGTTTGCTTCCCTCTGACGGGGGAATGCGTGAACCTAAACCTGAGGAGTTCGAGGATTTCCTCCTCACCTTAACAGTGGGAGAAACCAGAGGCATATCTCACGCGAGAGCCACTAGTTTGCATTTTACTTCTGTGCACTATTTCTCTTTATTTATAGGAAAATGCATAACTGCTATGGAGCAGGGTGGTGGCCTCAGTGCCTCCACCCTTGCTATTCAACGCTCCACACTTTATGGTGATAATACTTACAATGTAGGAGCTATTGTTGCGCGTCGGTTACATCTTAACCGAACCAAAGGCAAGGTCCATGGTGAGATTTATGCCACGTGCTTGGCAAAGCGTTTTGAGGTTGCTATACGCCCTAGTGATTACCTGTGGCCCAAGGTGTATCTCGATCACCAATCCATGGAGGAACGCCAATTTCTTGAGAAACCTCAACCATCGCAACACCTTCATTACAACCTAGTGTTTATCGAGAAAACTTGCGATATTATTCTCTTGCCTGCACCTTCTTTGTTTAAGTTTCATGTCAAGAACGGATTCAGAATAATGCCAGAGGATATCATTGCTTACCGGAACGAGCAGGCTGCTGCGGTGGGCGAGGCCCGGGCATGGACGCTCGGATACCTCAGTAGAAACACTTTCTCAGACCTGACGGCTATTATCTGTGTTGATTATCAAGCTAGGAAAATGACTAAGCTTGGGGGAGTATGTATTTATTACCGACATTACGTTCATGTTCACACACTTCATACAAATTGTCGGTGTTCATCCTCTTTCATTGTATATCCATGTTACCTTTATTTTTCTGCTTTCTTCTTGTGTGTTGGAAAAACTTTGAAAATCCAAAAATATTTCTCGCTTCTTTTCGGTTTTTCATTTCCTCATTTCTTTAGTTGTAGAACTAAAAGGAAAACCCACAAATATTTGCTCTGCATGTTGGGAGCTTTCCTGTGTAAATAGTTTTTCTCGTTCTTATGTTCATTTCTTGCTTGAGAAAAAAACAAAAACTCCAAAAATATTTCAGTGTGTTTGTCTGAATTTCTTTTCTTTTTGTTGAATCTTTGAAAGGAGAAGACCACGATGAGAATATTGAGTGGCTCTTATATGCTTCATTGTTGATCTAACAGAAAGCCAATTTTACCTTGTCTTCTCTTTTGTCTAAAACTGCCCTGCAGATTTCAGCTTAGTCCACAACATTCTTGCTCTATTATTATTATTATTATCATATCATTCGGTCATGCAAGTGAAAGGCAATAATGACAATATTTGATGAAGTGATCATGGCAAAGGAAGCTGGTATGAACTCTTCTCTTTTTTCGTTTTTGTAAATATGTTTAGCTAGTTTGATCTTGATTCAGTATATCATAAGTAAACATTTTTATGATGATTAGAGATTATATCTTCTCATGCCATGCTTAAATAATTAGGAGTTAATAATGATTTATCTTATGTGTCAACTTGCATTAAAATGGTTATAATATGGTATTTCCTTGTGAGCAATTCGAGCAGTTTGACTTGGCCCATGTGCAAACATTTTGTTGATTGAAAACCAATGCAGCCTTCATGATGTTTAAATTCGGAGTGTTCATATCCTACTCATGCTACATCCAATGTTAATTATTCACAGTGCATATTTATGAACGTTGTTGCTCTCTAGCTGGTCGCTTCTCAATCTATTGCTAGCCTTCACCTGTATTAAGCGAGAATGCTGCTTGTGCATCCAAAACCCTTAAACCAAGTTATTTCACATCATTCCACCATACCTACCTATATGCGGTATTACCCTGCTATTCCAAGTAAATTTGCATATGCCACCTCTAAATATTCAAATAGACTTCCATGCTAAGCAACGAGGCAGTCAATATTTTCCATGCTAAGCGAGTTATTCTCAGGACGGTCGTTTATTCACCATCATTGCACGAGAGAGGCTAGTAAAAAGGATGCCCAATCCTGCATAATCAAAATAAATTAAACAAAACTCCTTGGGACAGTTATATGTTGGCAGGCATCCGTGTATTCGGTCAACCATGGTTTGTGTATGGATGGTGGATTGGAGTAAACTTTACTATTATGTTTGGGAACTGCCAATAATGAGTTTAGCATGGAAGATATTGAAAACCTTTGTCATAATGTTGACAACAAAAGTGCGCCACCTAAAAATTACATATTCACTCTTGTTTTAAGCTTCGAGCTCTGGCGCCTCTGCAAATCAATGATTCCCTCTATGAAGGGCCTATCTATTTACTTTTATTCTGAGTCATCATCCTCTTATTAAAAGCACCAGACCTGAGAACACTTTTGTCATTCTTATGCATTGAGTCTAGTTAATGTTGGATATGAGAATGAGTGAATCTTTTCTACCCTGAATTGTAATATTTAGTCGCTGCTTGAATCTCAAAGGTGCTCTATATTTATGTTTTGCGGTCACCATATTATATTATGATTGTTTTGACAAATTGTTGGCATGCGAGATATTTTATTATTGCTTGCTAGTTGGTTATGTATTGCCATGAGTCAACGTAATGTGTAGTTGTTGTCATGAATGTGCTTATTTATGATTTATGCTGAAAACTTGAGCACTAGCCAAGCATGTATATAACAATGAGAGCAAAAGAGTTTGTAAAAGTTTTCTTTATGGCTTTCAGTTTGTCAACTGAATTGCTTGAGGACAAGCAATGATTTAAGCTTGGGGGAGTTGATACGTCTCAAAATATCTACTTTTCCAAACACTTTTGCTCTGGTTTTGACCTCTAATTTGCATGATTTGAATGAAACTAACACAGACTGATGTTGTTTTCAGCAAAGCTACCTTGGTGTTATTTTTGTGCAGAAATAAAAGTTCTCAGAATTGGACGAAACTTTTTGTGAATTATTTTTTATAATCATAAGGAATTATGGAGCAAAGAACTGCCAGGGGGCGTGTGCCAGGGGGGCACCACACATCAGGGTGCGACCCCCCTAGGTCGTGCCCTGATAGATTGTGGGGCCCTCGTGGCTTCTCCGACCCTAATTCCAGTCCTATAAATTCACATCTTCGGAGAAAAAATCAAAGAGAAGTTTTCATCGCGTTTCACGAGATGGAGCCGCCGCCACCTCCTGTTTTTCCTCTAGAGGGCTGATCTGGAGCCTATTTTGGGCTCCCTAGAGGGGAAATCATCGATGTCGTCATCACCAACCCTTCTCCATCAACATAGCCATGATGGTCACTAGTGGGAGTGAGTAATTCCTTTGTAGGCTTGCTGGACGATGGTGGGATTGGATGAGATTCGTCATTTAATCGAGTTAGGTTTTATAGGGCTTGATCCCTAGTGTCCACTATGTTCTTAGATTGATGTTGCTATGACTTTGCTATGCTTAATGCTTGTCACTAGGTCTCGAGTGCCATGATTTCAGATCTGAACCTATTGTGTTTTCATGAATATAAGAGTGGTTTGGATCCTATCTTGCAAGTTGTATGCACCTATTACGTGTCATGATCCGCATACCCCAAGGTGACAATAATTGGGATTATTTCCGGTGATTGCCGTAGTTTGAGGAGTTCATGTATTCATCATGTGTTAATGCTTTGTTTCGGTTCTCTATTAAAAGGAGGCCTTAATATCCCTTAGTTTCCAATAGGACCCCGATGCCATGGGAGGGTAGGACAAAAGATGTCATGCAAGTTCTTATCGCAAGCACGCATGACTATATACGGAATACATGCCTACATTATATTGATGAATTGGAGCTAGTTCTGTGTCACCCTAGTGTGTAACAGTTATATGATGAATGTCATCTGAATCACATATACTGAATCTTGTTAAGTTACTATTGCTACTGCTACTGTCACACCTGCTATAAAATTGCTGTTGTCACTACTACTGTTACTTTTGCTACTACTATTCATCGTGCTACTAAATCTTTGTTGAAGAGAGATATCCTAGGTGTGGTTGAATTGACAACTCAAATGTTAAGGCCAATAAATATTCTTTGGCTCACCTTGTGTCGAACCAATAGTTAGGGTGAAATACTTCACGTGAAGATTGTCGTGATCCCCTACACTTGTGGGTTATCAAGACCTTTTTCTGGCGTCGTTGCCAGGGAGCATATATATCTTTATTGTGTTAACTTGAAGGATGTCCAATTGCTACTATGAAGAATCTCAAAGATAATCAAACTAAGATCGTCCCCTCTCATAGGAGAGGAGGTAAGGAACTGCCATCTAGCTCTGCTTTTGATCACCTACTGTTTTGAATCAGCTTGTTACACCACCACCCGTTGATCGTCCTGATATGTCACATGAACTTGATGATGCTACTTTTGAAATTAATGATGAAACTATTGGTACACATGTTGAAACTGAAATTGTGCCACTGAATGAATTACTTGATGATCTGATGACCTACAAGTATAGGGGATCTATCATAGTCCTTTCGATAAGTAAGAGTGTCGAACCGAACGAGGAGCAGAAGGAAATTAAAAGTGGTTCTCAGTAAGGTATTCTCTGCAAGCACTGAAATTATCGGTAACAGATAGTTTTGTGATAAGATAAATTTGTAACGAGTAACAAGTAACAAGTGTAGAAAAGGTGCAGCAAGGTAGCCTAGTCCTTTTTATAGCAAAGGACAGGCCCGGACAAACTCTTATATAAAGCAAAACACTCCCGAGGACACATGGGAATTTCTGTCAAGCTCCCGAGGACACATGGGACTCATCTGATTTGCGTTCGTTACTTTGATAATTTTATATGTGGGGGGACCGGTGCTTGGGTGTTGTCCTTACTTGGACAAACCTCCGACTTATGATTTGTTGGGAGACGTAGTAGTAAATCAAAAAATTTCCTACGATCACCAAGATCTATCCATGGAGAAACCAGCAACGAGTGGGGAGAGATTGCATATTCATACCTTTGAAGATCTCTAAGCGGAAGCGTTACAAGAACGTGGTTGGTGAAGTCGTACTCGCAGCGATTCAGATCGCGGTGGATTCCGATCTCAGCGCCGAACAACGGCGCCTCCGCGTTCAACACATGTGCAGCCCGATGACATCTCCTACGCCTTGATCTAGCAAGGAGGAAGGAGAGGTTGAGGGAGAGCTCCGGCAGCACGACGGCGTGGTGACGGTGGAGCTACGTGAACTCCGGCAGGGCTTCGCCAAGCGCTACGGAGAACGAGGAAGAGGAAGGGTAGGGCTGCGCCGAGAGAGAGAAGTCATGTCTCAAATCAGCCCAAACCCTTGAATATATATAGGAGGAGGGATAGGGAGGGCTGCCTTGGCCCCTCCTCCAAGGAGGAGAGGTTCGAACGAACTAGGGGGAGAGTCCACCTCCCACAAGGGAGGTGGATCTCCTCCTTTTAAACCTTTTTCAGCCCTATCTCTTATCTCCAGCTGCATGGGCCTTTCTAGAAGGTCTTGGCCAGCCCAATAAGGGCTGGCACACCTCCTCTAAGGGCCCACAAAGTCCTATGGTCGTCACACCCCTCCCGGGGGTCCTCCGGCACCCTCCCGACACTCCCGGTACACTACCGATGAGCCCCAAAACTTTCCAGTGACCAAAACTGGGCATCCTATATATCAATCTTTAGCTCTGGACCATTTCGGAGCTCCTCGTGACGTCCGGCATCTCATATGGGACTCTGAACAACCTACGGTAATCATGTATACCATTTCCCTATAACCCTAGCGTCATCGAACCTTAAGTGTGTAGACCCTACGGGTTCGGGAGACATGTAGACATGACCGAGACACCTCTCCGATCAATAACCAACAGCGGGATCTGGATACCCATGTTGGCTCCCACATGCTCCACGATGATTTCATCGGATGAACCACGATGTCGGGGATTCAATCAATCCCGTATACAATTCCCTTTGTCTATCGGTATGATACTTGCCCGAGATTCGATCGTCGGTATCTCTATACCTTGTTCAATCTCATTACCGGCAAGTCTCTTTACCCGTTCCATAATACATCATCCCATGGCTAACTCCTTAGTCACATTGAGCTCATTATGATGATGTCTTACCGAGTGGGCCTAAAGATACCTCTCCGTCACACGGAGTGACAAATCCCAGTCTCGATTCGTGCCATCCCAACAGACACTTTCAGAGATACCCGTAGTGCACCTTTATAGCCACCCAGTTACGTTGTGACGTTTGGCACACCCAAAGCATTCCTATGGTATCCGGGAGTTGCACAATCTCATGGTCTAAGGAAACGATACTTGACATTGAAAATCTTTAGCAAACAAACTACACGATCTTGTGCTAGGCTTAGGATTGGGTCTTGTCCATCACATCATTCTCCTAATGATGTGATCCCGTTATCAACGACATCCAATGTCCATGGTCATGAAACCGCGACCATCTATTGATCAACGAGCTAGCCAACTAGAGGCTCACTAGGGACATGTTGTGGTCTATGTATTCACACATGTATTATGGTTTCCAGTTAACACAATTATAGCATGAACAATAGACAATTATCATGAACAAGGGAATACAATAATAACCATTTTATTATTGCCTCTAGGGCATATTTCCAACAGTCTCCCACTTGCAATAGAGTCAATAATCTAGTTACATTGTGATGAATCGTACACCCATAGCAATCTGGTGTTGATCATATTTTGCTCGTGAGAGAGGTTTAGTCAACGGATCTGCGACATTCAGATCCGTATGCACTTTACAAATATCTATATCTCCTTCCTGAATGTAATCACGGATGGAGTTGAAGCGGCGATTGATGTGTCTTGTCTTCTTGTGAAACCTGGGCTCCTTCCTAAGGGCAATAGCTCCAGTGTTGTCACAAAATAGAGTCATTGAGCCCGACGCACTTGGAATTACTCCTAGGTCGGTGATGAACTCCTTCATCCAAACTCCTTCCTTTGCTACTTCAGAAGCAACTATGTACTCCGCTTCACATGTAGATGCCGCCACGACGCTTTGCTTGCTGCTGCACCAGCTGACTGCCCCTTCGTTCAAAACATACACGTATCCGGTTTGCGACTTGGAGTCGTCCGGATCTGTGTCGAAGCTAGCATCAACGTAACCCTTTACGACGAGCTCTTCGGCACCTCCATATACGAGAAACATGTCCTTTGTCCTTTTCAGGTACTTTAGGATATTCTTTAGGATATTCTTGACCGCTGTCCAGTGTTCCGCTCCAGGATCACTTTGGTACCTCCCCACTAAACTTATGGCAAGGTTCACATCAGGTCTGGTACACAACATGGCATACATAATAGAGCCTATGGCTGATGCATAGGGGATGACACTCATCTCTTCTCTATCCTTAGCCGTGGTCGGGCATTGAGTCGTATTCAATCTCACACCTTGTAACACAGGAAAGAACCCCTTCTTGGACTGATCCATATTGAACTTCTTCAATATCTTTTCAAGGTATGTGCTTTGTGAAAGACCTATGAGGCGTCTCGATCTATCTCTATAGATCTTAATACCTAATATGTAAGCACCTTCTCCAAGGTCCTTCATTGAAAAACACTTATTCAAGTAGGCCTTTACACTTTCCAAGAGTTCTATATCATTTCCCATTAAGTATGTCATCCACATATAATACGAGAAATGCTACAGAGCTCCCACTCACTTTCTTGTAAATACAGGGTTCTCCAAAAACCTATACAAACCCAAACGCTTTAATCACTTCATTAAAGTGAATGTTCCAACTGCGAGATGCTTGCACCAGCCCATAGATGGAGCGCTGGAGCTTGCATACCTTGTTAGCATCTTTAGGATCGACAAAACCTTCCGGCTGCATTATATACAGTTCATCCTTAAGGAAGCCATTAAGGAATGCCGTTTTGACGTCCATTTGCTAGATCTCATAATCATAAAATGCGGCAATTGCTAACATGATTCGGACAGACTTCAGCATCGCTACGGGTGAGAAAGTCTCATCATAGTCAACTCCTTGAACTTGTCGACAACCCTTAGCGACAAGCCGAGCCTTATAGACGGTCACATTACCATCCACGTCAGTCTTCTTCTTAAAGATCCATTTATTTTCAATGGCTCGCTTATCATCAGGAAAGTCCACCAAAGTCCACACTTTGTTCTCATACATGGATCCTATCTCGGATTTCATGTCTTCAAGCCATTTGTTGGAATTCGGGTCCGCCATCGCTTCTTCATAGTTTGAAGGTTCACCGTTATCTAACAACATGATCTCTAGGACAGTGTTGCTGTACCACTCTGGTGCGGAACGTGTCCTAGGGGACCTTCGACGTTCAATAGTATCTTGATCTGAAGTTTCATGATCATCATCATTAACTTCCTCTCCAGCCGGTGTAGGCTCCACAAAAACAACTTCCTGTGCTGTGCTACTCTCCGGTTCGATTGGAGGTACAATTACCTCATCAAGTTCTATTTTCCTCCCACTTAATTCTTTCGAGAGAAACTCTTTCTCGAGAAAGGATCCATTCTCGACAACAAAGACTCTGCCCTCGGATCGTAGGTAGAAGGTATACCCAATAGTCTCTTTGGGATATCCTATGAAGACGCACTTTTCCGCTTTGGGTTCGAGCTTCTCAGGTTGAAGTTTCTTCACATAAGCATCGCATCCCCAAACTTTTAGAAACGACAGCTTAGGTTTCTTTCCAAACCATAATTCATACGGTATCGTCTCAACGGATTCTGACGGTGCCCTATTTAAAGTGAATGCGGCAGTCTCTAATGCATATCCCCAAAATGATAGCGGTAAGTCGGTAAGACACATCATAGATCGTACCATATCAAATAGAGTGCGATTACGATGTTCAGACTCACCATTTCGCTGAGGTGTGTCAGGCGGCGTGAGTTGTGAAACAATTCTACATTTCCTTAGGTGTGTGCCAAACTCGTGACTTAAATATTCTCCGCCACGATCAGATCGTAGGCACTTTATTTTCCTATCACGTAGATTCTCTACCTCACTCTAAAATTCCTTGAACCTTTCAAAAGTTTCAGACTTATGTTTCATTAAGTAGACATACCCATATCTACTCAAGTCATCAGTGAGGGTGAGAACATAACGGTAGCCACCATGAGCCTCAACACTCATTGGACTGCATACATCAGTATGTATTATTTCCAACAAGTCAGTTGCTCGCTCCATTGTTCCGAAGAACGGAGTCTTGGTCATCTTGCCCATGAGGCATGGTTCGCACGTGTCAAATGATTCAAAATCAAGAGACTCCAAAAGTCCATCAGTATGGAGCTTCTTCATGCGTTTGACACCAATATGACCAAGGCGGCAGTGCCACATGTAAGTGGGACTATCGTTATCAACCTTAAAATTTTTGGTACTCACACTATGGACATGTGTAACATCACGTTCGAGATTCATCAAAAATAAACCATTGACCAGCGGGGCATGACCATAAAACATTTCTCTCATATAAATAGAACAACCATTATTCTCAGATTTAAATGAGTAGCCATCTCGCATCAAGCGAGATCTAGATACAATGTTCATGCTCAAAGCTGGTACTAAATAACAATTATTAAGGTTTAACACTAATCCCGAAGGTAGATGTAGAGGTAGCGTGCCGACGACGATCACATCGACCTTGGAACCATTCCCGATGCGCATCGTCACCTCGTCCTTTGCCAGCCTCCGCTTATTCCACAGCTCCTGCTTGGAGTTACAAATGTGAGCAACTGCACCGGTATCAAATACCCAGGAGCTACTACGAGCGCTGGTTAGGTACACATCAATAACAAGTATATCACATATACCTTTAATGTTGTCGTCCTTCTTATCCGCTAAGTACTTGGGGCAGTTCCGCTTCCAGTGACCGGTACCCTTGTAATAAAAACACTCAGTCTCACGCTTGGGTCCATTCTTATTCTTCTTCTTCCCGGCAACTTGCTTACCGGGCGTGGCAACAGCTTTGCCGTCCTTCTTGAAGTTCTTCTTACCCTTTCCTTTCTTGAAACTAGTGGTCTTATTCACCATCAACACTTGATGCTCCTTTTTGATCTCGACCTCCGTTGATTTCAGCATCGAGTACAACTCAGGAATGGACTTCTCCATCCCTTGCATGTTGTAGTTCATCACAAAGCTCTTGTAGCTAGGTGGAAGCGACTGGAGGATTCTGTCAATGACCGAGTCATCCGGGAGATTAACTCCCAGCTGAGTCAAGTGGTTGTGTAGCCCAGACATCTTGAGGATGTGCTCACTGACAGAACTATTCTCCTCCATCTTACAGCTAAAGAACTGTTCGGAGACGTCATATCTCTCGACTCGGGCATGAGTTTGGAAAACCAGTTTCAGCTCTTGGAACATCTCATATGCTCCGTGTTGCTCAAAACGCTTTTGGAGCCCTGGTTCTAAACTGTAAAGCATGTCGCACTGAACAAGGGAGTAATCATCGCAGCGAGAATGCCAAGCGTTCGCAACGTCTTGCTCTGCTGGGAGAAGGGGTGGGTCACCTAGTGGTGCATCAAGTACATATAATTTCTTGGAAGCTATGAGGATGATCCTCAAGCCACGGACCCAGTCCGCATAGTTGCTTCCATCATCTTTCAGCTTGGTATTCTCTAGGAACGCGTTGAAATTGAGGGTGACATTCGCGTTGGCCATTGGATCTACAATATAGATTGTAAAGATAATTTTAGACTAAGTTCATCATAATTAAGTTCACATAATCAAATTATTTAATGAACTCCAACTTAGATAGACATCTCTCTAGTCATCCAAGTGACACATGATCCATGTCAACCAGCCGGTGTCCGATCATCACGTGAGACAGACTAGTCATCCATGGTGAACATCTCTATGTTGATCGTACCTTGGAACCATTCCCGACGCGCATCGTCACCTCGTCCTTTGCCAGCCTCCGCTTATTCCGCAGCTCCTGCTTGGAGTTACAAATGTGAGCAACTGCACCGGTATCAAATACCCAGGAGCTACTATGAGCGCTGGTTAGGTACACATCAATAACAAGTATATCACATATACCTTTAATGTTGTCGTCCTTCTTATCCGCTAAGTACTTGGGGTAGTTCCACTTCCAGTGACCGGTACCCTTGCAATAAAAACACTCAGTCTCAGGCTTGGGTCCATTCTTGTTCTTCTTCTTCCCGGCAACTTGCTTATCGGGCGTGGCAACAGCTTTGCCGTCCTTCTTGAATTTCTTCTTACCCTTGCCTTTCTTGAAAATAGTGGTCTTATTAACCATCAAAACTTGTTGCTCCTTTTTGATCTCGACCTCTGCTGATTTCAGCATCGAGCACAACTCAGGAATGGACTTCTCCATCCCTTGCATGTTGTAGTTCATCACAAAGCTCTTGTAGCTAGGTGGAAGTGACTGGAGGATTCTGTGAATGACCGAGTCATCTGGGAGATTAACTCCCAGCTGAGTCAAGCGGTTGTGAAGCCCAGACATCTTGAGGATGTGTTCACTGATAGAACTATTCTCCTCCATCTTACAGCTAAAGAACTTGTCAGATACGTCATATCTCTCGACCCAGGCATGAGCTTGGAAAACCAGTTTCATCTCTTGGAACATCTCATATGCTCCGTGTTGCTCAAAACGCTTTTGGAGCCCCGGTTCTAACCTGTAAAGCATGCCACACTGAACAAGGGAGTAATCATCACAGCGAGAATGCCAAGCGTTCGCAATGTCTTGCTCTGCTGGGAGAAGGGGTGGGTCACCTAGCGGTGCATCGAGGACATGCAATTTCTTGGAAGCTATGAGGATGATCCTCAAACCATGGACCCAGTCCGCATAGTTGCTTCCATCATCTTTCAGCTTGGTTTTCTCTAGGAACGCGTTGAAATTGAGGGTGACATTCGTGTTGGCCATTGGATCTACAATATAGATTGTAAAGATAATTTTAGACTAAGTTCATGATAATTAAGTTCACATAATCAAATTATTTAATGAACTCCCACTTATATAGACATCTCTCTAGTCTTCCAAGTGACACATGATCCATGTCAACTAGCCCGTGTCCAATCATCATGTGAGACGGACTAGTCATCCATGGTGAACATCTCCATGTTGATCGTATCTTCTATACGACTCATGTTCGACCTTTCGGTCTTCCGTGTTACGATGCCATGTTTGTACATGCTAGGCTCGTCAAGTCAACCTAAGTGTATCGCGTGTGTAAATCTGGCTTACACCCGGTGTATGCGAACGTTAGAACCTATCACACCCGATCATCACGTGGTGCTTTGGAACAACGATCCTTAGCAACAGTGCATAGTTAGGGTGAACACTTTCCTTTAAATTTTATTGAGAAATCATCTTATTTACTATCGTTGTTCTAAGCAAATAAGATGTAAACATGATAAACATCACATGCAATCAATATAGTGACATGATATGGCCAATATCATCTTGCTCCTTTGATCACCATCTTCGGGGCACCATGATCATCACTGTCACGGCATGACACCATGATCTCCATCATCGTTTCTTCATGAAGTTGTATCGCCAACTATTACTTCTACTACTATAGCTAACGTTTAGCAATAAAGTAAAGTAATTACATGGCGTTTATGATTGACACGCAGGTCATACAATAAAATAAGACAACTCCTATGGCTCCTGCCGGTTGTCATACTCATCGACATGCAAGTCGTGAATCCTATTACAAGAACATGATCAATCTCATACATCACAATGCATCACATCACATCCTTTGTCCATATCACATCACAAGGCATATGCTGCAAAAACAAGTTAGACGTCCTCTAATTTGTAGTTGCAAGTTTTTACGTGGATGCTATAGTTTTCTAGCAAGAACGTTTCTTACCTACGCCAAAACCACAACGTGATATGAAAATTGCTATTTGCCCTTCATAAGGACCCTTTTCATCGAATCCAATCTGACTAAGGTGGGAGAGACAGACACCCGCTAGCCACCTTATGCAACAAGTGCATGTCAGGCGGTGGAACCAGTCTCACGTAAGCGTACGTGTAAAGTCGGTCCGGGCCGCTTCATCCCATAATACCGCCGAATCAAGATAAGACTAGTAGTGGTAAGAATAATAACAAAATTGACGCCCACAACAACTTGTGTTCTACTCGTGCATAGATTCTACGCATAGACCTAGCTCTGATACCACTGTTGGGAGACACAGTAGTAAATCAAAAAAATTCCTACGATCACCAAGATCTATCCATGGAGAAACCAACAACGAGTGGGGAGAGATTGCATATTCATACCTTTGAAGATCGCTAAGCGGAAGCGTTACAATAACGCGGTTGGTGGAGTCTTACTCGTAGCGATTCAGATCGCGGTGGATTCCGATATCAGTGCCGAACAACGGAGCCTCCGCGTTCAACACACGTGCAGCCCGATGACGTCTCCTACGCCTTGATCCAGCAAGGAGGAAGGAGAGGTTTAGGGAGAGCTCCAGCAGCATGACGGCGAGGTGACGGTGGAGCTACGTGAACTCCGGCAGGGCTTCGCCAAGCGCTACGGAGAACAAGGAGGAGGAAGGGTAGGGATGCGCCGAGAGAGAGAGAGAAGTCATGTCTCAAATCAGCCCAAACCCTTGCATATATATAGGAGGAAGGATAGGGAGGGCTGCCTTGGCCCCTCCTCCAAGGAGGAGAGGTTCGTCCGAACTAGGCGGAGAGTCCACCTCCCACAAGGGAGGTGGATCTCCTCCTTTTAAACCTTTTTCAGCCCTATCTCTTATCTCCAGCCGCAGGGCCTTTCTAGAAGGTCTTGACAAGCCCAATAAGGGCTGGAACACCTCCTCTAAGGGCCCACAAAGTCCTATGGTCGTCACACCCCTCCCGGGGGTCCTCCGGCACCCTCTCGGCACTCCCGGTACACTACCGATGAGCCCAAAAACTTTCCGGTGACCAAAACTGGACTTCCTATATATCAATCTTTACCTCCGGACCATTCCGGAGCTCCTCGTTACGTCTAGTATCTCATTCGGGACTCCGAACAACCTTCGGTAATCACGTATACCATTTCCCTATAACCCTAGCATCATCGAACCTTAAGTGTGTAGACCCTACGGGTTCGGGAGACATGTAGACATGACCGAGACACCTCTCTGGTCAATAACCAACAGCGGGATCTGGATACCCATGTTGGCTCCCACATTCTCCACGATGATTTCATCGGATGAACCATGATGTCGGGGATTCAATCAATCCCGTATACAATTCCCTTTGTCTCTCGGTATGATACTTGCCCGAGATTCGGTCGTCGGTATCTCTATACCTTGTTCAATCTCGTTACCGGCAAGTCTCTTTACGCGTTCTGTAATACATCATCCTGTGGCTAACTCCTTAGTCACATTGAGCTCATTATCATGATGTCTTACTGGCCCGGAGATACCTCTCTGTCACACGGAGTGACAAATCCCAGTCTCGATTCGTGCCAACCCAACAGACACTTTCGGAGATACCCGTAGTGCACCTTTATAGCCACCTAGTTACGTTGTGACATTTGGCACATCCAAAGCATTCCTACGGTATCCGGGAGTTGCACAATCTCATGGTCTAAGGAAAGGATACTTGATATTGAAAAGTTTTAGCAAACGAACTACACGATCTTGTGGTAGGCTTAGGATTGGGTCTTGTCCATCACATAATTCTCCTAATGATGTGATCCTGTTATCAACGACATCCAATGTCCATGGTCATGAAACCGTGACCATCTATTGATCAACAAGCTAGTCAACTAGAGGCTCACTAGGGACATGTTGTGGTCTATGTATTCACACATGTATTACGGTTTCCGGTTAACACAATTATAGCATGAACAATAGACAATTATCATGAACAAGGAAATACAATAATAACCATTTTAGTATTGCCTCTAGGGCATATTTCCAACATGATTAACCCGTATCGCAAGCATCCGCAACTACGAAAGAAGAATTAAGATAAATGTAACCATAGCATGAAACATATGGATCCAAATCAGCCCCTTACGAAGCAACGCATAAACTAGGGTTTAAGCTTCTGTCACTCTAGCAACCCATCATCTACTTATTACTTCCCAATGCCTTCCCCTAGGCCCAAATAATGGTGAAGTGTTATGTAGTCGACGTTCACATAACACCACTAGAGGAGAGACAACATACATCTCATCAAAATATCGAACGAATACCAAATTCACATGATTACTTATAACAAGACTTATCCCATGTCCTCAAGAACAAACATAACTACTCACAAAGCATGTTCATGTTCATTATCAGAGGAGTATTAATTATCATAAAGGATCTGAACATATGATCTTCCACCAAGTAAACCAACTAGCATCAACTACAAGGAGTAATCAACACTACTAGCAACCCATAGGTACCAATATGAGACTTGAGACAAAGATCGGATACAATATAGGAACTAGGGTTTGGAGGGGAGATGGTGCTGGTGAAGATGTTGATGGAGATTGACCCTCTCTCGATGAGAGGATCGTTGGTGATGACGATGGCTTCGATTTCCCCCTCCAGGAGGGAAGTTTCCCCGGCAGAATAGCCCTGCCGGAGCTCTAGATTGGTTCTATCCAAGTCCTGCCTCAAGACGGAGGCGCTTCATCCCGAAAGCTTCCTTATGATTTTTTCCAGGCCAAAACCCTTCATATAGCAGAAGATGGGCGTCGGGGACCTGCCAGGTCGGTCACAAGCATGCTAGGCACGGTTAGGGGGGGTGGCCGCACCTGGTAGGCTTGCCACCTCCTGGTAGCCCCCTTTGGTATCTATTTCGCCCAGTATTTTTTATATATTCCAAAATAATTGTCCATAAATTTTCAGGACTTTTGGAGTTGTGCAGAATACGTATCTTAGATTTGCTCCTTTTCCAGTCCAGAATTCCAGCTGTCGGCATTCTCCTCCTTCATGTAAACCTTGTAAAATAAGAGAGAAAGGCATAAGTATTGTACCATAACGTGTAATAACAGCCCATAATGCAATAAATATCAATATAAAAGCATGCTGCAAAATGGACGTATCAACTCCCCCAAGCTTAGACCTCGCTTGCCCTCAAGCGAAAGCCGAGACCGACAAATATGTCCACATGTTTAGAGATAGAGGTGTCGATAAAATAAAATACAGACATGAGGGCATCATGATCATCTATAAAACAACAATACTTATTTTAACAAGATTCCTTATGCTAGAGTAACAATTCATTCACAAGATAAAGTATGAACGAAAAACTATATTGACAACCAACAAACTATGCTCTCAGTCATTGAAGCAATTAGCAATTTATCATAACACCGGAAAGAGTCAATATAAGAGCTTGTAAAGCAAACCCACATACTCAATTATCTTTTAGTCTTTCATAATTGCTAACAGTCAAGCGGTACTCATGAGATCAAAGCTTCAATCGGACACAGAGAAAGATAGGGGCTTATTGTTTTGCCTCCCAACTATTCACCTCAAGGGTGACGTCAACAATAATAACTCATGCTCACCCACATCCAAATTGGTATATGTGTCTAGATCATTCCCCAACACATAATGCTTGCCAAGAGAGAGGCGAAATATAGGAAGTGGTGAAGATCACCATGACTCTTGCATAAAGGTAAGTACTTAAAAAGTAAAAGTAACAAATAGGCCCTTCGCAGAGGGAAGCAGAGGTTGTCATGCGCTTCTTGTTTTGGGATGCACAAACCCTTAGTGCAAAGGAACGTCACATTGTATTGCCCTTTGTGATAGCAACCTTTATTATGTAGTCCGTCGCTTTTATTTCTTTACTATCACAAGTTCGTTCAATGCTTATTTCCCTTACAATACAGGATCACACATATTTAGGAGCAACTCTTATTGCTTTTGCACTGATGATAACTTACTTGAAGGATCTTACTCAATCCATAGGTAGGTATGGTGGACTCTCATGGCAAAACTAGGTGTTTGAATGCACAAGTAGTATCTCTACTTGGTGCGGAAGTTTTAGCTAGTATGAGGTGGAAGCAAGCACTACATTTTGGAGGATCTAAAAACATATAACTTCTATTCGGAAGCACCAATGACCAATCACCATGTATATTTATATGTGAATCTCTCTTTCTTTATCACTTCCTTTTTAATTGCACCAATGACCAATCACTATGTTTGTTGACTCCCAACAAATTTCAGTCGACATACTTCTTATATGTGAAGTCATCACTCCCCATAGGATCATTATGTATACTCTTTGCTTTTATTCTATTCTTCTTTTATTTATTACTCTCAAGAGCATAGCAAGCTAGCAAAGCCCTCACATCAAAACTACTTTTTATTATATAACTCTCGGACTTGCTTACATAAGGGGAGCAAAAAGCAAAAACTCAAAGCTAGATCATACTAAAACATTATTCAACTAGATCAAGACAAAATCAAAAAGGATCGAACTAAGAAAAAAACAAGAAAAGGAAAAAGGTGTGATGGTGATACGATACCAGGGCACCTCCCCCAAGCTTTGCACAAGCCAAGGGGAGTGCCCATACCCGTGTGCTTAGCTGTCCTTCTTCGGAGGTGATGGTGCGATATTCTTGGCAACGATACCCCTCAGAATGCGATTCTCCTCTTCAAGCTTGTTATTTTGCTGCCTCAGATCCATTATTTCCTTGTGCATTTTTCCATTGACGGTTAGAGATCCCTTCACCCATGGATGTTTCATTGCTGTGGGTGAAAAGACAGCACTCTTTTTCAAGTTTCCATAAGTAAGAAATTTAGCATTGGGAGGAATGTCTGAATTCGGGATTGTTGAGCCCTGAAGTTCCTCCAACATGGCTCCAGGTTGTGAAGGAGAGTTAACTTCTTGGTCTTCCTCCATGGCATCCACCCTTTTTAAGTCGGCCTCCATATCCTTGGTTCGCCCAAAGTGGTTAGCTTCAATGTATGCTCCGGGGTCCTGTGCCGGGTGAGAAACATGACTCTCCCCGGTCGACTCTTGCGAAGACATCTAAATCTGCCACAGAAACAACTCAAAATGAAAACAAGAGGTATTGTCGTGATACGAAACTCCAAACCCTCAGGAGATTATATAATGAATTTTTGCCGACCCGAAGGGGTGTTCCACAAGAAAACGGAGTCTGGAGGGTGCACGTGGTGGTGGCAAGCCCCCTAGGCGCGGCAAGGGGGGTGGCCACGCCTAGCAGGCTTGTCGCCTCCTCGTGCGTCTTTTGGACTACTTTTGATTTTCCTAATTTTTTAAATATTCCAAAACTGAGTAAAATTGCTATTGGGAAAGTTTTGGAGTCGGTTTACTTACCGTACCACATACCTATTCCTTTTCGGAGTCTGAAACATTCTAGTAGGTCTCCCTAATATACTCCTCCGGAGTTATGGTATTGATAATATTGGTTTCAACATTTATGGGAGTATCTGAGATATAATGTTTTATTCTTTTCCCGTTTACCACCTTCGGATTTGTGCCTTCGCCGTTGTTGATCTTCATGGCACCAGAATGATATACTTCCTCGACAATGTAAGGCCCTTCCCATTTAGAGGGAAGTTTTCATAAAAAAAATCTTAAACAAGAATTGTATAGCAAGACATGATCACCTACATTGAATTCACGCTTTTGTATCCTTTTATCATGCCAACTCTTAACTTTCTCTTTAAACAACTTGGCATTATCATACACTTGGGTTCTCCATTCATCAAGTAAGCTAATGTCAAATAATTTCTACTCACCAGCAAGTTTGAAATCTTAGTTGAGCTCTTTGATTTCCCAATAACCTTTTTGCTCTAGTTCTAGAGGTAAGTGACATGCTTTACCATAAAGCGTTTTATATGGAGACATACCCATAGGGTTCTTGTAAGCATTTCTATAAGTCCATAATTCATCATCAAGTTTCTTAGACCAATTCTTTCTAGATATATTAACCGTCGTTTGCAAGAGAAATTTAATTTCTCTATTGCTTAATTCTACTTGACCACTAGACTAAGGATAATAAGGAGATGCAATTCTATGGTTAACATCATACTTAGCAAGCAACTTACGGAATGCACCATGAATAAAGTGTGAACCACCATCAGTCATTAAATATCTAGGGACTCCAAATCTAGGGAAAATAACTTCTTTAAGCATCTTATAGAGGTGTTATGATCAACACTACTAGTTGGAATAGCTTCCACCTACTTAGTAATATAATCAACAACAACTAGAATATGAATATACCCCTTGGACATTGAAAATGGTCCCATATAATCAAAACCCCAAACATCAAATGGTTCAATAATAAGAGAATAATTTATAAGCATTTCCTAACGTCTACTAATATTGCCAATTCCTTGACATTCATAACATGACAAGACAAACTTACGAGCATCCTTGAAGAGAGTAGGCCAATAAAACCTAGATTGTAGTACCTTATGTGCAGTTCTATCTCCAGCGTGGTGTCCTCCGTAGGCCTTGGGATGACACTTGTGTAGAATCTATTCCTGTTCATGCTCAGGTACACAACGTCTAATAACACTACCTACGCCTTCTTTATAAAGGTGTGGTTCATCCCAAAAGTAATGTCTTAAATCATAGAAGAACTTTTTCTTTTGTTGGTATGTGAAACTAGGTGGTGTAAATTTAGCAACAATGTAATTAGCATAATCAGCATACTAAGGAGCATTATGTGAAGCATTTAATACAACTAATTGTTCATCAGGAACGCTATCATCAATAGGTAGTGGGTCATCAAGAACATTCTCTAACCTAGACAAGTTATCCACTACAGGGTTATCAGCACCCTTTCTATCAACAATATGCAAATCAAATTCTTGTAGCAGAAGAACCCACCTGATAAGTCTAGGTTTAGCATCTTTCTTTTTCATAAGATATTTAATAGCAGCATGATCAGTGTGAACAGTTACTTTAGAATCAACAATATAAGGTCTAAACTTATCACAAGCGAACACAACTGCTAAAAATTCATTTTTAGTGGTAGCATAGTTTCTTTGAGCACTTTCTAGAGTTTTTCTACATAATGAATAACATTTAATTCTTATGAACTCTTTGTCCTAGAACAGCACCAACGGCATAATCACTAGCATCACACATAATTTCAAAGGGTAAGTTCCAATCAGGTGGTTGAACAACAGGTGCAGAGATCAAGGCATTTCTTAAGAATTTCAAATGCTTCTACACAATCATCATCAAAAACGAATGGAACATCTTTTTGCAAGAGATTAGTGAGTGGCCTAGAAATCTTAGAGAATCTCTAATAAATCTCCTATAGAAACTATCATGACCAAGGAAACTTCTTATACCTCTGATATCCGTAGGACACGACATTTTTTCAATAGCATCAACTTTGACTTTGTCAACTTTAATACCTCTTTTGGAAATTTTATGTTCCAAGACAATACCTTCATTCACCATAAAGTGGCACTTCTCCCAATTCAAGACAAGATTAGTTTCTTTGCATCTCTACAAAACTCGATCAAGGTTGCTCAAACAATCATCAAAAGAAGTTCCATACACGGAAAAATCATCCATGAAAACCTCAACAATCCTTTCAAAAAATCAGAGAATATAGCAGTCATACATCTTTGAAAGGTAGCAAGTGCATTGCATAAAGCAAAAGGCATACGTCTATAAGCAAAGTTACCGAAAGGCCAGGTAAAAGTGGTCTTCCCTTGGTCCTCTTTTGACACAGGTATTTGAGAGAAGCCAGAATAACCATCTAGAATGAAAAAATGTGTATGTTTGGATAGTCTTTCTATCATTTGATCAATAAAAGGTAGAGGCTAATGATCTTTCCTAGTAGCTTTATTCAATTTCCTAAAATCAATTAGCATTCTATATCCTATAACAATTCTTTGCGGGATCAATTCATTTTTATCATTAGGAACTACGATAATTCCTCCTTTCTTAGGGACACAATGGACGGGACTAACCCATCTACTATCAGCAATAGGATAAATAATACATGCCTCCAGAAGCTTTAATATTTCATTTCTTACCACCTCTTTCATTTTAGGATTCAACCGTCATTTGTGATCAACAACTGGTTTAGCATCGGGCTCCATTTTAATTTTATGCTGACATAGAGTGGGACATATGCCCTTAAGATCATCAAGAGTATATCCAATAGCAGCACGATGCTTCCTAAGAGTTCTCAATAATCTCTGTTATTCATGCTCTGAAAGGTTAGCACTAATAATAACATGATATATCTTCTTTTCATCAAGATAAACATATTTTAGAGTATCCGGTAATTGTTTAAGCTCAACACGGGATCACCCTTGGGTGGAGGAGGATCCCCAAGTATTTCAACTGGCAAGTTTTGTTTCAAAATAGGATGCTGATCAAAGAAAATCTTATCTATTTCATTCCTTTCATTCATATGCATATCATTTTCATGGTCTATCAAATATTTTTCTAAAGGATCAGTAGGAGGCACAACAATAGAAGCAAGAGCAATAATTATCTTACTAGGCAATTCTTTATCATGGGGTTGTCTACAAAATTCAGAGAAATTAAACTCATGAGACATATCCCCAAAGCTTACAGTAATAGTCTCCTTCTCACAATCTATCCTAGCATTAACGGTATTCAAGAAGGGTCTACCAAATATAATGGGACAAAAATCATCTTTTGGGGAGCCAAGGACAAGAAAATCAGTAGGATATTTTATTTTCCCACACAAGACTTCAACATCTCTAATAATCCCAACTGGTGATATATTATCTCTATTAGCAAGCTTAATTGTTACATCAATTTCATCTAACTTGGTTGGTGCAATATCATTCATAATCTCTTTGTATAGGGTAAAGGGGATTGCACTCACACTAGCACCCATATCACATAAACCATGATAACAATGATCTCCTATTTTAACAGAAACAACATGCATGCCAACAATGGGTCTATGTGTAAGAGCACATTTCTCCATGTGTGGTTTTGGGTAATTGATGACACCCCTATGGACTAATGGTTACCTTGAGTTATATTCGAAGGATTTTTCCAGAGGCACTTCTTGAAGTCCATTTGTTGGGTTTCAAGGAGTTTATATGATGACCAAGGTGGTATTCAAGGTTTATCCAAAGATTGGTCATGTGAGAGTTGAGCTTATTGCAAGCATGTCTTGAAGAAGGAGATTGTGTGAGCATTCATGATTACCTTCAAGACATCATCTTTATGAAGAGAGAAGATAAGATACAAGGTTGATCAAGACTAAGTCAAAGAGTGAATCAAGTGATCAACACACAAAGCGTACAAGATGACCGAGAGGGATCAAGTGATCCCATGGTATGGTAAGCATTGTCCATTACGCTTTGTGTACTAACCCATGTTCCTTGTGAGAGTTCTTTGTGGGTTTAGGCATATTTCCATGGGATTGCATCAAGAGGAAGATCCCATACAACCCATGGAAGATTACATCAAGTGGTGATAATTATCAAGGTTGCAGTGTGCAAGTTCAAGTGAAGCATCACGGAGAGATCATGCTTGAAGCTTGCCGTCCATTGTGGTGTCAATGGACTTGTGAAGATGTGCCGAAGAGTAGCTCACCCATAGTGGAGTATGAGAGCAATCATCTAGTCTTCATCAAGCCAACGCAATCAAGAAAGGTGGTCCATCTTGAGGAAGTCAAGATCGTCATCATCTAGCTCAAGTGGACTATGCGCAAGGCTAAGGTTTGACCTAGATAGGATTTTCTATTTACCGGTCTCATAAGTGGTAGTTGGGAGACTGGGTTATAGGATAGGTAGCTGTACTATCAAGGGGGCTCTCAAGTGAGTAGCTTGATCGTATCGTTCGTTGAGAGCTCAATCCATCGCATTGTTGGCATCACCATCTTTCTTGGTTCTCGGTTGGTTTTTCTCTTTGAGGTTTCTTGAGCTTATGGTCAACTTCATGACAAGCTCAAGTTCATCGAAAATAAAGTCCATATGCATATTCTATGATGTTTTCGATGTTTGAGTTATTGCTGATTCTTCATTGAAAGAGGTTTCTCATCTCTATACCTTTGGCATTTTTATACTGCCTCTTCTTAAGAAAACCTGAATCCAACAAGCTTGAGTTTGCTCAATTCGGAGCTCATTTGCAGAAGTTGTGACAGTTCTGGTTTTACTGTATCCTTCCGTTTTCCTAGCCGAGTAGTTGAAGGTGCTGCAGTACAGTGGCTAGCGGTAGTACCGCAAGTTGCACGGAAGTAATTTTTTTACTTCCGCCCCGAGGGCGGTAGTACTGCAAGTTTTACGGAAGTAATTTTTTTACTTCCGAGGTAGTACCGCAAATGACTTTCGGTACTACTGTGCCAGATATTTTCTCGAAGCTAGCTCCAGCGGATGTAGCCCGGAAGTAATTTTTTACATACGTGGACGTGCGGTAGTACTGCTAACTCGAGCGGTAGTACCGCTGCCTCATGATGTCTCATGCCGTGTGCTGCACCTGAGCGGTCATTGAATACTACCCTGCGGTAGTACTGCGAGGGCAGGCGGTAGTACCGCTCCGGCAGTACTACCATCCTATTGCCTCGTTGCAGTAGTGTTTCATATGGCTACTACCGTCCTAGGGGTAGTACCGCTCCTTGGAGCGGTAGTACCGCTCTGTGCAGGCTGTGAGGATAACAGTCGGATTTTTCCCACCTATAAAAGGGAGTCTTCTTCCCCAATGGACTTTATCTCTTAAGCTCATGTTCTTCGCCCATTGTTGACCTTCTTTGAGCTTGCTAACTCTCAATCCCTCCAATGATTCTTGCTAGTTCTTGAGGGAAAAGAGAGAGGAGGTCTAGATCCACATTTCCACCAATAACTTTCTCCTCTAAGTGAGGGGAACCCCTTGGATCTAGATCTTGGAGTTCTTCGTGTTCTTCTTCATTCTTCCTCTCATTTTCCTCCCTAGCATTAGTTGCTTTGGTGGGATTTGAGAGAGAAGGACTTGGGCACTTCGTGTGCCCTTGCCATTGCATTTGGTGCATAGGTTTGAGTTCTCCACGGTGATACGTGGAAGTGAGAAGTTGAGAAGCTTATTATTCTTGGGTGTTTGTGCGCCCTAGAGCTTGTTCCTCTTGGGTGCCTTGGCGCCCTAGATGGCTTGTGTTGTCTCGGAGCTCAATCATTGTGGTCGAAGCTCCGGGCAAGCATCGGGGTCTCCAATTAGGTTGTGGAGATTGCCCCGAGCATTTGAGGTCACCTTGGAGCCACAATCCATTGTGGTGAAGCTTCGTGATGTCGTTGGGAGCCTCCAATTGAGTTGTGGAGATTGCCCCAACCTAGTTTGTACGGGTTCGGTGACCGCCCTCAAGGGCCCCTTAGTGGAATCACGACATCTTGCATTGTGCGAGGGCGTGAGGAGATTACAGTGGCCTTAGTGGCATCTTGGGGAGCATTGTGCCTCCACACTGCTCCGAACGGAGATTAGCATCCGCAAGGGTGTGAACTTCGGGTATGCACTTTACTTTGTGATAGCCATATTGTTTCTTGTTATATATCTTGCTATCACTTAGTTGTATATCTTGCATAACATAATTTGTTGGTGCACATAGATGAGCCTAGTTGTTTTAGGTTTTGTGCTTGACTAATTAAATGATAGTTTTATTCTGCATTTGTTCAAGCCTAAACCGTAATTATTTTGAAGCGCCTATTCACCCCCCCTCTATGCAACATCCACGTCCTTTTACTATGTTTATCTTTAGCATCAGGTTTAGCAATTCTAGCAGCTTCATCACAAAATTGAATAACATGCCCATCAATATTATCAACCAAGAGATCCTTAACCATAGCAATACTAGGCTCAACTTTAAATTGCTCATGGGGTGTAGGTGTTCTAGCACAGCTCTTACGAACCACAGTTGAAGCTTTAGTATGTTCCTTCATTCTAACAAGGAAAGGTGGTTTCTCAATATAAACAACAGGAATAACAGGATCAACATTACAAGTAATAGTTTCCTCTTCAACTTTAATAGGTTCAACTACTTTCACTTCAATGGGAGGATGATATTTAAACTAATTCTCTTTAGGGAGATCAACATGAGTAGCAAAAGATTCAGAGAAGGAAGCTACTATCTCGGAGTCAAGTGCATATTTAGTGCTAAATTCATGAAAAGCATCGGTGTCCACGAAGGATTTAACACAATCAAACTTAAGGTTTATACCCGACTCCTTACCTTCATCGAGTTCCCAATCTTTAGAGTTGCGTTTAATTCTTTCCAATAAGTCCCATTTGAAGTCAATATCTTTCTTCATATAGGAACCAACACAGGAACTATCGAGCATGGATTGATCATTACGAGAAGGTCGAGCATAAAAATTTTGAATAATAATTTCTCTCGAGAGCTCATGATTGGGGCATGAATATAACATTGACTTAAGCCTCCTCCAAGATTGAGCAATTCTTTCTCCTTTAGGAGGCCAAAAATTATAGATATAATTCCGATCACGATGAACTAGATGCATAGGATAGAACTTCTGATGAAATTCCATTTTCATTCGGTTGTAGCTCCATGATCCAATATCATCACATAGCTTGTACCATGTCAATGCCTTCTCCTTCAAATATAAAGGAAAGACCTTCTTCTTGACGTGATCCTCGAGCAGACCTGCAAGCTTAAATAATCCACAAACTTCATCCACATGGATTAGATGCAAATCAGGATGTAGTGTTCCATCTCATGCATAAGGACTAGCCAGCAGTTTCTCTATCATACCTGAAGGAATTTCATAATAAATATTTTCAGTAGGTTCGGTAGGTTGAGGGACAACTCTTTGTGTTTCCGTTCTAGGTGAAGATACCCCGAACAAGCCCCTCAAAGGATTACTTTCCATAGTAACAAGTGACATTAAATTTCAGCACACTATATAAAATTTTCCTTACCAAATTCCACTTACCAAAGGCGGTTCACTCCCCAGAAACAGCGCTTTAAAAGAGTCTTGATGACCCACAAGTATAGGGGATCTATCGTGGTCCTTTTGATAAGTAAGAGTGTCGAACCCAACAAGGACCATAAGGAAATGACAAGCGGTTCTCATTAAGGTATTCTCTGCAAGCACTGAAATTATCGGTAACAGATAGTTTTGTGATAAGATAATATGTAACGAGTAACAAGTGTAGCAAAGGTGCAGCAAGGTATCCCAGTCCTTTTTATAGCAAAGGATAGGCCCGGACAAACTCTTATATAAAGCAAAGCGCTCCTGAGGACACATGGGAATTTTTGTCAAGCTAGTTTTCATCATGCTCATTTGATTCACGTTCGTTACTTTGATAATTTGGTATGTGGGGGGACCAGTGTTTGGGTGCCGTCCTTAAGTGGACAAACCTCCCACTTATGATTAACCCCTCTCGCAAGCATCCACAACTACGAAAGAAGAATTAAGATAAATCTAACCATAGCATGAAACATATGGATCCAAATCAGCCCCTTACGAAGCAACACATAAACTAGGGTTTAAGCTTCTGTCATTCTAGCAACCCATCATCTACTTATTACTTCCCAATGCCTTCCCCTAGGCCCAAATAATGGTGAAGTGTTATGTAGTCGACGTTCACACAACACCACTAGAGGAGAGACAACACACATCTCATCAAAATATCGAACGAATACCAAATTGACATGATTACTTATAACAAGACTTATCCCATGTCCTCAAGAACAAATGTAACTACTCACAAAGCATGTTCATGTTCATGATCATAGGAGTATTAATTATCATAAAGGATCTGAACATATCATCTTCCACCAAGTAAACCAACTAGCATCAACTACAAGGAGTAATCAACACTACTAGCAACCCATAGGTACCAATTTGAGGTTCGGACCTACCTCAAATGAATTACTGGGTGCTAGTAAAGCCAACAAGTATAAAATCCTAACATGCAATCTTACATCAAAGGACTATGCGCAAAAATAAACCATAGGTAAAACATGTATGATCAAAATGTAACTTGCCTTCGTGCTGAGAGTGAAGTTCAAGGGAGTGTTTGTACTCTGCTTCGCACTCTAGACAGTCTATCATAAAGTAAATAAACACACATAAATAAGAATTCATACAATTCAAAGAAAACATGCAAAAATATATTTGCAAAAGCCAAATAAAATCCAACACAAGTCATTAGCATGAAAAAATTTCAAGTATAAAGTCACAAGTGAAAAGCATGGTTAAAAAATTCATGATGTGCACTATTGTTCCTACAAGGCATACTAGCAATATTACGGTGAACAGAAAATAATTGTGTATAAAACAATGTGGCAAAGGTTCATGGCATTGGATATGGTTTGTGTGACGCGGTGCGAAAAGAATCACTTCGAACGGGTATACCGTTTGGAAGATATGGCCTAATAGAGTTTGAATTCAAATCTGAATTAAATTCTAATTTCAACTTGCAAAAGTTTGCAGGGATGGATTCTCTAGTTAGCCATTGGTTTCATCTCATTTCGATCTACGGTTAAAAAGTTAAGGCCGTTTGAAGTTTTGAAACAAATCATTTCTGAAAACACTAACGTGTGAACGTTTGCGGCTAGAGCGCGACACGGACAGCTGTGGTTTGGTGGTTGCGTTCGTCACGGCTGCTACGCGATGAACATTGGTGAATTAAGCAAAGCCACCCGGTTCGGCTAAACTAAAAACAAAACCAATGTTCGGTTTAAATAAACCGCACGATTTAGATTAAAACACGGTTAACCGGTATCTCTTGGATCAAACTACAAAAAAGAAAAAAACTAATCTAATCTACCTACTAGCGAGGGGAGGCGAGTACTTACACAGAGTGGGGGGCTGTCGTCGGGGAAGATGACAAAGGCGTCGGGCGGGGCGACAACTCCGGCGAGCTCCGGCGCGGGCTAGGTAGGCGGGGAGGTGCGGCTCGGCGAGCGCGGCCGAACGGCAGTGACGACGGTCGTTGGGACGAATGGATGGAGCGGGGCAAGCTCCTGTACTCCGGCAAACTCCGGCGACGCAGGTCGTCGGGGCGGCGGCTCCAGCAAACCTAGGGGAAAACGAAGATGTCAGGGAGGTGCGTGCGTGCGTGTGTTATGTTTTTTTAAAACTCTTTTTTTAGATCTAAATCATAATCAGAAAAAGAAATATACATATCAGAAAATTCCTAAAATCCTTATTGGTAAAATAGAGCACAAGAAACATTAATTCCTGCTCATATAATTTAGAAAAAATATATTTTCTAATGCAATAAATTTAACTTTGGCTAACAAAATAATTTCCTATGTAACCTTGAAAACACCAAATATTAGTCCAACACTTCCCCACTCATGTATATTTTGAGGAAGTCATATTATCCTCTCTCTATTATTTTATGTGAGTGGAAAACTTTGAATATCATAAACTCAAATGCAATAAATCATGAGATGCAATATGATGATCCTATTAACATCCTAATTTAATAAAATTAGGATGTTACATATGGTGAGGTAACTAGGGACTTTCTTTCTTGTAAGGATAGAGATGACATGAAGAAACTACTATGCAAACTAAAAGAAAAATCTATGATGGAGAAAATGAAACGTGATCCTAAATTTGCTACTTCTCCTATATTTCTTACTGATAAGCTACGACATTTGGAGCTAGGGTTCCGGAAAAGTACCCATTTTTCAAAATTCACTAATACATATCCCTTTTTTGTCTTGTTGTTTCAAAAAAGCACTACTAACTGGACGGTTACGTGTTAATCTGGTTTATGACATGGAGGGCCACTCATCAGCTTCACATGGCAAAAAAGTCAGCACCATTACCAAAACAGTTATGTTTTCATGAATATAAGAGTGATTTGGATCCTATTTTGCAAGTTGTATGCACCTATTACGTGTCATGATCCGCATACCCCAAGGTGGCAATAATTGGGATTATTTCTGGTGATTGATATAGTTTGTGGAGTTCATGTATTCATCATGTGTTAATGCTTTGTTCTGGATCTCTATTAAAAGGAGGCATTAATATCACTTAGTTTCCTATAGGACCCCCTTGCCACGGGAGGGTAGAACAAAAGATGCCATGCAAGTTCTTATCGCAAGCACACACGACTATATACGGATTACATGCCTACATTATATTGATGAATTGGAGATGGTTCTGTACCGCCCTAGTGTGTAACTGTTATATGATCAATGTCATCTAAATCACTATCCATCACCGATCCACGTGCTTACGCTTTACATATACTGAATCTTGCTAAGTTAGTGTTGCTACTGCTACTATCACACCTACTATAAAACAGTCGCTGTCAGTACTACTGTTACTTTTGCTACTACTATTCGCCGTTCTACTAAATCTTTGTTGCAAGGAGATATCCTAGGTGCGGTTGAATTGAGAACTCAACTGTCAAGGTCAATAAATATTATTTGGCTCCCCTTGTGTCGAACCAATAAATTAGGTTGAAATACTACCCGTGAAGATTGTCGCAATCCCCTACACTTGTGGGTTATCACTCCTCAGTCCATTGCGCTCTAGCCCGCCCTCCGACAGGAGGTGGGGGTGGCAAGATCTAGGACCTGGGTGCTGGGTGGCGTGGTCTCCGGCCTCGGCGCTGAAGCCGAGCGGACTACGGCTGGGCCGGCGTTGGCTCGGTGTTTCCTTGGCGATGGCCCCTCTAGACAAGGAAGGCCCCGCGAGACCGCTCGTAGCTTGTGGACGAGCGTCCCGGGGACCCCTATGAGAGAGAGACAGAGCCTCGTGAAGACAAGGCCTCTTGAGGTGACTTCGGTATTCGGAGCCCCGAAGTGGGCTGCTTCTGGAGTTGGGCCTTCTTCGTGTTGTTGACTGGGCCTTCAGCGGATGGATCGTGGTACCCTGGTTCCACTTGACCAACAAACTCATTACTTGTAAGGATTAAATACTGATAGATAGATAATATAACTATAAATATAAAAGTAAATAATAGAATATAAATGACAACAATATTTTTGTAGTTTTAGCAATATAATTTATGTAGACCTCGGGGGGCAGAGTTTTCGCTAGAGGCTTCTCTCTTGAAAATAGCATACGATGGGTAGACAAATTACTGTTGGGCAATTGATAGAATAGCGCATAGTCATGACATATTTTTCAAGACAATGATCATGTATATAGGCATCACGTCCATAAACAAGTAGACTGACTCCTACCTGCGTCTAATACTATTACTCTACTCATCGACCGCTATCCATCATGCATCTAGAGTATTGAGTATGAAACAGAGTAATACTTGATGCAAGATGACACGATGTAGACAAAGTACAATATGTTTAGACCCCGTTGTTCTATCCTTAATGGCAACAATACAATATGTGTCATGTCCGTTTCTGTCACTGGGATTGACACCGCAAGATTGAACCCATCACAACACACCACTCCCACTGAAGATAAACCAATCTAGTTGACCAAACCAAGCGATAGATCGGAGAGAAATACGAAGCTATAAAAATCATGGATAAAGGAATTCAAAGAAGACTCAATTAATATTCTTAAATAATCCGATCATAAATCCATAATTCATCGGATCCCAACAAACACACTGCAAAAGAAGATTACATCTGATAGACACCACGGGAATCATAGTGAACTTTGTATTGAAGATCAAAGAGAGAGAGAGAGAAAGCCATCTTGATGCTAACTATGGACCCGTAGGTCTATGGTGAACTCCTCACACAACATCATGGAGGCAACAAGGTTGATGTAGATGGCTTTCATGATTGCTTCCTCCTTCGGCAGGGCACTCCGAATGGGATCATGACAGAACAGAGACTTGTGGCGGAGGGAAAAGTATTTCGTATGGCTCTCTGTTAGTTTCCCGATTCTAAAGAATTTATAGGAGTAGAATTAGGTCAGACGGAGCGAGGAGGCGCCCACAAGGCAACAGGCGCGCCTACCCCGTTGCGCGTGCCCTGTTACCTTGTCGTCTCCTCGTGCGTCGTCTGGCCTCCCCCGAAGCTTCTAGGTCTTATTTTTGTCGAGAAAAAATCATCAAAAAGTTTTGTAGCATTTGTACTCCGTTTGGTACCGGTTTCCTGAAAAGCCAAAAACATGCAGAAAACAACAACTGGCATTAGGCACTGGATTAATAGGTTAGTTTCTAAAAATAATATGAAATATCATATAATTGCATATAAAGTATCCTAGATTGATAATATAATAGCATGGAATAATAATAAAATTATCGATACATTGGAGAGGTGTCACTTATCTCGAATCGAAACACCATTGTGTAGATTAGAAAGGGGAGGAAGAAAGGAGATTAGGGAGGAGCTTAGTGAAGATAGAAGAAGAAGCACGTACACAACTCGCATTCCTCCAGCCTCCTCTCGTACGAGGGCCCACCATGTGCGCTCGGTCTGACTCGCTAGTAACTGTTGATTCGAGCGTTACTTGCAAGACAGGCTCAGAGATGCTTTAAGTTTTGTGCTATGCAGCCCCAATAATGAACACATGTAACCAAGCAAATCAGTTCCTTCCCGCGTAGGTGTGATTGGACCCCTATTACTGGCAACCAAACACGTCCATAAAAATACACATGAACATTTTAAACCTGTGAGGACATTTGAGAGACTAAGCCAATTTACGAGATTATCATGTCTTCATAGTTAACAGAAGCATATTCTTTCATTAAATGACAAATAGTCTTGGATAAATGCAGCAAAATACGGGCATTTGTGTCCAGCCTAGACCTTGAACTCTGATGGTTGATTTCATCAAAAAAAAAAAATAGACACATTTCTACTTGCGTCTCCTCTAAGAAGGAGCAACCTGAAAACCCACATATATTTCTTTCGTAATCCTGGGTGCTCCACATCAACCATATATGTTTTACAGAAGGACCAACCTGAAGACCCCATTGGAACGAAGTTGAGGAGTATGTACTTTGTACACTCACGCTACCACGACGCTTGTGGAGTATGCACTTTTTATACGGCTCGTCTATTGACCAAAAAGACCCACGTGGATAAAGAACAAGTCTTTTGTTGAATTGTTAACTAATCCCGAAGATAATACACACACAGCCTCCATCTAATGTCTTGTATAGACGTCACCTCGTTTAATTTGGATTACAGGGAGTACTTTTGTTTTACTTAAGTGAGAGCTTTTAATTATCACAGGGATATACAGGTAGACCGTAGATATAAGTTCATGTGCTTCACATCTAGACTCGCAATGTCCATGGTTGAAAGCCACTTGATGAACTCTGTAGAACCTTCCTTTCCCTCACCCCACCCCGTCCCGAATCCAACCCACTCGATCATCTTGCGGGCATTGCTACCGTTCGTCATGCCTCTGGTGGCTCTATGGGCCTTGGAGGCATGTTGGACCCCGGTACTTCGCTAGTAGGAGGGCGCCTATTTCTTTTTTCAGCTTGGTTTGTACCTGTGTTGGGGCGACAACGGGGTCCTAGAGTTGAATTAAGTTCCTTTCTGCTTCGATCCTGCTCTGACAATGTGTCCAACACCGACGGAGGGATCATGAAGGTTTGTTCTGTCCCATCTGGTTGGATCCACTGTTTTGTGCACCCGTTTTCCAAACGGATGGCGAGGTTCATTAAGATGTGATGGCGAGGGATGGTTGGTTCTTCCTCTCCTTCGAGATTGTTTGTGCTCTTCCTTATCTCCCCCTTTGTGTGGTGGCAGTGATGGGGTGTCATGTTGCGCACGAGGAACTCCCCCAACTAATGGTCTTTCTCCCGGATTTGGATCTCATCCTCCGTGAGGAGTGACTTATGATTTTCAATGCCCTTGACGATGATAATTTGGCAGGCTTTGGCAAAAGTCGTGGAGCTTCTACCTTCCTTGTGTGGTTGCCTTCTCATTCTTAGGAAGGTGGAGCCCTGCAAAGAAGACAATGAGGTTGAAGATGGTATTGTTTCTGAACTTCTTTGTATTTTACTTATTGTTTACATGCCTCTTTATAATGTTTGGGTACTCCTTTTAGCTGGAAGGTTTAATTATATTGGCCACCTTTTCACATTTTAAAATTGTCAAATAAAATGTTCATGAAATTTTAGAAAACTAAGGAATTTAGAAAATGTCGTGTTTTGAACATTGTTGACAAATATGAAGTTTTTTTAAGAATTCCAGAGACTATTCGCAAATTTAAAGCATACTTATCGATTTTAAAGTCAGGAATTTAAGTATTTTTTGCAAATTGTAAAAACTGTTCCTGTATTTCTTTAAAAGTTGATGAATTTTAAAATAATTCACAAAATTCGAAAATGATCCTGAATAAACAAAGAAATAAGATACAGCACAAGAAAATAAAAATAAGAAAAATTAAAAAGAATAGTAAAGAAAGAAAACTGGTAGAGAAAATATAAATAAATAAAACTGGAAACCGGCACATGGGTTAGCCGGTTAGCTCGAAAGGGTTTGCATTTGGTAGATACCCATTGACCTAGGCCCAGACTAGGATCTGCCAAAATAAAAACAAAACCGTGCGTGGTAAGAAGAGAGGCAATTCCTAAACAAAGCGCCCGTCTTTAGGACCATCACGCCGCACCGGGCCGGCACATTTTCATTATTTTTCTGTTTTCAAAACGCAAAAAACTGCCAGCGATGGCGCGATACGACCCACCGATCTCGGGAGCAACTAGTTAACGAGCGCTTCCTCACAAACGTTTCAGTAATCGTTTCCACGCGTCACCACTTGGTGCTTCTCAGTCGCAACCACGTGTTGCGTTCTGAGCGTTTCCTTCGATTTTTTTTTAAAAAAAATTCGCATGTGTTTTCGTCTTTTTGGAGTGGTTTTTTTCCGGATTTTTTTGGTGTTACAGTTTTCCACCGGTCTTTCGTAGCTTTTCGACGAAGTAAATATTTCAAAAAAAAAATAAAAAACGTGTTTTTTTGCGAGAGACATGGTTTTGCTTCCGCAAAAGGCATGGTTTTGCCTTCGCGAAAGTTACGGCCGTTTTGCCTTCGAGAGAGGTATGGCCGTGTCTCTCGAAAAGGAAAAAAACGCGTTTTCTGCTATCTTTTTTTTCTCGCGAGAGTCACGGTTTTGCTTCCGTGAGAGGCATGGTTTTGCTTTCGCGAGAGGCACGGTTTTGCTATCGCGAGAGGCGTGGCTCCCGAAAAAGAAAAAACGTGTTTTCTGCTCGTTTTGCTTCGACAAGAGACATGATTTTGCTATCGCGAGAGGCACGGCTCCCGAAAGAGAAAAAACACGTTTTTTGCTCTCTTTTTTACCGCGAGAGGCACGGTTTGCTATCGCGAGAGGCACGGCTCCCAAAAGGGAAAAACGTGAGGCACGGTTTTTTCGTCCGTTTTTTTCGTGAAAAAAAGTTCGTCAAAAGCTATCAACACGGGATCTAGTTTTGTAGATCTCGACGTGAGAAAGCCAACGGTAAAAACGGTTCGAAATTTGGACGCACGGTTTAGAAGATAAAATGTTTTGAAAATACGGATCTACGAGAAAAGGTAAAACTCTCAGGTCGCGACAAGTGACACGCATGCAGTGTGCCGCTTGTCGCAACCTAAAAGATGAGAATAATCGTTAGAAGATGTACTCGCTAACTAGTGATTTCGACCGATCTCGCTAGTGTATGCGCGGTTCCCTAACCACTCGGCCAATTCAGGTGTGCGTGATTGCTTAGAGCCTTTTTCAGAAAATAATATTTATTTTTCTTTTTTCTTGGAAATGGTTTTGTTCGAATTTTTCTTTTTTTACTTTCTTTCTTCCTTCATTTCTGCTAAGTGTGTGAACTTATGTTTTCCAAATTTGTGCATTTTTTTCAAATTCTGAAAGAAAATTCACAAACATGTTTTTTTTTTCAAAATCGATGAACCTTTCTTCAGATTGATGAACTTTTTTTTTCAAAATCGATGAACATTTTTTCAAACCGATGAACATTTTTTCAAACCGATGAATCTTTTTTACAAAACCGATGAAAATTTTCGAATTCAATGATTTTTTTTCAAAATCAATGAATTTTTTTCATTTCGTGAACTTTTCTTCAAGAAATGATGAACTTATTCAAATTCACGTTCTTTTTGTAAGTAACTCGGAAAATCAAGTGCTAAAGTACACATGCAATGAATAGCGCTGCAGCATGTTCTTATAGAGTTGGCGTTTCAGTCATTCACTGTAGTTTAGTTGTTCTAGTGGTTAGGCACACTCGTACAGAATGCATTGGCTCAAGTTCGATTCGAATCCTGAGAGAACCACCATTTTCGCTGTTTTTTGGCTCTTATAAGTTCACTAGCAGCGTTCCGAGCGGTCTTACCAATCGGGCGCATCGGCCTTGTTGGGCCAGGCCCATATGGGCAGCGCGTGGGCACCAGTAAGCGTTAGCGACGTTAAAGACGTGGCTTAGGAGCTCCCAAGAATACCCTCAAAAAAAAAGGAGCTCCCAAGAAGAGATGCGTTCTTCTAAAAAAAGAGATGCGTGAGTTTATTTGTTTTTTTTTCTACATCCAAAATTTTAAATAGTTTTATCTTTTGAACCTTGCATCTATCACAAATTGTTTCCACCATTGTGGTCCTTCTTTTGAGATCTTTAAAATTTGACTATGTCTTAATCAGTTTGGACGAACTTTTTCCAGACGAAAATTGTGCTCCCCAAGTACATTAAACGTCCGCTTCAAACTGTGCTAACCCGTGTTTTAAAGTACTCCCTCCATAAAAAAACATAAAGGTGTTTATATTATTAAAATAATTATCTAAGCACTCTTATATTTCTTTATAAAGGAAGTAACTAACTTGTATTTTGTGGTTCACAAGGAAACACACTAGAATAGTGATCTAAATGTTTTTATATTTCTTTACACAGAAAGTACCTAACTTGTACTTTGTGGGTTGACAAGAAAATGCACATGTGCAATGAAGGAACTTGGGCTCCCGAATGAACCATATATTTGCTTCACACGGGAAGCACACATGTGTTCCATGCAGAAGCACATTACATCGAGTGTCCTCGCAAATGATAAGCAAAATACTCAGATAAGGAGAAAAATACACCTGGTGCAAAAATCATCCAGCACACAACACATGACTGCACTAGGATGCACAACATGGCACGTTGGAGGGCTCCCGCGGTCATGAAAAGTGCATCTAAGGGGGGCACCCTCCAGTTAGTCGTTGTCGGTGTCAAACCGGCGGATCTCGGGTAGGGGGTCCCCAACTATGATACTAGAATCGATGGTAACAGGAGACGAAGGGGACACAGATTTACCCAGGTTCGGGCCCTCCTATGGAGGTAATACCCTACTTCCTGCTTGGTTGTATTGATGGTATGGGGGGTTACAGAGTTGATCTACCTCGAGATCGAATAGCTAACCCTAGATGAGTTGTTCTGTCGCTACAACCTAAAACCCTTCGGCTTATATAGACGCAAAGGGTACCTAGGGTTTACACATGATCGGTTACATGCCGAAGAGATAAACACGCATATCTACGATCGATGACTTGGAGGATACGTCACGGCTCCTCGAGGCTTTCATCCTGCCGACGGTGACCCTGATCATCCAATGCCCACCTTGCGGCCCATACAGTTCGGCCCATAAGCAATAGGTCGTCTATCCGAAGACCCCTAATCCAGGACTCCCTCAGTAGCCCCCGGACTAGCCTTCAACACTGATATATATCCGGTCAATCTCTTCGTGTCGTCATCTTCGGCTTGCGAGGCGAGTCCCTCACTCCTTGTTCGGCAACCGACCAGTCTTCGGCAAGATCCCAAGCGTTGGGAGTGTAGGTACATTATAATAACCGCCCGTGTTTCTCGATTTCCACGCGTCGTGGGGAGGCGAGTGACCAGTGATTTTTACAATTTTACCCCTCCGCAACGGAGGCATCACCCATTTGATCAAATAAAATCGTGGTTCAGACCACATCCTCTTCCTCCCCATCGGAAAAAAGCTCCAAGCGGAAAATCCACGAAAAACATGGCTAATGCCCCCAGCTCCTCTGCGCGCCCCTACGGTTAACGTCCAGGGGACTGGACTAGCTGCTCCGTAGCACTCCTGCGGCTCCGTGATCTAGAGACCCAGGGGTGTCTCCCCCCTTCAGATTTGGCGGTGACCCGCGCAGGTTTAATCTCCTGCAACAACGAAGCTTGCGTAAGCATTTCCCCAATCTTCACAGGGGGGAACGTGTATGCTTCATCCCCTTTCTACTGTGGGGCCTCGGGTTTCCCATCCACCCGTTTCTAAGGGGATTGCTGAAACTCTATGGGATCCAGCTTCACCACCTTACTCCGGGGTCCATCTTGCACATCTCACGCTTTGTTGCCCTCTCCGAGATGTTCTTAGGTTGCGAGGCGCATTTTGAATTATGGAGAAAATATTCCTATCTCGTCCCCCGAACTCGGGACAAGACAATTTTGGAGGTCGGCGGAGCCAACGTGTGTCGTATAGTGGGGACGGGGTATCCGGTGGCTACACCGAAGGAATCCGAAGAGTGGACTTCGGAATGGTTTTATACTGAAGACGTCCCCCTGTTCGAGCCAGCTCAGACAGGTCTACCCAAATACTCCGACGCCCCCTTGAAGAAAAGATACAACTGGCGGCCGAAGAGTCCGTCCCAGGAGGAAAGCGTTGAAGGGGAACGCCTGGCAGCTCAGGTACGGATGCTTGCCCACCATCAACTGACCATGATCGACGTCATGGCCGCTGCCATCTCCCGGTGCGTGCAACCCCTCCAACAAAGGGTGCACCCCTTGTGGCGCTATAACGGGACAAGCGACACCACGTGCTCCCAAAGACTAGGGCCCGCCAACCAGGCGGCGTTGGCCGCCGCCCTTGCCAACCTATATAAAGGGGAGCAAGAGGACTTTATGCGGCGGCCAACCAAGGAAGGATACTCAACCCACAATCCTATCGAATGTGTAAGCCCTTTTCCCTCTACAAATATAGTTCAGGGTTTCCATTCCATACTTCATTTGACCGAAGCCTTGTGTGAACAGTAATGGAGGAGCTTCATCGAGACAGTCAACTATCGGGCTCCTCAGCCCGAAAGCTATTCACATGATGATGATCCGGGTTTCCATGAGGACCCGGATCTTCTAATTGATTTTGAACACGGAGTCTATTATCAGGTTAGCCTCAACCAATCCCTGGTGTCTATCATAATCGATTACCCCGGGTTGTTCCCCATCCTTGCCATGGACAAGAAGAAGAAGTGCTCGTCCCGCAAGAGGCAAGCTACCAACAGCGCCCCAAAAGCGCCAGTTCCGACTCCCAAACACCGTCAATCCACGTGCCATACACCGGCAACCGAGACTGTGGCCGAATCAGAAGCCAACAGGGATCCTACCGAAGAGCCGGACGTGAGGATAAATCAGCCTGCCCGCTCAACCCGAAGGTACATTGTTCGGTTATCTGCTTATTATCATAATAAATAGAGCCTTATGACAATTTATTTCATGGAAACACTTAGGCAAAATGCCTAGTCTTCTCCCGTCGAAGAGGTTGCCAGGGCATCCGGCGAACCCCAAAATTCTAGAGCCACAGCTCATGCTGATCCTGCTACAGGAGCCCCCATGGCCAACCCAGTACCTGCCGATTCTGGTGATGGTGTATCCATTACCAAATCGGAAGTGTGAAGTGCCATGAATCATCAGCGACGATGGGAGGCCACCTGACACCCAACATTCTCCGAACAAGAGTTCGGCGCCCTTCACTCGGCGGACGCGCACATTAGTGTTGCCCGAGCCTGGTTAGGCAAAGCTATGAAGTTGATATCAGCCAGCATGGAGGTAAGGAATCAGTTTTTATAGAGTCGAACACTCATGTAAACCCAGTAGCCCCCGAGCCTTAAATTGGTTCAGAACAACCGAATTAAGGGTCTTTAACGTTGTTGTGCTGCTAATGTAGGCTTCAAAGCAATAGAACGTGCAACTGGCCAAGGAGCTAAAGGAGAGCCAATCACAGGTTCAAGCTGTGAAGGCGGAGCTAGAGCAAGTGAAGAGCTTCAACCGGGAGGCCCATGGTGAGTATACCGGTGTTGTTAATTTCTAGTAAAATGTCCATGTTGCTGCAAGGATTCTATTTAGCAGCCGAATCCATAGGGCATATGCAAAAAGAGCTGGATGAAGCCCGAGAAGCTCAGCGGTACGCCGAATCCCAGAACGAGGCTGGGTGAGGTGTTATGAACCGTCTCCAAGTGGAAAAGAAAAAACAGGCCGAAGAAATTGAGAATTTAAAGGCTCAATTGGCCCAGGCCTAAGAAGAAAATCAGAAACTTCAGAGGGGCATGTTCGGTAAGTATGATCCGAATATTAGTAAGTACTTCGTGTAAAGGAAGTATGATAAGAATGTCTTTCCCTCATGAATAGGTCTTCTGTCCGGGCATCCTAAAGAAGAGTTCGGATCCTACCGGGGGAACTTGCTAAAGGAGTTGTCCGCCCTCCATGAGCGTGCTCGGAAAGCAATGAAAGGCATGGTAAAAGCGCTATGGCCCACCGAACAGCCACCGGAAGGGATGTCTGAACTGACTGATTGATTCAAGGGAGCTTGAAGTAGGTTCGAGCCGTGGAAGACATCGGCTTGCCAGGAGGGAGCACGGGAGGCATGGGCAATGATCAAGACCCGCTACACCGGACTTGACCCTGAGCGGATGGCTCGGGTTGGTCCCATGGGATTGGATGGTAAAGAAGTGCCCCTCCACCTAGTGTATGACCAAGTGATGCCTGCCGTCCGCCTTTCACAGGAAGACTGCTCCCTAAACACCATAATAGATAACTTAGATTGGCATCCGAATGTGTAATTTTGTATACTTTCGTACGAATAATCTGTGTTGTAAACTTTATCTTAACCGGCCATCGGCTTCTCCCCCCCCCCCCATGCGAAGAGCGCGGGAGTGTCCCTCGCTATTTGTTATTCCAAAAGAGTGAATTCTGTTTGGGGAACCAGGCAATCTAGCCATGCGGTACAAACAGACAAAAGTACACAGAGAAATATGTTATATTACTACTTAGCGTAAGAAACATCTTCCGAGGAAAATAGTACCTCTATCGATACCTTTCTTTGCCCCCCTACGAAGATCGTAGGTAAAGGTCCGCATACTGCTAGTATGTGACTAAGGGTGCTTTTAGGGAAAAGAACGAACCCAATCTAGGAGATATGCCCTAGAGGCAATAATAAATGTTATTGATTATCTCCCTGTTCATAATTAGGTTTATGTTCCATGCTATAACTGCTATGGTTCCCGAGTCTGCAATAACCACGAGGCTCGGAGGAAGACTCATATGCACGTGTGGAATAATAAACGGTAAAATGTATTACTAGTCTGGCCTCTAAGACTGGCTCAAGTATTGCATGATGATCCTGTTTTCCTGATCATGGGCATGGCTATGCTGGCAATTTTGAGGGCACAATGTTAGAAGAACATTTGTGTTGAATCGACCCGAATTGATGTTATGCTATGAGATTCATTCGTCATAAGTTAATGGTTAATAACACAGAGATGGTTAATGTTTGCATGATTCCTTAGACCATGAGAGTATCGAGTTTCTTCATGCTTGCTTCATGAACTTTGGGGTTTGTTAAACGTCATCCGTAAATGGGTGGCTATTACGGCGGCTTACGGGTTCATGGAAAAGTATGTCAAGTAACTTGATAGCTCAAGATTGGGATTTGCTCCTCTGACGATGGAGAGATTTCTCTGGGCCCTCTTAGTGTTACGGTATCCATCATCGTCTGGCCAGACACTTCGTGATTTGATTACGGGGATGCCGGAACACGGGAACGAGAAAAGAGAACAATACCGACAACGAGGTAACTGGCATAGTGGACAAGTTGTTGATCCACGGGGATGCCAACATGTCTCATCTCGAGTAATTGTAACATATCATGAAGCAACAAGAATAGCACACGGCAACTGGAGGTTCACTCGAAGATTCATTCGTGTGGGTATAGGGGTTAATATGGGTGTCCATGGCTCCGATGTTGATCATTGATCGGAAGGGGTTCCGGGTCATGTCTATGCTTCACCGAACCTATAGGGTCACACGCTTAAGGGTCATCTATCTGCTGAATAGTAGATAGGGAGTCTAAGAGAAAATCACCGGAAAAGTTTCGGACACCGGAAAAGTTTTGGACAACGGAAAAGTTCCGCAGAGAGAACACCGGAACAGTTCCGATGAAACTGAAAACTTGTTTCAGGGGATACCATAAAGTCAAATTGGTTTCGGCACATGCCTGATAATTCTTGGAGGGTACCAGAATTGTTCTCGAAACTTTCTAGAATTTTTTGGAAGAAAAACCGGAAATGTTCTGGAGCTGCCGGAACCACATCAGTTGCTTTTCGTAGATGAAAATCACTAATCCCGAATTGTTCCGGATCGCATTGAAAATTATTTTAGTGGGTGCTGGAAATGTTCTAAGCCCACATAAATATTTTCAGTTCGAACCGACGCTGAAAAATGTCGTCATGAATAGTGAAAGTGCTTTTTGGATTACTTTATTGGAAACACTATTGCAAATAGTGGAACACTATTTGTGAATAGTGGAAATACTATTAGGGTATGATGCATGCATGGTGATGCAGGCATAGTGATGCAGGCATGGTGATGTAGGCAACACTATTTGGAGGCTTTCCCTTTATGCCCTTGTGGTGTGCTCACCTCATGGGCATTTTGGTAATTCCAAGTCCCATCCTACCCCTTGTTTTTCCTATAAATAGAGGTGAGTGGGATGCCCACAAACTCACTCCTTCTCACATACAAGTGCCATTGCAATGATCTGGCTTCTTATCTCCCTCCCAGCGAAATAGTTTCGTAGAGCCGAAAGGCTGTCTGGGTTCCGGAAGGAACTAGTTCTGGACGGCGAAGCCCTACCGGATAGATGACACCGTATGTGTGCAACCCTGTAGAGAGATCGTAGTTTTGGTCTTAGTTCGAGAGTGCCTCCCGAAGGGCTGTCTGTGTGACCATCCGAGTTTCGAAGGTCCTCCCGAAGGGCTGTCCGAGTGACAGTCCAAGTTTTGGAGGTCCTCCCGAAGGGCTCTCCGCGACACCGTCCGAGGGACTGTCTGACCGCCTCCCGGAGGGCTGTCCAAGGGGCAGATGAGGGTATACATCCTCGCGGTTGGGAGGTTGTAAATCCTAGTTGCGGGGATCTGCACCGCCGATCGTCATCGACTCTACTTCCGCTGCGCTATGAGTCGGTAACGAAAAATATCAAACCTTGTATGCAGTCTCCATAGTGGTCCTGAGCTGGTGCGTAGGTCGGGAAATTTTTGTTTTCTGCTGCGTTACCCTATACCCAAACCATGGCAATAACGTCCATAGCCATATTAAGTGCTTTCGTCATGGCCGACCAATTGTCTACATAAGAGAGCTAGCTTTCGGCTTAACCGTTTGAGGTACGTATCCGGATGACCCGGTCGTAACAATCGTAGAGGTGCTCCCTTTACCCTCTAGCCGAACAATCGGGAACATAGAGGGTAAACACAGGAGTGAGGCAACCCAGCTTGCCAAGTCTTAGTTCGAATTGATGCATATGTTGGCTTGAGCATGACAAAGGAAACGTGTGTACACGATAAGTGTGAGTAAATACTTATAATATAAAAACGTTGGCTTCGAGAAGAAGCCCCCGGGTGCTGTGTTCGGATTTAACACTTTATAGTGTATGCCGATAGCCTTAGTACAAGATCGGTTTGACCGAAGATGGAAAAAGAAATCAATCCTATCGAACAGCAAAGCGGGAAGGGAAGAAAAAGGAAAAAGGACAGACGATAAAAAAGAAAAATATTGGAGAATTGGATGACACCGGTTTATCCGTAGAAGCGCCAAAGACGAGCTGCGTTCCATGGGTTTGGTTCAAGGTGATTGTCCGACGGGCTCCGAAGACGATAGGCTCCTCCCGCGAGTAATTCGTCGATGATGAAGGGGCCCTCACATTTGGGGTTAGGTTTATGCTTCTACTTCTCCAGGAGCCATAGGACGAGTTCACCTATGTTGTATGCTTTTGCCCTGACCTCCCTACTCTGGTAGCGTCGTGCTTGCTACTAGTAAAAAGTAGAGCGAGCCCGAGCTATGTCGCGCTCTCCCTCTAAGGCATCTAGGTCGTCCTGCCGATCCAACTCGGCCTCCTTTTCCTCGTACATGCGCACTCTTGGTGCATCCTGAATAATGTCACAGGGGAGGACTGCCTCTGCCCCATAGACCATGAAGAACGGTGTGTAACCCGTTGATCTGTTCGGGGTGGTGCGCATGCCCCATAAAACAGAGTCGAGTTCCTCCATCCAATGACAGTCGGACTCTTGAAGAGATCGGACCAAACGTGGCTTAATGCTGCTCATAATGAGGTTGTTTGCTCATTCGACTTGTTCGTTGGTCTGTGGATAATAGACTGACACGTACTAGAGCTTTATGCCCATTTTTGCGCACCAGTCCTTGACATCTTGGGCCATGAAGTTGGATCCATTATCCCTTATAATGTTGTGCGGGACACCATAACGGTGTACCACACCGGAGATGAAGTCGATCGCTGGTCCGGATTTGGCCGATTTGACGGGCTTTGCTTCTATCCATTTGGTGAATTTGCCAACCATGACCAGTTATTATTTATTTTTCTTCATCCCCCCTTTAAGGGGTCTGACCATGTCCAGCCCCCAGACCGCGAAAGGCCAAGTGATCAGAATAGTCCAAGAGCTGTTAGGGACATGTGACTTTGATTTGCGAAGAGTTGACACCCCACACAATGTTTGACAAGCGACTGAGCGTCCGTCCAAGTTGTGGGCCAAAAGAAACCAGCTCAGAAGGCCTTGCTAACTAAAGCCTTGTCGTGGCATGATGGCTGGCCATGCCTGCGTGGACTTTGGTGAGGAGCTCCCGTCCTTATTCCTAGGATATGCACAGCTGTAATATTCCGGTTGTGGTATTCTTGTATAACTTGCCCTCGTGGACTTTGTAGGCCTTGAATCACCGAACTATGCATCGTGCTTCTATCTAATCATCGGGGAGTTCCTTGCGGAGAAGGTAGGCAAGGAAGGGCTCTGTCCATGGTGCAATTACTGCCATTACCTCATGAGCCGAAGGCGTTTCACGCACCACGGAGCCGCCGATGATGTGATTGTCTGGTTCGTTTATGAGGGGAACAACCTCGTCCGCCGTATCTGGACTGATGCCTTTGTCATCATCTTGCCACACTATGGATGGTTTGAAGAGACATTCCAGGAAGGTGTTTCTTGGGACAGGGTTGTAATTTGCTCCCATGCGGACCAGTATGTCGGCGGCTTGGTTATTGTCGCGAGCAACATGGTGAAATTCCAACCCTTCAGACTGAGCAGATATCTTTAGGACGACATTTCTATATGCCACCATCTTCGGGTTTTGGAGGTCGAATTTGCCATTAATTTGGGAGATGGCCAAGTTGGAGTCTCCCCGTACCTCTAGCCGTCGTATGCCCATTGATAGTGCCATCCGAAGACCATGAAGGAGAGCTTCGTATTCGACTGCATTGTTGGAATCGGCATACATGATTTGCAACACGTATCACATGTTGTCGCCTATGGGGGATGTGAGGATAACTCCAACCCCCAGTCCGGCCAAGGTTTTGGATCCATAGAAGTATATTGTCCAATGGTAGTACACGATGTATTCCTTTGGGAAGCTCGGCTTTTGTCCATTCAGCCAGGAAATCTGCCAATTCCTGAGATTTTATGGCACGACGTGGCTTATAGGTTATTTCAAAGGGAAGGAGCTCAGTGGCCCACTTGGCTATGCGGCCGGTGGCGTCCCTGTTGTTGATCATATCGTTCAGGGGGGATTTGGATGCCACTGTTACCGCACACTCTTGGAAGTAGTGTCTGACTTTCCTTGATGCCATGAACATTGTGTAGGCTATCTTTTGGTAGTGCGGATATCTAGACTTGCACTGCGTTAGCACTTCTGACGCATAATAGACCAGTTTCTGAGTCTGGAATTTGTGTCCCTCCTTGTCTCGTTCAACGCCGAGCACCGCGCTGACCACTTGATGGGTGGCCGATATGTATAACAACATGGGCTCGCCGGCGCCTGGTGCTGTGAGTATGGGATTGGTTGCCAATAGTGTTTTCATTTCTTCTAGCGCAGCCGGTGCTTCGTCGGTCCACTCGAATTTTTTGGTCCGCTTTAGCAGCTTATAGAGCGGTAAAGCTTTCTCTCCGAGGCGGGAGATAAAGCGACTTAACGTCGCTATGCACCCAGCTAGCCTCTGGACATGCTTCAGCTTTGTAGGAATTGCAAGTTCCGATAGGGCGTGGATCTTAGCTGGATTCACTTCTATTCCTATATGGGAGATGATGAATCCAAGCAGCTTACCAGAAGGAACTCCGAATACACATTTTTCTGGATTGAGTCGTATGTCATACTCGCGTAGACTGGCAAAGGTTTCTCGTAGGTCGTCGATCAGCTGGCTAACGTGTTTGGTTTTGACTACCACATCGTCCACGTACGCCTCGATTGTCTTACTGATCTGTGTCGTGAGACACGTCTGGATCATGCGCTGGTATGTGTCCCCAGCGTTTTTTAGCCCGAAAGGCATCGTGTTGAAGCAAAATGGCCCATAGGGGGTGATGAATGTGGTTGTCGCTTGATCAGTTTCCTTCATTTTAATCTGATGGTATCCGGAGTAAGCGTCGAGGAAACACAACGAATCGTGTCCGGCTGTGGCGTCAATGATCTGGTCTATGCGTGGTAAGGGGAAAGGGTCCTTAGGACAGGCTTTGTTGAGGTCTTTAAAATCGACACACAACCGCCAGGACTTGTCCTTCTTTGGTACCATCACCAGGTTTGCCAACCATTCGGGGTGCTTGAACTCCCGAATAAAACCGACCTCTAGAAGTTTAGCTAATTCTTCCCCCATAGCTTGCCATTTGGGTTCGGAGAAGTGACGTAGAGTCTGTTTAACAGGCTTAAAGCCTGCGATAATATTTAGACTATGTTCGGCAAGCCGTCGTGGGATTCCGGGCATATCAGAAGGATGCCGGGCACAAATGTCACAATTTTCTCAAAGAAAATTCTGCAGTGCCTCATCCACAAGGGGATCGAGCTGGGCTCCGATGGATACTGTCTTATTGGGGTTTGTCAGATGTACTTGAAACTTGACTATATCCTCTGCGGGTTTGAAGGACGTGGACTTGGGCATTTTGCTAAGGATCACATCATCCTTGTTAACTGTTGACCATAGTGTGGTTAGTTCTTCTGCAGCGAAAGTCTGAGCTAATGCCACGAGGGCGGGTGCTGCCGTTTTTTTGGCCCGAAGGGCTATGTTCGGATCACTAGAGATCATGATCACTCCATTTGGTCCTGTCATTTCAAGTTTCATGTACCCGTAATGGGGTACAGCCTAAAACTATGTGAAGGCATCACGTCCTAGTAGGGCGTGATAGCCGCTTGGGAAGGGTACGATGTGGAAGAGAATTTCTTCGGATCGGTAGTTTTCGGGCGTGCAGAACAGTACATCCAGGACGATACATCCGGAACAGCGTGCCTCTTTCCCTGGAATGATTCCCTGGAAAGTTGTACTGCTATGTTCGATGCGAGATCGGTCGCATTGCATTTTTTCCAAGGTGCCTTCATATATTAGGTTTAAACTACTATCGCCATCCACTAGCACCTTATGTAACCTATATCCATCAATAATGGGGTTCAAGACTAGTGCGGCCGGTGAGTGACCGGGAAGAATGGCCGACTGGTCAGCATCTCCAAAGGTAATCGGTATGTCTACCCATGCACTAGTTGCTGGCACATGGTAGACCCGTTCGAGCTCTCTAAGAGCCCTTTTCCTCCTGTTCCTTGAGGGGAATGTTACTTGGACCTTCAGGACTTCGACATTGTATTCGGGCGATGATGGGGAGCACCCATTCGACGGAGGTGTTTCAAGGATAGCCTCGTCGCTTTTTGCCACTTGCCCGACGACCCAAGAAGCTCTAAGGCTATGAGTCGGGCTTGTGTTTAGCAACACAGAATGTATAGGGCAAGGTTTATCCAATAGCCCGTCAAGGATAGTACCGACCCTTGAACGAGGCCTGTTTCTTTTTTCGGCGGGTTCGTACCTTGCTGGCCGCTATGGAGGTACCCTATTTTTCTGATCTCCGCTAGGGTGCTTGGGGAAAGGTGGTTCTGAAAACAACTGTTCAGATTGCCAAGCACTTTCCATGGCACATTATTTCTGTACCAAATCGAATAACTCCGAAAAGTCACGAATGTGTCTACGGACCAGGGCATTAAGAATCCCTTCATCGTGGCAATTGCGAATGAAAATTGCCATTATCTCTTGGTCACTAAGATCTTTTTCTCTACTTATAGCCAGTAGGAGTTTGGCCCAAAAGTGATGGACTGATTCTCCCTTTAATTGCATGATATCCCGAAAGTCTGAGGACACGGGCTTCGATGCGATACCGGGACGATCGTCTTGGGTGGTGGGTGGGAAAAATTCGATTCCACGCCATAGTGATGTTCAGAATTGCAGATTCTGAATTGTGTGGTAGGTCGTGAGCCAATGATGATCCGGCTAGAGGGTGGTCTCCGACATCTGATTCGCCGATGAAGTCTTGGTGATCAGAGACCGAGGAGTAGATTGTTTACAGTTCCGGTTGTCGGGATGAATCCTCAACCGGGCACTCGATGGTAGCGACAAGGTGGGTGACCGGAGGGACATGAATCTCCCTGTCATCGGGCCTGATCCTGAGCCGGTCATAGACCGGAACCTGGTCATCCGATATACGCATGGCTTCGATCTGATCAAACAACTCATTTAAGAATGAGGCGATGGTAGGATGCGTGTCAGTAAGGCGAGTAGATTCTATGAGCGGTGTGACGGTTCCGCAGCTTCGCCAAAGCGGATCCGTGTTCCATATAGTAGTGTGGCATGATGTCTTCGACGTCGAGGCGTCTGGACTTATAGGCTTCTCCTCAAAGGTCAAGGGTGAAAGGACCACGATGCCGCCTAGAGGGCTAGAGGGGGGTGAATAGGCGTTTATGGAAAACTTCTGCGGATTTGGATTTATCCTAATGCGGAAACAAACTAAGAGGATACTTTTAAAGAACAAATCCTAAATACACTAGGCTTAACTAAGTGCACCAACAACTTAATCTAAATAAGATGAGCACAACAATATTACTAACAAGCACAAGTAAGTTACACAAACTTACTTGAGCAATATCACAAGATATGTAAGTGTATGACACAAGATAGCAAATCACACTAAACCCAAGATATATCAATAGTAGCAAGTATGAATTGCGGGATATAGAGTGTAGGCCTAAATAGTTAATCTTTACAAGGAAATAGCCAACACAATATAATGAGGACAACAATATGTAGTGAATGTACACTCAAGTAACCAAAGTAAACCACAAGTAAGGAGTTAGGGTTAGGGATAACCGAAGTCACGTAGACAAGGATGTATCCCGATGTTCACTTCCTTGGAGGGAAGCTAGTCATCATTAGAGAGGTGGATGTTACCACGAAGGCACACCAACGCCACGAAGCCTCACCCTATTCTCCTTGAGATATCACCACGAAGGCGATTCCCAACCACTAGTGGTAGACCTTGAGGCGGCCTCCAAACCTTCACAAACTTTCCGGGGGACAAATCACAAGTTGATTCCTCACCGGAGTACTCCTGTCGCCTAGGAATCTCCAACCTCCAAGAGTAACAAGATCAAGGGGGAAATGCTCAACACTTGCTCAAATCACAAATTGCTTTGGTCAAAAGAGAGAGGAGTAGTGGATGTATGCTTGGATGAAATCTCTCCCAAGAACTCTCACAAATCTCTTCGGGATTTAACACAAGAATGCTCAAATCCATCTCTCTCAAATCACACCAAAAGCAACTAATGCTATGCAGGGATGGAAGAGGAGAGGAACAATGGAGAAGGTCAACAAATGAACCCTAGATCCATGGGATAGTTTTCCCCCAAATGGATTGGAGTTCTGAGGCTTGGGGGAGGAGGAGAGAGCTCAAAACAATGGGGAAATCTCAGATCCAAAAGCTCCGCCTCGTTGGGGAAGAAGGGTACCTTATATAGTGACCCACCAAATCTACCGTTATGCACAGAAAAACTTAGCCCGGAACTTCTGGGCCTGCCCAGAACTTCCGGGCTCCCTATTGGGGCATATGGTGTAAACTTTCTGGTTAGCCCAGAACTTGCCCCGGAACCTTCCCGGAACTTCTGGCCCCCCAAACTTTCGGGCTCCCTTGGGGCCATATTTTCACAAACTTTATGTTTATCCCGGAACTTCCGGGGTGTCAAGCCCGGAACTTCCGCCCCCAATAAACAACCATCATACTAAAAGCAAACACATGCATAACTTTTACACACGGACTTCGATTTTGAGTATCTTGCGCTCGTTTTGTAGCTATTGAAAATCCCAAGGTCCTCACATAGAGAACCACCCAATATCAAACAAAATGGATGATGGAATTAGTGCAAAGGTTTGAGCACAGAAACTGGAGAACCCTTTTTCGTGTATGGTTTGACTTTGGGATATATGATAGGAGTGGAATTGTGTGTAGAAGATGTTGACTTGAGAAAATCCATCATGAACCCCTTTGATCCCCTCTTAATAGTGTGGGATAGCTATAAATTACGAATCATAAAAGAGCTACGCTAGATAGCTACCGAGAATCTCTTGAGTGAATATATTTCTTCGGTGGTCATCATTCCACACCACCAACGTCAAAGGAAGTAATACCTTTGACTCGAGCCTTTCACTTGAGCTTGATGTTATTGTTTCTTGTTGTCTCAAGTTGAAGGAAATACATTGGTGAAGTCTTCAAGTAGATCTCCCATACACGATGTGGAAGGCCTTACTTTATATTCATCTTCACTTGTTCATCACGTAAACATCCACAAGCTTCAACCATGTAATCCTTTGGGGCGGTTATCTTGAACTTGCCATTGTCAACCATGATCATGAACACTTGATATGGTCCTCTCATGGACATTTGGAATCTCTCTCTCGATGCGAGCCCATGAGAACTACCTAACCCTCATAAACATAGACAACACATAGTATGGGTTAGTACACAAAGTGCAATTGACAGTTACTTACCATACCACAAGATCTCATGTGGTACATCATTTGCGCTTGTGTGATGACCAACTTTGAGTTTAATATTTGATCCTCATCTTGGTCAACATTTATCTTTTAACCATGATTAATCTTGATGTCTTGAAGGCCCTATTGATTTCTTATTGTGCTTCATTATACAAACAAAGTCTCTTGAGAGGCACAATGAATTCTTCACTTGAATTACTTGCTTGATGACATAATCCTCCATGACTCAACATATGAGATCATCATGATTGTATTTTAAAGACATATGTAGAATTATTATCTTTAATTATTCCCCTAAGATCTTGATCCATCATGGTTCAAACCATAAGCCAAAGCATGAGAACGTCTGAGATCCTCAATGGACTCCACATACATCACATCTTGTTCATCACATGGAATTCATCTTGATTGTATCATATTTGATTCAATCATTGAGCTCATCCTTGATGCATGCACAACAATATGTATATGATGTTCATTTAGAATTCATTCGAGGTCCTTCTTGCATCATGATGGAACAAACATCCTTCAATTCATCCAATATTCTTCATGCACTGCAAATACAACATTCCTTCAAATGTATAACTCAATGCCAACATTAGTCCATTAGGATTGTCATCAAATACCAAAACCACACATGGGGACTACATGCACTTTTAGAGGGTTCCATTAGAACAAGTATTCCCCGTGAATAAGCGACAAACTCTAAGGTTACCAACTTGATCCTCTGATCGGGGGAAAAGCTCTCGGTCTGGCCATGGTGGCTGATCGGGTTGGCGTATGACAATATGTCACCGCCTGCGAGATTCCGATCGGAGGTGAGAATCCCCTGGATGCAGATCCCGTTGCTCGTGACGAGGCGTGCCATCGATTCCTTAGGCATTCACGGAGGAAATATGATTGAAAGCACCAATCTCGGTGTCAAAACCGACGGATCTCGGATAGGGGTCCCAAACTGTGAGACTAGAACTGATGGTAACAAGAGACGAAGGGGACACAGATTTATCCAGGTTCGGGCCCTCCTATGGAGATAATACCCTATGTCCTGCTTGGTTGTATTGATGGTATGGTGGGTTACAGAGTTGATCTACCTCGAGATTGAATAGCTAACCCTAGATGAGTTATTTTGTCGCTATAACCTAAAACCCTCTGACTTATATAGACGCTGAGGGTACCTAGGGTTTACATGCCGAAGAGATAAACATGCCTATCTACGATCGATGACTTGAAGGATACGTCACGGCTCCTCGAGGCTTCCATCCCTCCAACGGTGACCCTGATCATCCAATGCCCACCTTGCGGCTCATACACTTCGGTCCATAAGCAATAGGTCGTCTATCCGACGACCCCCTAATTCAGGACTCCCTCAGTTGCTCCCCTACGTCTCGGTTGTAGCGAGACGGTAGCTAGCCCCAACTCATGGAACACATTAGTGGGTCCGTTATCTTCATTCTTATTTGTTCCATTCTTTTCTCCGAGTGATAGGTTCCAAATGTTCGTGTCTATACCATAGATCCGAACGATTTTAACATTCCATGGATTATACTTGCTCGCGAGCCCTCCTTTCTCTCTTTAACGTGGCTGACATGGACAAGAGAAAGAGCCAACGCTGCATGCTCATGTATCAGAAAATGCATGCATGCATGTAAAACGAATTTCCTGACATCGGTAAAGATTTCATCAAATTTCAAATTTCAAAATGTTTTGTAGCTTAAACCGTCACTTCGATCGAAAAACTGTTTTCACATAAAAGATTCATCAGGATGAGACCTTCGAAACTAGATCCCATGTTGTTATGTTTCGACAAAAAAAATTCTGGATAAAAAGTTATCATGTTAAGGCTAAGTAAATGATCACATTTATGATACGTAAGTTATCATCTTGTTTATATAAAAATTAGCGGGGCATAAAAATTGATCCTCACGCCTTCTTCCCACGTACAAATGAACTAGAAGATAGAAAAACGGATGGCATCCTAAATTCCCGTCTATTTCAAAACTTCAAAATGTTCAGTAGTTCAAATAGTCGGTCCAATCGAAAAATCATTTTTACAAAAAAAAAACGTCATGACGAGAGGTGTGAAACTAGATCCCATGTTAATATGTTTCAACGACTTTTTTGTCATCATTGATTGAACACTTTTTTTCTCGATCTAACATTATTAGTACGAATCCTTGTCATTGCCCAGTTATGAAAAGATAACCATGTTATTACCGTGGTGTTTGTATGTGAGTTATCATCTCTGATGTGTGTATTAGCACGCTATTTATTCAGATCTTATGCGGTATATTTTCAACAACTTTTATTCCAGGGTGTAAAATTACCATGGTGTTTTATATGAGTTATCATCTTTTTTTTCCATGTATATTATCATGCTATTTACACAGAGGTTATCTGGGATGTGTTTATCAGTAACTTTTATCTAGGAAAAAAAGTTATCACGGTGTTTGTACATAACTTATCATCTTTGTTGTGCATATATTACGATGTTATTTACACATAAGTTATGGGGGTATATCTTTCAACAACTTTTATCCCTGGTCAAAAGTTATCATAATATTTGTATGTAAGTTATCAACTCTATTGTGTGTATATTACCATGCCATTTAAGCAGAAGTTACGAGGGTAAGTTTTTCCACAGCTTTTTATATGGGTCACAAGTTACCACACCTATGGTATGTATATTACCATGTTGTTTGCACCGAAGTTACCGGGTGGGCTGTATATTTTCAACAACTTGTTTACTCGAAATCAAATGACCAGTGGTATATTTTAAACAACTTTTTTACTCGGGGTCAATGTTACCATAGTGTTTGTGCATGTGTTTCCACCCTCACGATGTGTATATTATCATGTTGTTTACATATAATTTTTTTTTGAAACGGAGGCAAAAGATTTGCCTCATCTATTAAATAAGAGGAGAATAGAGTTTTACAACTGTCACAACAAATACGGCATGGCAATCACTCGCGATAAACAATAAGTCCTAATTTCTTAGCACCCGCCGTCACCCAAAGATTAGCCTTGTCGACGACGTTTTTGAGGAGGACTGGCGGTGGCGCGCTCTTGTGTCGAAACACCCGTGCGTTTCTCTCGTTCCATATTGTCCAGGAGACGAGCATGGTAAGGGAGGCCATGGCCTTCCTATGGGGATTTCTCATGTCAGTTCTCTTATCCCACCATTCGAGGACGGATTCGTCAAGGTGCCAGCAAGTAGTGTCCATGTGCGCTAGCCCAAACCTTTGAATGATCAACTGCCAGAGCCGAATAGTGAAGCGGCACTTGGCGAAAAGGTGAATGCCCGTCTCTTGCTCCCGCTTGCATAGTGGACAGAGTCCACAGTTCGGCCATCCATGCCTCTCCAAACGGTCAGCGGTCCAAATCCGGTTTTGCAAAGCCAACCATGCAAAGAATTTGACCTTTGGCGGTGCCCAAGCTTTCCAGACCATGGTATCCATGGGTGAGAGAGTCAGCCCAAGGAATTGTGCCTTGTAAGCAAATGCCGTCGAGTAAGCCCCATCAACTGAGTGTTTCCAAACAATGTCATCGTCGACATTTGCATCAAGGTGGAAGTCATGAACCAACATCCAAAGGGTGAAGAGCTCCTGGATGTGATCACCGGTGATGATGGTGGCGCGGTTGATCCTCATCATCCATTCCCATTGAGTGCCTCCCTCACTTTCGAATTCTTACTCGTTGAGGCGTCATGAATTAGTGGTGCAATATCCTTGGACTTGCGACCAAGTAGCCATGGAGAATCCCAGAAGGGCGTTCTTGCCCCATTACCGACGGCGATGATGGTGGAGGCATAGAAGAAATCGATATTTTCTCGGTGCATGGGTTGCCTAGTCCCACCCAAAGTCTATTGGGTGCCTTCCACTCATACCACAACCATCTCAACCACAATGCCCGAGCAAATTTATTGGTGTTAAGGACTCCTAAGCCACTGTAGTCCTTAGGGCGGCACACAACTTCCCAGTTGACTTTGCATTTTGCACCGGTTGTCCTGTCTGCACCAGACCAAAGAAACGCCCTCTCGATCTTATTCAGGTTTTGGAGAGATCCCTCTGGCACGATGAGGGGAGTGATGGAATAAACCGCCTGAGAGTTTACACATAATTTATGGAAGGTATGTTTTTAACATTTTTTTCCGGGTAAAAAATTACAACGGTATTTATACGCGGGTTACCAGGTCTGTGGAGCATATATTACTATGATATTTACAGAAGAGGAGTGCTAAAATATGATGTGTCGGTTTGTACGTCAGGACACACGGCCATTTTCTCATCATTTATGTCGTCTACCTCGCCTGCACCTCCGTGGAGGGTTCATCGACTACATCACTAACACCAACATTGTAAACTATCGAAGCGTGTGCGAAGACATGAGTCCATCTTCAACATTTGAAATGAAACACCCATCAAAGGGGCGTGTCTCGCGGAGACCAAAATTTCTCACCACATGAATAATACTCATCGAAGTGTTTGCAAAAACACCAACATATGATGCACTAGAGAAATCTACGAAAAAAACAGAAAAAATACCTTTCATTGTTGGTTACGGAAGTAAAGAAGGTTAAAAAATGTTTTTCTATCCTATGGTCAACAACAAGTCTTTGGTGGGGTGGGTAGTGCGTCGCTTACTAACGCCTGTATAGTCTTGGGTTGTGGGTTTGATATCCCACTAAGCAATTATTTCCTTTGGTTCTTTTTAGTCTGTATACAAGTTTTGTCCAGAGTCAAAGTATTTTTATTTTAACCAAACTTATAAATTTTTTATTAACATTCACAATGCCAAATCAATGTTATTAGATTCTTTATGAAATGTAGTTTCATTGTATATATATTTGGTATTATAGATATTAATATTTTTTAATATAAATTTGGTCAAACTTTACAAAGTTTGACTTGATCGAAATCTAATACGCGGAATAAAAAGGACTGGAGGGAGTATTTTCTCACGCGGAACTAGGTCGGGACGTTGACCTCGCAGACGTGGGAATCATGCGATCCGGAATTAATGGCATCCGATCCGTTTGGATCTGATGCTAAAAAACAAACATTAGGAAGTTATATATTCCGGTTTTTTTTATTTTAGTTATATTTTCTATATATTGGAAAAAATACTTACATTTTTAAAGAGGTAATAAAAAATGTTTAACACTGCAAAAAAATGTAACATATTATTTTAAAAAATTCCATCGTTTAGTAAATGATATTTTTGAAAATAATTATACTATGTAAAAATTTCCCATGTAATTTTCAGAAAATATTTTGTACCGGTCCAGGAATCTACAAATTTGGACGGGCCTGTTAATGAAGCGCTAGAGGCGAGATGAGCGTAGGTCTCGCATATAGCGAGACATAGCCCTCGCGGTTCAGAAGAGCCGAAATTCATGACTTGCAAAAGAAATGGGAAACGTCGGTACGCCACAAAATCAAGAAAATAAGAGACCGTTGTGTTTTTTGAAAACAAGAAATCGTAACTGCTCATTTGTCTTGCAGTAGTTTGCACGTGCAGGAAACAAAAAGAAGGACGGCAACTTATCAAGGATTTGACAACATTTGAGCGAGGGCAAGTTAATGACAACGAAGAGGAAAAAGCAGCTGCCGCCCGCATGCTTTTTTGGACAATGAGCTTGCTACCAGCTACGTGCACCGACAAAACAGTCCAGATTGTCCGATGGGCCCGTGTGAATGTGATGACCGATGAAACCTACCTAGAGCCAAACTAAATATCCGAATCTGCACCTGCTAAGATCATCGATAGCCGGACACCTTATAATGATCGGACGGGCGCATAGGCCACTGACCGACGGGAGAAGAAAAAGGTTAATATAACTGAACCCTTTGTAGCATTCTTACAATATCTCTAGCAGACCCGTAAAACGTCGACCCGCAAAACTTATTTATAGTTTGTGAAAAAACGATTTTACAGGCCGACGTGGATTGTGACCGAGCAAACCCTACATAGCCGACCCGTAAAACAGGTCGTGTACGCGGGGTCTGATCGGCCATAGGCCGCGTCAGCCCATAAACCGAAAACCTGGATTAGCCAATTTGAAAGTGATTCCGACGATTGAGTTCAAATTCGAAGAATAAAACATAATCAATGATCGGCGCTTGATCGACGTCGACGGTTTTGGTGTCCAACAAGTTGACGAACTCCACGGTGGCATTGTTCGAAACGGCACTACAGTGAGTGTCATCAAGTCAAGAGCTATCGCAATGGCGAAAAGCGAAGCAAGTAGAAGAAATCGGAGAAACATACCTTCCGGCCATTTCGTCGAACACTGCCCTTCTTCTCCGGTGGCGGTCGGGCAAATCATGGAGCGGCGGTGATGCTGGGCGCGCATGCCTTCTCGACGGGGCCAGCCGGATCTCCACCCTACACGACGACGTTGCCCTGCCGCTTGCGAACATGCGGGTGGTGCCTTGAGCGACGACGGGCGACATGGCCGGCGACAAGATCTGTCGAAGGGGATTGCGCGTGCGCGACATCCACGATGATGGGGGACAGCTGGAAGGCTTCCATGACGGCGAAGAATGGTCGAAGAAGATGAACCGGAGCGGGCGGAGGCAGGGCAACGGCGACAAAGGGGGTGGGAAGCAGGAACGGTCGCGCGAAAATTTCCCTCGTGCCAAATCTCGCTGCGGATAGGGGGCGAGCTCGGGTCGGCCTCCCATCCCGTGAATCTAAAGGTTGAGGGCGAACTTTTGCCGCGTCCCGCAACTTCTTTATAGCCGCGCCACGATATGGGGTCAACTTTTTTTGTGCAGACACGTATTTTGATAGTTATTTTGCAGGTCGGGGCATTATACGGGGTCTGCTAGAGATGTTCTTAGATTCTCAACCTATCCGGCACTCCTCTTATTGTCCTCATATATGGCATGAGTATAAGGTGCGCCTGAGCATGTCCGACCAGTAGTACTGCATCCGTCATATAGGATTTGACCCATATTTTTTGTTTATTTTTTACTTTATCTTCATCAATCCCATGCATATAACCGAATATAAAGAAAAAAATGATAGACATAAATGTGAAAGTAATTTTTTAAAGATGGCCGATTGGTATTCGTGAACGCGTCTATTGACGTTTGAGGAGCCGAATTTACATGTTAGGACGTGTTCACGAACGATTGAGGTATCGAATTTACATGTTACGAGTGTAGATGCTAGTTAGCAGCTCTATTCGACTAGCCTCACCGAGGGCCGGACCACCGAATCCCAACCAAACCGGCCCTTCACTTCACTCATCATTTGATCGCGTATGCCAGCTGTGCGGCAATGGAGCAATGTCGCCCGTGTACGCTCGGGTCTCGGCTCGCACACGGCACATCTTCCTGCGTAATACTTATAACTTCGTCATCTTTGCGTGGACCATGTGTTTTCTGCGGTGACCGCACGGCGTCCATGCGCGCGCACTCGTGTTGTTGCGTCTTCGGTGCAGTGACGCGGCAATACGATCGTTTGCTGATTAATCATGTCGCATTAATTTCAATACCGTTTACATTACAATCCTAAAATTTAAAACCGGCTAGGATTCTACCCTTTCCTTCGCATTGACTGGTTTTGACCCATTGATCATCCTGAGTTCTAGACAGCAAGCCATGTCAGAAAAAAGAAAAGTCTATAAAAAAATCCTCTGAAAACAAAAAAACAACCCCGAGCCTGTTTTTATTTTTTACAATTGTGATATTTTTTCTTCAGATTTTAGAAAACGACCACCAACTTGTTTCCATTTTGTTAGAATTTAAATATTTTTTTCAGCATTTTCGAAAACCAACCCAATTTTTTTCCCGATTTTCCATAATTTTGAATTTTTACCTCACAGTATTTTAAAATTTTACAAAAACAAAAAATTGGATTTTACATTTCTATTTTTCTTGGATTTTTCGCTTTAGATATTTTTTACTTTTGAAATATTTTAAAAAAATTCCTGGATTTTTTATTATGTCTGGAAATTTTGAAGTTTTTGATGACGTGTCTTACTGACTGGATGGTCAACTAGGTCAAAACTGGTCAACGGGGAAGGGAGGGTTGAATCATGTCCGGTTTTAAGAGTTCAGGTTCTAATGTAAAGGGTATTAGAGTTGGGGGTTGTAAATTAGACTAGGACAAGAGTTGAGGGTTGAATTATACACTAATCTGATTCAACATCGCATAAACATTACAAATAAAGTTATTTCATGAGCTTCCGTCGTTTAGAGAGTTAATAGCATAAACTACCACTTTTGAGGCTAGGGTTCCGAAAAACTGCCCGCTTTTTAAAATTCTCTAAAACATATCCCGTTTTTGGCTTGTTGTTTCATAAAAGCACTACTAACTGAACTGGTTATGAGTTAATCTGGTTTATGACATGAAGGGCCACTCGTCAGCTTCACATCGCAAAAAAAGGTCAGCACCGTTACCTCAAAAGTTAAGTTGACCCTTATGACCGGGTGGTGCCCACATGTGAGCTTCTTCTCCTTCATCTCCCTTCTCTTCTTTGTTGGAACATCAATGTACACCATGGCACCCCCCGATCAGAAGGACAGTAGTGGCTGACGAGCAGGCCGACTGGTCGCCTCGGCACCACTACCCGCGAGCAGCATGTCGCTCCGCACGCTACTTCCAGACTGCGCCCAACCACCCCTCATGCTCCTAGCAAGCTCCCTAACCACCCCATGCTTCTTGTCGGTGCCCTTCGCCGCTCCGGCGGCCTTCGACACTGGAGGGCATCGGAGGAGAATCCCGTGTAGCCACACGCGCCACCTGACGTGTAACGCGCCGCCGAGGTGCTGTGAGCCATGGGCCCTGTGATTGCCGCCCTCGCCGGCCTCCGTGGAGTTCATGATGAGCCGAGAAGGGGATAAGCTCACTAGTGGTGCCAACATGTGTGCAGGGGCTCCTCCTTGGCCTTGCCCCATTGAGTCTCACCTGTCACCTTTGTCCGCGTCGGCGATGGGGCTAGCAGGGGCCCGATTGTTTTTCCCTTTTTTGCAGGGACCTCATTGTATTTTATAAAAATTATAGGGTCCTGGTTCGTTTCTTTTTGTAGGGACCTGACTGCTTTTATAAAATACCCGGGGCCCACCTGCCATAGCCTGTCAACGGTCAACCTAATGATCAAAGCTAATGCATTGACTTTTATGTCACATCAGACCTCGCAAGTGAACCCAATCTGTCATAATCGTGATTAAAATTGACTAATACAGTCATCAGTGCAACATGGTAGTTTTTGAATTCAAAAGCTAATTTTGTAGTCGGTTTTAGAGAATTCTAAAAAAACTGGTAGTTTTTCCAAACCCTAGCCCAAATGTGGTAGTGTTATGCTATTTATTCGTCGTTTGGAAGTGACCTAATAGTAAGGAGAGGCTTTGGCTACTTTTACTTGGGTTTTGACGTGATATATGTTTCAACGGGTGTCTTGGATGCAAGAGAATGCCACAATTGCTTTGCCCTCCATTTCTCGTTGTTTTCATTTTGGCCACGGCGACGGCCTCCATGCAGGTGAAGTACATGTAGGAGGCAAGGGGGGGGGGGGCTTGTCCTCGACAACTGATCAAACTTCAGGGAGAAATTAAGCGCGGATATTCTGGGAGTACCGAAGACTCTCTTTTAGTAATGATGGGAGACACACCGGTCTTTGGTCTCGCCCGGGACATCTCCAAGAGGAGGGGTGCATGTGGAAGATAGATATCGTATATGAAGATGAGTGAGTGGTCTCTTTTCTCCTTCCCTCTCCTCTCTTTCTCCGCTTTCCTTTTGAGAGTCGACCAGGGGTGCCCGGCCCGATTCAACGCCTCGTCCGACGGCACTGCCGGCCGGCGATGGCTTTGGAGAGGAGCTCGGGTCTTCCTTGTGTATATTAAGGTAGCAGTAGTTTTAGTTTGTCTTGGCGTCATGCCGTGGTATGGCGTTATGACGTGGGGATGCAAACCACTGAAGCTCACGAACGGCTTTTGGTGGTCGCCGCCGTCGTTTTCTTTCTTGCCACCATGGTGGTGGAAAGTGGAAGGCGCCGGATCTGGAAAGATCCCCTTGAATAAGCTCATTGTTGTGCTGCTTGCTGGAATCCCAGATCTGGTACTTAGTCTCATCCTTCTCTGCTTCTTTTTGAGCTTCCATGGAGGTGGATAGGAAGAAGAGGGAGGGATGGGGTTGAGCTACCGATTGATCTATGTGAGTCCTTGGAGCCCAATTTCTGCAGCATCTGGCAGGGGGATTTGGTGTAGATATGAACCCCCTGAGGATTCCATCGTTCTACTGCTGCATCTTATGGTCGAAGGGCGACCTCTCGGAGCTCCGGCGAAGAAGACCGGCTCCATGATTTCCTCCCGACCGTCGAGCTAAAAGGGAGGCAGCTTTTCTGGTGCTTCAACCTGGTATTTCCTCTGTCTACCTCTGGTCCTTTGCCGGCGGTGTTGTAGCCATTCTCTGCCCCAAGTGGTCTCGTCCCCGGCGGTGGTGGGGTCGGGCCAGGATTGAAGCCGGCGACAAGGACTCGATGTCGTTTTAGTTTTGTGTTATGGGGTCCTTTATGCAAAATATTCGAACTGAGTTGTAACTTTCTCTTTCTGTTGAGTCCTCATGTAATATGTGGCATGGTTATATATATACATAAGTCTGGGTCCTTCGGGACCCTTGTTCTCTTCAAAAAAAAAGGATGAGTGAGTGTGGCAGCAATGGGGACGTTGTCCGCTTTATAGCATCGACGCATGCTCCGACGACAAAAATGGGTGGGAAAGGAAATGCTTCCAGGAAATAACGTGGCGGAAGAGGGCGCATGCATGCGAGAAACGGGCGCGACAGGTGGTAAACTCAACAACGGCCATAAATAGGTGTGTCTCCTTGCCGCGGATTTGGTTCAAGGAAAGGAAGAACGGGTGAAACTTTCCTCCCGCATGAGCATTTGGCTTTAGAGTGTCTTCCAAAACGACACCCCGAGCTTCCAAAATATTTAGGCTCCGACAAACTTTTGAGAGTGCGTTCCATAATTTTTGGAGTTTGTGTCATGTTTGTTGATTCCACTGGACTCGTATTTTATAATCCAAACTATGTATTATAGAGTTCAAACTTGTTTGACAATTCTGCAAGAGCTGTTCTAAGGTTGTGGGTTTTAGCTCCTACAGAATTGAACATTGTTCACCCCCTTTGGGCCGTTGAAAAACAATTTTGATACTTTTTTATCTAACTAGGCAATTGCACGTGCGACGGTATAAATATTCCAGTATTTTAGCTCGTGATTTATCCGTCCATATTAATGTGATTATGTAAATAAATATTTACCAAATCTTTTTGTTATTTATCCGTCCATATTTTAAGATTTTATTGGGTTAATGTCCATGAGTTGGAGCGGGATTCAAGTATTCAAGTATGTTAGCTTGTGATTTAACCGCCCATATTAATACAACCGTGTAAATAAATGTTTTCAAATACTATCCTTGATTTATCTCATATTTTGATGAGGTGTTTGATAAGTAAATTAAATTAAATTGATACAAAAGATAAGTAAATTAGGATGAATGATTATCATATGGATAAGATTGGAGAAAGAGATGGTGGGAGAAACGGTGAAACGGGAAACTTACGTTCTTTTCAATTAGGGAAACGTTTGTACCCGGTCAGGCAACCGAAACTTCAGCTGGTGTCTCACACGTTGTACAATATAAATGCTCTTAGCCACATGTTTTGTGGGTCCACGCACCGACATCGCCCTATCATCCTTATCTCCCCCTCTCTCGCATCCCTATTTCTCCTCTTTCTTTTCAATCACCACCCATGGAAGCAATAGCTCCGACTTCGCTCATCCCCTTCCTCTCTCTACTACCCTCTCTCCTCCCATCCCCCGCTACATAAGGCTACTAAGAGTGCCCGCGTGATACCTTTCATAGTTGTTGCAAAAGGGGGAGCTGCGCAACGGGGATGCACTCGTCGTCATGATCGCCGAGGTGAGCTCATCCCCATGGCGTGCGTTGCTGTCCTCGATGTTGTGACTACACCTAATGTTGTCTCTACCGTTTTTTGCTGGGAATGGGACGGTGGTGCAGGGGGGGTGCTAGAAGGGGGACGACAGGGGTGCTGGAAGGGATCGGTCGCTGGAGCTCTGAACGGGCTGACGACCAAGACATCTGCGTATAAGACGGCTACAATGACGAGGTTTGCTTTTGTTGCAAACAACCGATAGAGGTGCTGGATCCGGCGACAAGTATTGCTGGAACCAGCAATCCGGATTGCTGGAACCGCCTGAGCGAGAAGCTGCAAGAAAAGGAAAGGATATTGGAACTGGCTACCTCAGATGCTGGAACCGGCTATCTCGGATGCTGGAACAGGCACTTTCTTTTGCTGCCAACGGCGACGTCGACCAGTTTTCTTGCTGGAACTGTGTGTTTGTTTTGTTGGGACAAGTCTGAATTTGTGCTACAATTTTGCCACGATTGAGAAGATGTGTGCCGTCGTCGTCATGACTTTTGCTACAATTTTTTCTTTTTGCCGGAACTAATTTTGATTTTTGCTGGAAACCACTCCCCTTCTTTATTTATGTTTGCTACCACCGGCTTTGTGTTTTCCTGGAACCAGCAGCCATCTTTGTTACCATAGTTATTTGGATTTTGCTAGGATAGTAAATTTTTGCTACCACCATCTTGGCTTTTGCTGGAACTAGTGTCTTTTTTTGCTACCATCGGCTCGGCTACCGAGCGACATCATGGCCGCATTAATGTTGTAGCCGGCGAGGACCGGTGTTTTGCGTCTGCCACCGGAGAGGTAGCACCCATGGATACAATAGGGAGCGAGGGGAGGCAACAAAAAAGTTGTTACGGGTCAACGGCCTTTTTTTCTTTCTTTTTGTGTTTTTGATATCAGAGAGCCAAACCATTCAATTTGATCTCTTATTTTCCTTTCTTCTTCTCCTATCCCCAAGACTGGCAGGAATTCTTGGACTGGTGCAAAAACCAATTGGGAAAGAACTCCTCTCATCGTAATTTAGCCGGTTTTGCGCCTGCAGCTCAACATATTCTCTGGATCCAAAGAGGCTCGTACGTTGTTCTCTCTGTCCGTGCCCAACCGAGGTTGGTATTAAGGCTAACTCCAACGCACGACCCCATCAATTCCGCGTACGTCCGTTTGGGCAAAAAGGACATACGGACCGGTCCAACCCGCGACCGCAACCGCAAAAAATGTACTTTTGACTTCCGGCTCGCCCCATTTCCGGCGCAAATATGCACCTGAAATCACAAATGCTCCCTTGATGGTTTTGATAATTCATGACAACATACATTGTTTCTTGGACTAATAGTTTTACCTAGCTTATTTCAGATAAAGTCAACACAGAGGATTGGCTCAGGATTGTGAGGAGAATTACCAAGAAGAAGAAGAAGGGAAGAAATAGGATTGTCCATGCTTGAAGCTTGAGGACTATACATTTTACATTTTGTGAGAAATCACTTTTGAGTCCATAAAAAGGGAATGAGGAATTATGATGATCTGGTTGCTGAAGTGCTTAAAGATTAGCCACCAAAAATACTCACCCACTTTCCCATAAAAATCTTCTACCGAAAGCCAAAAGTCAAAATTCGGTGACACCCACATTTCCTATTTGTATCCATCGAGTTTGACCCTAAATAGAAGTCAAGCCAAACCCTAACACCTCGGTACTACCAACATCCCATTTGGTGCAACCAAAAATAGTGACCAACTTTCTGTTAACCAATTTCTTAAAATCGATCCCACCGAGTTTGAGGAATCGGTGAAACCGAGACTTGATAACTCCTTAGGTCACCCATATTGGTACCATCGAGATTTATATATCGGTCTCACCGAAAAGGCCAAGGTTGCCACATTTTGCACTGGTCGGTGCAACCAAGTTTCACCTTCGGTTTCACTGAGTTGGGAAATAGTATTGTAACGGTTGGATTTTTGGATCTTGATTTCTATCCTTCCCAAGTTGCTTTCCATCCAATCAATCTCTTCTACCCATGCCAAATCCGTGAGAGATTGATTGAGTGTTGAGGAGACTATCTTTTGAAGCACAAGAGCAAGGAGTTAATCATACTACTACATCTATTACCTTTCGGAGGGGGCATCACCTCCTAGATTGGTTAGGTGTCGCTTGGGAGTCTCCTTCTTCGTGTTGTGGAGTTAAACCAAGAAGTTTGTGTTGGAAATATGCCCTAGAGGCAATAATAAATTAGTTGTTATCATATTTCCTTGTTCATGATAATCGTTTATTATCCATGCTATAATTGTATTGATCGGAGACTTAGATGCATGTGTGGATACATAGACAAAACCATGTCCCTAGTATGCCTCTAATAGACTAGCTCGTTGATCAAAGATGGTTAAGGTTTCCTAGACATGGACATGAGATGTCATTTGATAACGGGATCACATCATTAGGAGAATGGTGTGATGGACAAGACCCAAAATACAAACGTAGCATATGATCGTGTCAGTTTATTGCTACTATTTTCTACATGTCGAGTATATGTTCCTATGACCATGAGATCATGCAACTCACTGACACCGGAGGAGTGCCTTGTGTGTATCAAACATCGCAACGTAACAGGGTGACTATAAAGGTACTCTACAGGTATCTCCGAGGGTGTCTGTTGACTTGACATGGATCAAGACTGGGATTTGTTACTCCGTGTGACGGAGAGGTATCTCAGGGCCCACTTGGTAATACAACATCACAACAAGCCTTGCAAGCAATGTGACTAAGTGTTAGTCACGGGATCTTATATTACGGAACGAGTAAAGAGACTTGCCAGTAACGAGGTTGAACTAGGTATGGAGATACCGACGATCGAATCTCGGGCAAGTAACATACCGAAGAACAAAGGAAACATCATACGGGATTAACTGAATCCTTGACATAGAGGTTCGACTGATAAAGATCTTCGTAGAATATGTAGGAACCAATATGGGCATCCAGGTCCCGCTATTAGTTATTGACCATAGAGGTGTGTCGGTCATGTCTACATAGTTCTCAAACCCGCAGGGTCTGCACACTTAAGGTTTGGTGACGTTTCAGTAGTATAGAGTTATGTATGGTGGTGACCGAAGGTTGTTCAGGGTCCCGGATGAGATCCCGGACATCGAGGAGCTACGAAATGGTCCGGAGGTAAAGATTCATATATAGGAAGTCCTGTTTTGGTCGCCGGAAAAGTTTCGGGCTCATCGCTAGTGTACCGGGAGTGTCGGTAGTGTATTGGGAGACCATCGGGAGGGGTATTTCGACCCAAGAGGCTACATGGGCTGTGGGAGAGTGAATACCAGCCCTTAGTGGGCTGATGGAAGTCCCACATAAAGCCCATGCGGCTAGGGAGAAAAAGCACAAAGAGAAAAGGTGGAAAAAGGCAAAAATAGGGTGAATCCTAGTCCTACTAGGATTGGAGGTGAATTCCACCTCCTCCCCTTGGTTCAGCCGACTCCTAGAGTCTTGGCCCTTGGGCCAAGCCTCCTCCTCTCTTCCTCTTATATATACTGGAGGTTTTAGGGTTTTTGGACAGAATTTTCTGCCACGTGTTGCCCGTTCCTCCAGTGCATAGTTTCTCCTCTACATCGGTTTTCTGCAGCACTTAGGCGAAGCCCTGCCGAAATTACTCCACCACCATCGCCGCAGCGCTGTCACGCTGTTGGAGAACTTGTCTACCTCTCCGCTCCCTCTTGCTGGATCAAGAAGGCGGAGATCGTCATCGAGCTGTACGTGTGCTGAACGCAGAGGTGCCGTCCGTTCGGCGCTAGATCGAAAGGACCATGATCAAGATCGCGAGACGGATCATGATGAGTTTGCAGGATGGATCGTGATGGGATCGTGGGACGGATCATGATGAGTTCGTGAGACGGATCGTGATTGGATCGCGGGACGGATCGTGATGAGATCGCGGGACGCTCGGCGATTTGGATCGCGAAGACGTTCAACTACACCAACCGCGTTTCTTAACGCTTCCCGCTTAGCGATCTACAAGGGTATGTAGATATACTCTCCCTCTCGTAGATGCTCATCACCATGGATAGATCTTGCGTGTGCGTAGGAATTTTTTTGTTTCCCATGCAACGTTCCCCAACAGTTTTTACGGGGCAATTGTTGGAAATATGCCCTAGACGCAATAAATAAAGTGTTTATTATTATATTTCCTTGTTCATGATAATCGTTTATTATCCATGCTATAATTGTATTGATTGGAAACACATTGCATGTGTGGATAAATTGACAACACTTTTTCCCTAGTATGCCTCTAGTGAACTAGGTCGTTGATCAAAGATAGTCAAGGTTTCCTAGCCATTGACATGAGATGTCATTTGATAACGGGATCACATCATTAGGAGAATGATGGGATGGACGAGACCCAACTATAAATGTAGCATATGATTGTGTTAGTTTATTGCTACAGTTTTCTGCATGTCAAGTATATGTTCCTACGACCATGAGATCATGCAACTCACGGACACCGGAGGAGTGCCTTGTGTGTATCAAACGTCACAACGTAACTGGGTGACTATAAAGGTACCCTACACGTATCTCCAAGGGTGTATGTTGGGTTGGCATGGATCAACACTGGGATTTGTTACTCTGTGTGACGGAGAGGTATCTCAGGGCCCACTCGATAATACAACATCACAATAAGCCTTGCAAGCAATGTGACTAACTATTAGCCATGGGATCTTGTATTACGGAATGAGTAAAGATACTTGCAAGTAACGAGGTTGAACTAGGTATGGAGATACTGACGATTGAATCTCGGGAAAGTAACATACCGAAGAACAAAGGGAACATCATACGGGATTAACTGAATCCTTGACATAGAGGTTTGATCAATAAAGATCTTCGTAGAATATGTAGGAATCAATATGGGCATCCAGGTCCCGCTATTGTTTATTGACCGTAGAGGTGTCTCGGTCATGTCTACATAGTTCTCGAACCCGCAGGGTCTGCACACTTAAGGTTTGGTGACGTTTTGGTAGTATAGAGTTATGCATGGTGGTGACCGAAGGTTGTTCGAAGTCCCGGATGAGATCCCGGACGTCACAAGGAGCTCCGGAATGGTCCGGAGGTAAAGATTGACATAAAGGAAGTCCTGTTTTGGTCACCAGAAAGGTTTCGGGGTTCATCGATAGTGTACTGGGAGTGCCGGGAGGGTACCGGGGGACCATCGGGAGGAGTATTTCGACCCAAGAGGCTACATGGGCTGTGGGAGGATGAATACGAGCCCTTAGTGGGCTGGCCGAAGTCCCACAGAAGGGCCGTGCGGCTGGGAAGAAAGTCCAAAGTGGAAAAAGGTGGAAAAAGGTGGAAAAAGGCAAAAAGGTGGAAATAAGGAAGGAGTCCTAATCCTACTAGGAGTGGAGGAGGAGGACTTCTCCCTCCACTTCGGCCGAAGCCACCAAGGGCTGGCCCTTGCACCAAGCCTCCTCCTCTCCTCCTCCTATATATACTAGAGGTTTTAGGGGTTTTGCACATAGAATTTCAGCCACGTGCAACCCTCTCCTCTAGTTCGTAGTTTCTCCTCTAGATCGGTTTCAGCAGTGGTTAGGCAAAGCCCTAATCCAATTACTCCACCACCATCGCCGCAACACCATCGCGCTGCCGGAGAACTCGTCCACCTCTCCGCTCCCTCTTGTTGTATCAATAAGGCGGAGACCGTCATCAAGCCATACGTGTGCTGAACACGGAGGTGCCGTCCGTTCGGTGCTAGATCGGGACGGATCGTGATTGGATGGCGAGACGCTCGGCGATTTGGATCGCGATGACATTCGACTACATCAACCGCGTTTCTTAACGCTTCCCGCTTAGTGATCTACAAGGGTACGTAGATCCACTCCCCCTCTCATAGATGCTCATCACCATGGATAGATCTTGCCTGTGCGTAGGATTTTTTTTGTTTCCCATGCAATGTGACCCAACAGTGGTATCAGAGCTAGGTCTATGTGTAGATGAGATCTCCAGTAGAACACAAAGAGTTTATGGGCATTTATGCTTAGATTGCTTCCTCCCTTGGTCATGTTTTGGTTCAGCGGTATTGTGGGATGAAGCGGCCGGGACCAACCTTACTCGTACGCTTACGAGAGACCAGTTCCATCGACTGACGTGTAACCTTGTTGCATAAAGATGGCTGGCAGGTGTCTGTTTCTCCTACTTTAGTTGGATAGGATTCAATAAAGGCGGTCCTTGAGAAGGTTGAAAAGCAACTTATGTATGACCATTGTGGTTTTTGCGTAGGTGAGAATTGTTCTTGCTAGATACCCGTAGCAGCCACGTAAAACATGCAACAACAATTAGAGGACGTCTAACTTGTTTTTGCAGGGTATGTTGTGATGTGATATGGCCAATTACATGATGAGATATATGTGATGTATGAGATGATCATGTGTTGTATAGAATATCACGACTTGCATATCGATGAGTACGGCAACCGGCAGGAGCCATAGGGTTGTCTTTAATTATTGTATGACCTGCGTGTCAATCATTAAGCGCGATGTAATGCTTTACTTTATCACTAAACGATAGAAGTACTAGAATAAGCATGGTGAGCGCGACAACCCCGATGGCGACACATTGATGGAGATCATGGTGTCATGCCGGTGACGATAGAAATCATGCCGGTGCTTCCAAGATGAAGATCAAAAGCACAAGTTCATGGTTGCATGTGATGTTAATCCTTTTATGCACCTTGTTTTGCTTAGGACAACGGTAGCATTATAAGGTGATACCTCACTTAAATTTCAAGATGAATTGTGTTCTCCCCGAGTGTGCACTGTTGCGAAAGTTTGTCGTGTCGAGACACCACGTGATGATCGGGTGTGATAGACTCTATGTTCACATACAACGGGTGCAAGCCAGTGTTGCGCATGCAGAACACTCAGGTTAAACTTGATGAGCCTAGCATGTACAGACATGGCCTTGGAACACAAGAGACCGAAAGGTCAAACATGAGTCATATAGTAGATATGATCAACATGATGATGTTCACCATTGAAACCACCTCAACTCACGTGATGATCGGACTTGAGTTGGTGAATTTGGATCATGTGTCACTCAAATGACATGAGGACCGTCAATTTGAGTGGGAGCTTTAGTAATTTGATTAACTAAACTCATTATCTTGAACAATAGTCTAAGTAACCTTTGCATATTTATATTGTAGATCAATGGCTCGCGCAGTAGCACCCCTGAATTTTAATGCATTCCTAGAGAAAGCTGAGTTGAAAGATGATGGAAGTAACTTTGTGGACTGGGCCTGTAATTTGAGGATTATCCTCACGGCTTCCCAGAAATCATATGTCCTTGATGCACCGCTTGGTGACGAACCCAAAGACATGTCATCCGAAGACGTTAAGAACGCTTGGGAGGCACGTTCTGGAGATTACTCAATAGTTCAGTGTGCAATATTGTATGGCTTAGAACCGGGACTTCAAAGACATTTTGAACATCATGGAGCATATGAGATGTTCCAGGAGTTGAAGTTTATCTTTCAGAAGAATGCCCGGATCGAGAGGTATGAGACCTCTGATAAGTTCTATGCTTGCAAAATGGAGGAGAACGAGTCTATTTGTGAAATATACTCAGAATGTCTGGGTATTCGACTCGTCTGGCGGAGTTGGGAATGCCCCTTCCGCCAGAGGCGATCACTGACAAAGTTCTTCAATCACTGCCACCTAGCTACAAGAGCTTTGTGATGAACTATAACATGCACGGGATGAACAAGTCAGTCACCGAGCTGTTTGCGATGCTGAAAGTCGTTGAGTCTAGAATCCAGAAAGAACATCAAGTGTTGATGGTCAATAAAACCACTAGTTTCAAGAAGAATGGCAAGCGTAAGAAGGGTAAATCCAAGAAGGATGGCAAAGCAGTTGCTCCTCCTGTAAAGAAACCCAAGGCTGGACCCAAGCTAGAAACTGAGTGCTTTCATTGCAAGGGAACTAGTCACTGGAAGCGTAACTGCCCCAAGTACCTGGCTAACAAGAAGGCGGCCAACAACAAACAAGGTATATATGATATACATGTTATTGATGTGTACCTTACTAGCTCTCGTTGTAGTGCCTGGGTATTTGATACCGGTTTGGTTTCTCACATTTGCAACTCAAAATAGGAACTACGGAATAGACGAAGGCTGGCGAAGGACGAAGTGACGATGCGCGTGGGAAATGGTTCCAAGGTTGATGTGATCACCGTCGACACACTCTCTCTTCGATTACCATCGGGATTAGTGATGAACCTGAATAATTATTATTTAGTGCATGCATTAAACATGAACATTATATCTGGATCTCGTTTATTGCAAGATGGTTACTCATTAAATCAGAGAATAATGGTTGTTCTATTTATACGAGTGATATCTTTTATGGTCATGCACCCAATGTGAGGGGTTTATTCATATTGAATCTTGATAGTGATGATACACATGTTCATAACATTGATGCCAAAAGATGTAGAGTTGATAATGATAGTACCACTTTCTTGTGGCACTGCCGTTTGGGTCATATTGGTGTAAAACGCATGAGGAAGCTCCATGCCGATGGACTTTTGGAGTCACTTGATTTTGAATCACTTGACACATGTGAACCATGCCTCATGGGCAAGATGACTAAAACACCGTTCTTTGGAACAATGGACCAGGCAAGTGACTTGTTGGAAATCATACATATTGATGTGTGCGGTCCAATGAATGTTGCAGCGCGTGGTAGATATTGTTATTTTCTCACCTTCACTGATGACTTAAGTAGATATGGGTATATTTACTTAATGAAACACAAGTCTGAAATGTTTGAAAAGTTCAAGCAATTTCAGAGTGAAGTTGAGAATCATCGTAACAAGAAGATTAAGTTCCTCTGATCTGATCGAGGAGGTGAATATCTGAGTTATGAGTTTGGCAGTCACTTAAGACAGTGTGGAATTGTTTCACAGTTGACACCGCCTGGAACACCACAACGTAATGGTGTGTCCTAACGTCATAATCGAACCTTATTAGATATGGTGCGTTCTATGATGTCTCTTGCCGATTTGCCACTATCGTTTTGGCGTTATGCATTAGAGACAACTCCATTCACTTTAAATCGGGCACCACAAAATCCGTTGAGACGACGACATATGAACTGTGGTTTGGCAAGAGGCCAAAGTTGTCGTTTCTTAAAGTTTGGGGATGTGATGCTTATGTCAAAAAGCTTCAGCCTGAAAAGCTGGAACCCAAAGCAGAGAAATGCGTCTTCATAGGATACCCAAAAGAGACAGTTGGGTATGCCTTCTATCTCAGGTCCGAAGGCAAAGTGTTTGTTGCTAAGAACGAAACATTTCTTGAGAAAGAGTTTCTCTCGAAAGAACTGAGTGGGAGGAAAATAGAGCTTGCTGAGGTTATTGAACCTTTACTTCAACCAGAGAGTAGCACAACGTAGAAAGATGTTTCTGTGGAGCCTACGATAGTTGAAGAGGAAGTTAATGATGATGATCATGAAGCTTTGGATCAAGTTACTATTGAACCTCATAGGTCGACAAGGGCGCATACTGCTCCTGAGTGGTACGGCAACCCTGTCTTAAAGGTCATGTTATTGGACAACAATGAACCTACGAGCTATGGAGGAGCGATGATGGGCCCGGATTCCAAGAAATGGTTAGAGGCCATGAAATCCAAGATGGGATCAATGTATGAAAACAAAGTATGGACTTTGGAAGTATTACCTGAAGGGCGAAAGGCCATTCAGAACAAATGGATCATTAAGAAGAAGACGGACGCGGACGGTAATGTCACCATCTATAAAGCTCGAATTGTGGCAAAGGGTTTTTCACAAGTTCAAGGACTTGACTACGATGAGACCTTCTCACCCGTAGCGATGCTTAAGTTCGTCAGAATCATTATAGCAATAGCTGCTTATTTCGACTATGAAATTTGGCAGATGGATGTCAAAACAACGCTCCTCAACGGTTTCCTTGAGGAAGAGTCGTATATGATGCAACCTGAAGGTTTTGTCGATCCAGAGAATGCTGACAAAGTTTGCAAACTCCAGCGATCCATTTATGGACTGGTGCAAGCATCTCGGAGTTGGAATAAGCGCTTTGATGAGTTGATCAAAGTGTTTGGGTTTATACAAGTTTATGGAGAAGCTTGTATTTACAAGAAAGTGAGTGGGAGCTCTACAATGTTTCTAATATTATATGTGGATGACATATTGCTGATTGGAAACAATATAGAAATGCTGGAAAGCGTGAAGGAATATTTGAACAAGATTTTTTCAATGAAGGACCTAGGAGAACCTGCTTTCATATTAGGCATTAAGATCTATAGAGATAGATCAAGACGCTTGATAGCACTTTCACAAAGCACATACCTTGATAAAGTTTTGAAGAAGTTCAAAATGGATCATTCCAAGAAGGGGTTCTTGCCTGTGTTACAAGGTGTGAAGTTGAGTAAGACTCAATGCCCAGTGACTGCAGAAGATAGAGAGAAGATGAGTGTCATCCTCTATGCTTCAGCCATAGGCACTATCATGTATGCAATGGTGTGCATAAGACCCGATGTCAGCCTTGCCATAAGTATGGCCGGAAGGTTTCAAAGTGATCCTGGAATGGAGCACTGGACGGCGGTCAAGAATATCCTTAAATACCTGAAAAGGACTAAGGAAATGTTTCTCATTTATGGAGGTGATCAAGAGCTCGTCCTAAAGGGTTACATCGATGCAAGCTTTGACACTGATTCGGATGCCTCTAAGTGGCAAACCGGATACGTATTTATCCTCAACGGGGGAGCGGTAAGCTGGTGCAGTTCCAAGCAAAGCGTGGTAGCCGATTCTACATGCGAAGCGGAGTACATCGCAGCCTCGGAGGCGGCAAAGAAAGGTGTCTGGATGAAGCAATTCATGACAGATCTTGGAGTAGCGCCTAGTGCACTGAATCCAATGACTCTGTTCTGTGACAACACTGGTGCCATTGCTATGGCCAAGGAACCAAGGTTTCACAAGAGTACCAGACACATAAAACGATGCTTCAATTCCATCCGCGATTACATCGAGGAGAGGGACATAAATATTTGCAAATTGCACACGGATCTGAATGTTGCAGACCAGTTGACTAAAACTCTTCCAAGGGCTAAACATGATCAACACCAGAACTGCATGGGTGTTCGACTCATTACAATGTAAATCACATAGTGATGTGAACTAGATTATTGACTCTAGTGCAAGTGGGAGACTGCTGGAAATATGCCCTGGAGGCAATAAATAAAGTGTTTATTATTATATTTCCTTGTTCATGATAATTGTTTATTATCCATGCTATAATTGTATTGATTGGAAACACATTGCATGTGTGGATAAACTGACAACACTTTGTCCCTAGTATGCCTCTAGTGAACAAGCTCGTTGATCAAAGATGGTCAAGGTTTCCTAGCCATTGACATGAGATGTCATTTGATAATGGGATCACATCATTAGGAGAATGATGGGATGGCCGAGACCCAAACTATAAACGTAGCAAATGATCGTGTCAGTTTATTGCTACAGTTTTCTGCATGTCAAGTATATGTTCCTACGACCATGAGATCATGCAACTCACGGACACCGAAGGAGTGCCTTATGTGTATCAAACGTCATAACGTAACTGGGTGACTATAAAGGTGCTCTACAGGTATCTCTGGGGGTGTCTGTTGGGTTGACATGGATCAACACTGGGATTTGTTACTCCGTGTGATGGAGAGTTATCTCAGGGCCCACTCGGTAATACAACATCACAATAAGCCTTGTAAGCAATGTGACTAAGTGTTAGCCACGGGATATTGTATTACGGAATGAGTAAACAGACTTGCCAGTAACAAGGTTGAACTAGGTATGGAGATACCGACGATCGAATCTCGGGAAAGTAACATACCGAAGAACAAAGGGAACATCATACGGGATTAACTGAATCCTTGACATAGAGGTTGGACCGATAAAGATCTTCGTAGAATCTGTAGGAATCAGTATGGGCATCCAGGTCCCGCTATTGGTTATTGACCATAGAGGTGTCTCGGTCATGTCTACATAGTTTTCGAACCCGCAGGGTCTGCACACTTAAGGTTTGGTGACGTTTCGGTAGTATAGAGTTATGCATGGTGGTGACCGAAGGTTGTTCGGAGTCCCAGATGAGATCCCGGAAATCATGAGGAGCTCCGGAATGGTCCGTAGGTAAGGATTGATATATAGGAAGTCATGTTTTGGTCACCCGAAAGGTTTCGGGCTCATCGGTAGTGTGTCGGGAGTGTCGGAAGGGTACCGAGGGACCATCGGGAGGAGTATTTCGACCCAAGAGGCTACATGGGCTGTGGGAGGATGAATACCAGCCCTTAGTGGGCTGGCCGAAGTCCCACAGAAGGCCCATGCGGCTGGTAAGAAAGTCCAAAGTGGAAAAAGGTGGAAAAAGGCAAAAAGGTGGAAATAAGGAAGGAGTCCTAATCCTACTAGGAGTGGAGGAGGAGGACTCCTCCCTCCACTTCGGCTGAAGCCACCAAGGGTTGGCCCTTGCGCCAAGCCTCCTCCTCTCCTCCTCCTATATATACTAGAGGTTTTAGGGGGTTTGCACATAGATTTTCAGCCACGTGCAACCCTCTCCTCTAGTTTGTAGTTTCTCCTCTAGATCGGTTTCACCCGTGCTTAGACGAAGCCCTGCTGGAATTACTCCACCACCATCGCCGCAATGCCGTCGCTCTATCGAAGAACTCGTCTACCTCTCCTCTCTCTCTTGCTGGATCAAGAAGGCGGAGATCGTCATCAAGCCATACGTGTGCTGAACGCGAAGGTGTCGTCCGTTCAGTGCTAGATCGGGATGGATCGTGATTGGATCGCGAGACGCTCGGTGATTTGGATCGCGAAGACGTTCGACTACATCAACCGCGTTTCTTAATGCTTCCCGCTTAGTGTTCTACAAGGGTACGTAGATCCACTCTCCCTCTCGTAGATGCGCATCACCATGGATAGATCTTGCGTGTGCGTAGGAAATTTTTTGTTTCCCATGCAACATTACCCAACAGCAAGAAGATCGCCTACTTCCTGAAGATCTACCCATACTGAGGCTAGTCCTTTGTGGACGGAAGTCGTGATGGAATAGACGAGGTTGCTACTTCATGGACTCTAACGGGTGGAGCCCTCCGTGGACTCTCGCGACCGCTACCCTTCGTGTATTGAAGTCTCCATCAGTGTGGACGTACGATAGCACCACCTATCGGAACCACGGGAAAAATCTTCGTGTCATCTACTGCGTTTGATCTTTCTATCTCTACTTCTTCTTACATATGCTTGTCTTTACTTTCCGTTGCCATACTTGTTTACTAGAATGTGCAGGGTGCATTAGACCAAAAATCCATTTCTGAGCCCGGGCTCAGCTGCACCCCTGCTGAGTAAAAAAATCCAAAAACAAATACTAAAAAAATTCAAAAAATTCTATTTTTTTTGGGTGATACATAATTTCATGCGTGAGATTTGCTCCAATTTTTGATCATTTAAACATCTGAGCAGCTCTCGGCAAAAAAGACAAATTCGGGCTCTCTAAAAAGTTTACTGTTCACGCACTGTTTTGACCCGATTTGTTTTTTTTTTGCTGAGATATGCTCAGATGTTCAAATGATACAAAAATTGGAGCGAACCTCACGCATGAAATTATCTTACACAATTTTTTTGGTATTTTTCGAATTATTTTAGTATTTGTTTTGATTTTTTTACTGAACGTGTGCAGATGGGCCGGGGCACCAAAACGCCTCACTCGCATTAGACTTTTTAGAATTGCTAAAATATTCCAACCATTAAAATCGGAAAAGGTTAGGTTTTTAATTTGTCAAGTAGTCTATTCACCCCCCTCTAGACATCCCTTCTCGACCCCACAGCGCCCGGTTTGTGCCCTCACGGACGCCGAACGGACGGGCATGCGCTTGCTCCTCGTCCGCCTCAAGGACACGTGGCGGCCGTCCAACTACCTTCACCGCCCAAACTAAACACGCACGCGTGGCAATCCCTGGCTGTCAGCGACCCAACTGGCAAGTCATCGTCCTTCTTAATGTGGAAGCCATGGACCGGCTGAGGGAGTCCGGGATTAAGGGGTCCTCGGACTCCTGGCCTATTTATTATGGGCCGGACTCATGGGTCGCTCGCTGAGGATTGGATCGATCGAAGGCCCCGTCACTATGAAGGAGACCTCAGGAGCCGTGGTGTGTCTTTCAAGTTTAAGATAGTAGATTAGGCATGTTTTTTCCCTCCGGTGGGCAACCAACTATGTGTAACCCTAGGGACCCCTGGTGATTATATAAGCCAAAGGGTTTTAGATTGTAGGGCAGAGAAACTCATCTAGGGTTTTAGCTATTTGATCTCGAGGTAGATCAACTCTTTAACGTTCATACCATCAATATAATCGAGCGGGACGTAGGGTTTTACCTCCATAGGAGGGCCCGAACCTGGGTAAACATTGTCTCCTTCATCCCCCTATTACCATCGATCCCAGACTCATAGCTCAGGACCCTCTACCCGACATCCGCCGATTTTGACACTGACACCGACCAATCCACAACTTCCACTTTGAAAGCCCCTCCTGCCTCCTCCACCCCCGGCAAGATCTAGCAAACCCTAGCCACATCATCGTCGCCATGACCTGGCCTTGGACCGATAAGGGAAAGCACGCCCTTGAGGCCAGCTCCTTCTCTGGTAGGCGCCGCTCCGGCCGCTCTATAAGTCCACCACCACCGTCTCCGCCGTAATTTGCCATCGCGTCGGCGGCGGCCCCGCAGCGCGTATGCCCCTATGTCTTTGTAGACATCTGTCAGAGGTACTGGGAGATGGCGATGTCACTCCCTTAGGGAGATGCCCACCTCCCCGACTACTGGCATCTGTCCGCGGATCAGGTGCCAATCCCTTCGGTGTCGGTGAGCGGCCACGCCCATGGTGAGGAGATCGACCGATGCCGCGCACGCCTTCCACCGGATCTGCTCCACGACCCAAGGTATGCCATGGACTCGACATTGGGATATGTGGCTCTGTGACGAGTACGACCTGCGATGGTAGTCTTTTTTTGCCGGTCGTCCACCTAGCCCACGCCGTTGGCATCGTGATGCTAGCCCGCCCCAAACGCGCGGGCAGAGGCGTGTGTGCGGCCTCACTACGACGTCGTCTCCGCCCCCGTCCCTGCCACCACCACCTCTGATGACCAAGGAGGAGGACAACGAGCTCATGAGGCGTGTCATGGAGGATTCCATGAACATGCATGACGAGCACCAATGGGTGGGCCTCAAGACGTTGTTGGCCCTCTCTGCAGCCGGTGACGTGGCCATCCCGGAGCTGGAGCAGGCCATTGTGGTGAAGGAGAAGGTGAAGGAGGAGGTGATGGTGGAGCCGCCCCTTGCCACATGGAACCCGCGGCTGGTGGGCTAGTAGTGGGGTTGGTCGATCACGGTGCCGGAGATGGCCAACGCGCTGGGTGTTGGGCCATGGTCAGCGACGCCACCACGGTCACCCGAGTAGGAGCAGGAGCCACGGGAGGAGGTGTTGCAGGCGCCGCCACTGCCTCCGGTATGGCAGGGACCGCCAGCTCACCTCTGGCAGCTAGCTCCGTACGTCGACCCCACCAACGACGACGACGAGTAGGACGACGCTCCTGAAGAAGACGACGGCCTCACCGACGAGTGACCTTATCTTTGTTATGTTTTATGTATATAATTAAGAAATGTATTAAACTTGGCTACTGTGGGCATGTGGATATTTTAATGTTTTTATTTATTGTTTTATATTATTTGCAATGTTCATTTGAGTTTTTTTTTTGGGACAAAATTGAAGTCCGGATATGCGGACACTTTGGAATACGGCAGGCCGGTTGGACGCATCGATGGTAGCATGACCGTAAGTAAACATGCGTGTCCGTTTTCTTGCCCCAAACAGACGAAATCCGGACAAAAAGAACGTCCGGATGGAGGCTGGCGTTGCAGTTAACGCGAGTGAATAACTATCAGCTCCCATAACACGGGAGCTTGTGCGCCATCGGATGGGAGATCCAACGGTTAGTGTTGGAGCCTCCGGACCTGTGCAAAATCATGGCAGTACTCAAGGTTTTTTCACGCAAGTGCACCTGAAAGTGAAACTCGGTTCGGTCATGTCGACTCTTGGGACGAAAAAGAAAGCATGTATTAAGCATGGCCGCCCTGTCATCTGAACAAGTCCTTAATTAATTAAGCCACTCGTGGATCTGATGCCACCGCTGCTTCTCCATTATATGTCTGGTCATTTTCGATCGATCTTCTGCAGATGGAGGGTACAAGGTGATGGCGACCCAAACCCAAAAATTAACCCGCAAGCTTTGCCTCTCCACCCTGAACGAATATGCTCTTCTCTGCCTCCTACTATTACACTGCACAGTATACCTGTAGCTAATTAAGAAGTGTGGAGTCCAGCCTCCAGCGCTCGACCGTCGGTGAGGAGTATACACGATCAATTCAACGCAGGGTACAAAAGCCGCTGGGTGAGGTGACGAGCGAGACAATGATGTTTACTCTGCTCTGATGTGGTACTTAACAATGTCGCCGACAGTATTTGGGGACACACCGATCAAATCAGGTACACAGCGAAATTAGCGATCCATCAACATCTTGCAGTGACGAGTGCAAGATGATAGCACGTAAGAAATTATTAGTGGCAGCAGCGTATCCATTCTCTTGATGTCATAGACTTTGACATGAATAAATTAGTGGACATAATCTGCAGCATTTGCAGTGCACTCCATCCATGTACAACAGAGTTTAGTAACAAAAAGATGTCAAGAAAAACACCTTCTGTTTCACAACGCAGAGTCTGCGAGTGCAACCTCTTTTTAAAACAAAGGAAAGCTGCCCCACATTGCTGGCCAGCACGTCCAGAGTGAAAAATGTTAGGGTTGTGGTCGCTGTCATGTCGGGGGTAGTAACAAAGAAGATTGTAGGAGTAGGAGACAGCAAAAAGGGCTCAAATTAAGATGACACGTCATATCAGGTGGGCGTGGTCGGTGTGAAGGCCACACACTGTACCCGTAAAAGATTGTCCGGATTGCCATGAATTACAGCCAAAGCAACCTAAGATCAGCTGTTTTTCTAGCTGTAACCTGGGAACTAAAAAAGGGCCGAGCACCACGCACAGTGGAGATGAAGAGGCAGGTAGCTGCTGCAGGTATCTCAGGACGACGACTTCGGGGCGTGCACTGCATACTTTCCCGAGTAAATTACTGGCGGTACAAGGTGTTAATCTGCGGAGAACAATTCGGCTAATTAACCAGGACGGGCCACGGCAACCACTGCACTGTACTACGTAGCTGTAATAGCCATGCGGCTATTAGTCTCCGGGCTGTCCAATTAGGTAAAAAGGGAGTTGCTTCATGGGATCATAATTGGTGCTCATACTGTAGCATCTTTTGGGACGGTACCACGGCACGCCGATGAGGCGCATTGGCTTTCTTTCCTTGGCCTGTACTGTACTGGTGGTCACTGGTCAGTGAGCGGGTGACTGGACCAAGGACGCCGGGGCTAGAGATCAGTGTACTGGGATCCGCTACTGCACGGTCCAGTGTTTCCGTTCTCCGCGGAATTATTTTTCTCCAAAGTTGACAGCAGTCTTCTTTTCATGAACAGGGGATGGGACCCGGAGGTCCGAGAAACTGGCTTGTAACATTGAAACTTGTACAACTCTGCACAAATGATCGTCAAGCAAAAAGAAGTTAGAGCAACTCCAACCGCGCAATCCAAATAGACGCGCGGCGATTTGTTCACGTTTTATTTGTTTGGGTCGACTCGTCTGTTTTCTTTTGTAAATGGGTCGACCGCATGCCCAACACGCCTACCCATTTTTCGTCCGCACACAAATAGGTTTTACTCTAAAAAAGGCCCGCGGCCATAGATCATGCCAGCCACCATACGAGCGTCCCAGAGTTTATGCTGACGATATGCCAGCAGCCGGCATATATATGCCAGCCTATAAAAAGACTACGTAGTTTTCAAGCTGGGCGCACTTGCCAGCGGGCCGGCACACATGCCAGCATACAAAATGAGAATGTAGTTCGGCCACGCCATCTCGGTCGTGGTCATGCCCGCACACCGCGGCATGGATCAATGGTCTTCGAAGTTCATCATGTCGAGCTGCATGTTCTCAAACCAAGACTGCTTCCTCGGAGAGAAGGTGCTCAAGTCCACCTTCATGAGCTCGACCCCCTTCATCATGCAAACGAGCCGGATTTCTCTTGTTTTTGTGGCTGCTCTGCTGGCCTCAATCTCTAGCATATTAGCTTGCTTCTCCGCCTCCAATGCTACTTTTTTGTTTTGTATCTTCATGAAGGCCTTAACTTGCTCCTACTTGGCTTGCCGACGCTTCTCCTCTCTTGACTCTTTGTTGTCCATCATGCCTTGCAAAGTAGCTTGCAAGGCAAGGGACGCCGCCTCACGCTTGTCCTCTTTCTTAGAGTTGGTCTTCCCCTGGGGCTGTGGCTTCTCCCCCTCACCAAGCTCTTCAACGACTTCCTTCCCTCCACGCGCCTTGATGGCAGCGTATTGTGCTTTGAACTTCTCTTCTCCACTGATGATCATCCAACAATGAGCGAGGTTAAAAAACTTGCCCTCATAGTGGACCTTGAATGCTTCCACAACTCGGAAGACCTAGAAATGAGCAAGCATGTCGGCATAGCAAGATAAACAAGGTACGGAACAATCAATATGAGCAAGCATGTCAGCATAGAAAGATAAACAAGGTATGGAAAAATCGATGTCCCTCGATGTCCACTTCATCATCCTCTTCATCTAGGCCATAGTCTTCCGGGAATTCGTGATCTAGTGGAAAATGGCCCAAGCTGACTTGGTCCTCCATGAGGGGGTCACCCATGCCTTTGCTATCATCACCAAACATGGACCCAATGCCGCCGTGCCCGTCCATGAAGGGGTTGGGGCCATCTTGGCTTTGCGTCTCATCGGGCGTGAAGGTGGCACTTCCCCACGGCCACCATCGTAGATGAGGCCCTGCATGAGCAAACTATCCTCGTCTTCCACAGCCGGCATTTTGTCAAACAGGTTGCAAGCGTTACCCGTGGTGTTGGCTTGGAGCTCGCGTCAGCGCTTGCACGAACCGTCGGAGGATGATCCACCGCCCACAGGCACCGCGTTGAGGTCAATGCCCGCAGGTGCTGGCATGGCCGCAGCAGCCACGCTCACCTCTGGTTCACCGGAGCCCATAGAGTAGGAAAATGGGAGGTTTGCGGGTGATGCTGCTTAAAGCCGTGCATCGCCGGCGTGTTGGACATGTGTGGCGAATCCGACAGTGGGTGACGGAGTGGCGATGAGCCGCTGCTGGCCACGGCTACCACGACAGCGAGCCCGTGCTGGCCTGGTTTTAACCCTAGCAGCAACAGGGTATGCATCGTGGCCATGCGGACCAGCAGGTTGGTCTTGGCGGTGTTGGACTCTTGATCCAAGGAGGTGGCGATGTTGGATGCGGCCGCGGCCTCCTTCATGGCTTCTTGTAAGTGCTGGCGGGTCCTCCTTGCCGATTGGACGGAGCGCTCCTCGGGGTTAATTTCTTTCTTCTTCTTCTTGGTCGGCGCCGACCCTTTTCGTGCGCCGTGGGGACCGGCGGAGGTGAGGGAGTCGAGGCCGGCGGCGACGTCGAGGGTTGACGCGTCGTTGTATGGCGCTCGCGTGGGGTTGGGGGGTGGGAGCGTTTTGGGAATTTTGAAGGGAAATGGTGGCCGACGTGCTACCGACTGGCGGGCCAGGGGGAGAAGAGCGGGTGTTGCCCGCGTCTGTCCCATGTCCGCGCGGACACAAATCAGGCCCAAAATTGAGCCTGGAATGGGCCGCGCACGGACAGAAAACGGACGCGTGCCCGTTTGGGTCGACGCGTTAGGCTGTGTTTTCTGTCTATGATGACCAAAACGGATGCGGGCGGATGAAATGGGTCGACCGGTTGGAGTTGCTCTTACAACAGGGTCCTCCTGATATGCAAATGAAACCTCTTGCATGGAGAAGAGGGCCTCCCACCTGGAGGGTAGAAGGGGCATCAGTATGGATGTGATGTTTTTGCACCCCGAGCCCATGAACAGTAAATTCGAAAAATATTGTAAAAATGTTCAAAAAAGCTGAATATTTTGGAAAAACTTTGACAAATGTTCCAATGCTCGCAAAGTCTCATCATGAAATCACATTTGTGGAACTCGTGACAAAATAAAATCAAACTCTCAAAATGCTACTTTCAAAAGCATTTTGGAGCACTAATTTTGTTTTTTCTGTCACGACTTCCACAAATGTGATTTCGTATTGAAATTTTGCAAGCTCTTAGAACCTTTGTCAAAGTTTACTATCAAAAGTTTTAGATTTTTTAAAATAGTTTTTGAATTTACTGTTCACCCGAGCTTATTTGAGCTTGGGTGTAGAAGAGCACTTTCCCATCAGTCTTTGCTAGCAATACAATATGAGATTGGCAATCCACCCTAATAACCCGGAAGGCTTGATGGAGACATTTCAAAGGTTGATGTACAACTTTAGCAGCAGGTCGGAACAGAGGAACAATAGAGAAAGCTTCAAATTTCCATAGAGCTCTAGATCAGGGATATCTGGAAGCAGCCTCATGTCCTCCTCTTGCTCCACCACCACGATAGATGGAGAGCAAGAGGTGATTGGATCGGCCATATCTAGGAGTTCCTTGGACTTATTGTCGGGATATCAGGGCATGTAGCCATCATACATCATGAAAGATGACATGAGAGCCAGATCGGTGTTCACCGGTTGCAGTTTGTGCGTTCAGGTCACTAGTGCAGCGATGTCCTATAAAAATGGTTACCCCTTTCCGTATCAGAGTTTTATACCGTCGCCTTGCCTATGTGTGCCATAGGGGGGTCCATCCCACACGATATAGAAAAATCGTCGACGATAGTGGCCGATGAACGCAAACATTTGTCAAAACTAAGTGTATAAGATGTTCGCATCTATCACAAACGAGAGTCATCGGTCAATCGTTTGAGATATGTCATATTTCCCAAATGGTTCATCCTTACTAGTCGTGTGAGATTGCATTATCATCGCACTTGATTTCTTGCGGTGTAACATTTACGATGTGCGTCGCATCACAAACATTTCATAATTATAAAGCATGTATGATAAGAAGACTATCACACACATTTGGTCCTACCGCATCGTTTCCGATATATCAAGTTTTCCATATGCTGCAACTATTGTACTCGTGTCTGATGCATACGACATAACAAATAATTCATCATTATAAAAGTGTGTATAATAAGAAGACTATCACAAACATTTAGGTCAGTCCACTACATAGTTAAGTATAAGCCATGTGAAGCGTGTATACAAGCCATGTGATGAAACTAACCTTAATATCAAAAAGCATGTTAAGTACAACAGGCTACACATCAATCAGATATATGCATGATAAACAACATGATTTCAAAATGATAGCTTTAGTGTGTAGGTTTTTAAACACGCTAGCTAAGCAAATAAGAAGTGGAAATGTGTGTTAACTATAATAGGATTAGCATTAACAACAACATAATATAGTCATTCAAACTGGTATTGCGCAGGTTTAATCACACTAGTTATTGCTACATAAAAATGGAAAGACATATCCTCACTACAACAAGCTTAACATCAACCAAATATAATCATTTATAATGGTACTGATGAAATTGCATAGAATATATCTTGTGCTTAAACATCAAATTGTATAACTCAACATCACACTATGAAAAAACTGAAATAAACAGTGGACGTGTTAACTACACCAGCCTTAACAGGAACCACATATGGTCATGAAACTGGTATTGATAAAATTGAACTTCAAAGTCCATACTTGCACATACAAAATTTACAATGTGAATAACTGAAATAAACAAGGCATACTATGTAGCGACTGAATCTGGACATATGCCCCCTACAAACAACCGAGCAAGCAAAAAAAGTTAAACAAGGCATATGCTCATTACAACAGGCTTAACAACAACCAAATATAGTCGTCCACAATGGTATTGTTGAAATTGCATAGAACATAGCTTGTGCTTAAACATCGAATTGAATAATTGAACATCACATGTGAAAAACCCGAAATAAACAATGGACATGTTAACTACACCAGGCTTAACAAGAACCACATATGACCACTGAAACATGCATTGATGAAATTGAACTACAAAGTCCAGACTTGCACATATAGAATTTACAATGTGAATAATTGAAATAAACAACGCATACTATATAACAATTGAATCTAGAAATATGCCCACTACAAACAACCGAGGAAGTAAAAACAGTTAAACAAGGCATATGATCACTATAACAGGCTTAACAACAACCAAATATACTCATTCATAGTGGTACTGGAAGTGCATATGAGAGTTGACACATGAGAGAGTGCATTGGGAGTGGGATGAAAGGATTAATGTGAGCAAATTACTATGTGCCTTGGTCCACGAGAAGTGGACTTCGGGCCCAATCAACCCGGACGGAGGGAGTAGGCGATTAATTTTAAGTGACAAGCTTTTTATGTGTGGACCATCCTTTTCTTGGTTTGCAAATATTTTTTCAAGGAGTTAGACACTTAGCACCAGAACCGTATTCCTCGCAGTCCATAAGGATTTACAAATAGCGTAGAGGATTTTGATGATGTTCTTTGAGAGGCGAAAAACTAACATGGGATAGGTAGAAAGGGAGTCAAGGGTTCATGAAAGGAGAGTGAGGTGGGAGTCGTGAGAGAGCAGCCTAGCCGCCTAACCGGTATCGGTACGCATTCTAAGGGCATGTGTTTAGTTCACATACCAAGTTCCCACCATTTTCCATACCTCTTTTTGCGATCTAATTGTCAACAACCCGCTTATCAGACTACCAAGAGCCCCCGAGGCATATTCCTCCCCATTTCCCTATCTCCGGATGCACTGCTTGCCAGAGTGGCAAAAGTGGTGCTTCATCCACAGGGAAAGGGTTGCATCCACTTCTGTGAAGCGCGGATCCGTGCTTGTTTTGGGGCAGAGGGAGGACAATGACCTGCAATAGAGGACGAGACACTGACTGTGGACGTCGACAATTTTCCTGCGGTGGCCTTCTTGGGACCAAAGAGGTGGCGACCCCCCATGTTCTGCTTTTCCTCGGTGTCGTCGGCGGAAGCGCCGGCCATCGACTTGTTGAGCTCCACGTACCCAACTTCTTTATCCATGTGTCGGCATCAAATCCGGCATATCTCAAGGAGATAATACCCTTGAGATGGTAACATGGACACATGATTTTACCCAGGTTCGGGCTCTCCCAAGGAGATAATACCCTACGTCCTGCTTTTCATTGTATTGATATGGAGGATAGTACATAGTACAGGTATCTACTACGAGATTGTAGTAATGAATATGAGATTGAGATTGTCTATTGACTAGCCTGGCTCGGTTTATATGATGCACCATAGGCCTAGGGTTTAGAGGAGTCCTTGTCTTGTGCGTCAAGTTTTGTGGAATCACTCTTGTATGCATCATGGGCTCTCCGAACTGGCCCATTAGTTAATCGCCCTGGGGGTCCTCGGCCCGACCTACTAGTCGGGAGACAACGTGGTGAGTACCGCCTAGTCCAGGACACCGTCAGTAGCCCCCTGAATCGGTCTTCAAGTTGGGGACGCCTCGACTCCTTCGAACTATTCTTCATCTTCAGCTGTCGGTCTTAAAAACTGGTTCAACAAATCTTCCCATCTTCGATCTTGAGGATCGCCGAGGTGTATCTGAAGAGTTCACATGTCGGGCATCCGAGGAGCCCCTTTAAGTTCTCGGACATTATCAATGCCTTGCTATTTTTTATGCCACATCTCAGGGTCGAAGTGTTTCCCATGCGGCGATATCCTCTTGCGTCTGATCTCCAACGCCGAACTGCATCCTAGGTGTCTTTTTGCAGCCGAGCTCCAACATTGATTGGCATCTGAGCGTCAATGACTGGCTGCGTCTGAGCTCCAACGCCGGATTGTGTCTGAGGTATCTTTTTTAGCCGAGCTCCAACGCCAGTCTGCGTCCGAGATCCAACGTTGGTTGGCATCCGAGGTGTCATAAATTACCTCGGTCTCTGAAAATTTGAAAGACTTTATCCGAGCTTAACTGTCGGGATAGTCTTTTATGGAGCTAGCCATTCGCATTCGAGCTTTATGCCGGACTGCTACCGAAGTGTCTTCGATCTTGAACTTTATGTCAGAATGCTTCCGAGCTACAACTCCGAACCGCATCCGAGATCCAACGATGATCAGCGACCGAGGTGTCATAAACTACCTCGATCTTTAAAAGATTGAACGAATTCAGCCAAGCTTAATGCCGAAAATGCCCTCTATGGAGCCAGCCACTTGCACCCGAGCTTTATGCCAGACTGCTTTCAAGGTGGTGCACCACCCCGACCATGGGCTGATTTTTGTGGATATTTTCGATTGGTGTAATTTATTCTCTGCCGAGATATATAGCCAGTAGCCCTCAAGGTGTGTGTCGGTCTATAACCCGAGATGCACCTGAAGGAAAAAATAATAATCAAAATAAAACCACTGATCCCAGTAGCCCCTGAGACTTAGGTCGATTTGCCAAATCGACCTAAGGATCAAGTTCTTGCTCGGCGACATACGTTAGGGATGTAAACGCGGAATGTAGTAGTTTCCGAGACCCGGGTTGGGTGCGGCCGACCAACCTAAGGATCGAATCTCCTCGGAAACCATATTGCACTTTGGATTTGCTGCATTGAATAGGTAATGCAGTAGCCCCGAGCCTTAATTTAGGCACGGGTGGTCGAATTAAGGATCAATATTTGTTTGGCACAAACTTTGCACAATTTATGTGTAATGATTCTATGTATCCAAGTACTTTACATCATTAATGCTCGAATCCGCATTGTACAAGACTTTGTTGACCGACAATAGGCTTTAACCTCCTCGTCCAGTAGACGAGGAGTGTTTGTCCTACTTTATAAAGCCTTTATAAGGGCAAAGATTTACGGCGAACAAGGCAATCCGGCCATACAGTTTTATAAACAAAGATAAAGATACGCGAAGATATATGTTATATTACTATTTAAGGTAAGAACATCTTCCGGGAAAAATAGTTCATTTATAAGTTTCTTTTCCCAGGCTATCATGTTGACCATGATCGTGAAACCTCGACTCCGATCAATGTGGGAGGAAAATATTGAGGATTTAGTTCGGGGAAAGTTTCCGAACTCTATGGTCCTTAGTTAACCTAAATTTTCACTTCCGTCGTTGCCGGCCAATTATATTCTTACGATGGCTAATTTTCGGCTTCACCGAGTCTGAGGTACTAACACGGATGATCCGGAAGTAACAATCATAGATGTGCTCCCTTTACCCCCTAGCCGAACAATCAGGAATGTAGGGGGTAAGCACAGGAGCCAAGCAACCCAGCTTGGCCAAAATCTTAAGCCAAATTGATGCATATTTATGGCTTTATAACGATGATTACGGAAGGCTGCACTCGTATATTGAATACAAATGCTTTCTTGCTATATGCTGTTTTGACTCCTTTGTGACCGTTTATCATTTGAGAGTGGCCCATCGTCTTCTTCTACCTCTTTGTAGATGCTACGCAGGGTGTTTCCACAGTAACAAGACAACCCTTAGTCGACGTCTCGGTGCCCGAAGGCGGTTGTGTTAGAGGAAATGAGGCAATCAAATATCTAGGCTTTATAACTTTCACTTGGTCATGGGAGCTTAAAGTTTGGGAGGCCAGTTAGTAGCCCCCGGTTAGTGTTCGACGTCAGCCGAGGTCAAGTCGTTAACACTCTGGCCAATTTTATGAAAGGCTCATTGTTTAATACGGTCATCGGATCGCCGACCAGTTTACGCTCATTGTGACAATCAGTTTTCGGCTTTCTCCATTTAGGTACTTGACCAGTTAAACCAGAAGTACAATCACAGTGGATCTCCCTTTGCACTCCTAGCCAAACAAAGTGAAACGTATGAGGCAAGCACAGGAGCCGGGCAGCCCAACTATTGACCGAAGACACAATTCGAAATTGGTGCATATAAAGCAATATCCTAGAACGTTTTGCCGAGGACTCCTCGGAGTGCCTTGGCTTTTGGTGGGTTCGGCTCTAGTCGCAGCCCCCCATCGATATTGCCGATGCTCTAAAAGTGTACTACGAGAGTTATGCTCGGAAAAAACAAAAATTTATGCAAAAACTTTTTGTTTAGATAAAAGAAAATTGTGCCAATCCGAAACTGTTCTTAAAATTAATGTGCTTTGGTAGTGCTTTAACATGATACATCCGATCTCTGGACTCCAAGCGGGCCAACCTTTGGCTTCAACCTCCATATCCTGAAGGCGGAGTATTTCTCCAAGAAACCTGGCTATCCGACTATTGACCACACACTAGTGTTGGGAAAAGGAGTAGTAGAAAAAGACTTTGCAATGATCAAGAAGAAAACACATTTATTATAAAACAGTTCATACAAATTAAAGAGCCCCCGGTTAAATCGGGTAAAGAAATTTTTAACAAACACTTTTTTTGTTTAACAAAAAATATAATGTTTGGTTGAACCGAACAAAAATAAAATTTCAAAGAAAGTTGAGCACGAAAACGACTTAGCTTGTTAATGTGCTTGGTGCAATCTGGGGTTGTGGCGGGATGGAGACGTAGTCCTCAGCCTGGCCGAGGTCCCAGCCCCCAAGCCTGAGGTAATCGAGCGAAGAGCTCCGGCTGAGACGTGGCGATGCAACACGGTTGTTGCGACGAGGCGAAGCCCCCGGTCCAGCCGAGGAGACAGAGTAGTTCGGCAGCGTGACGACGAAGCCTCCAGTTATCATGGGAAAACGAAGTGTTTTTAACAAACAAACTTTTTAATTTAACATAAATATAATGCTTGGTCAAACCGAACAAAAATTGAAAATTGAAAAAAGTTGAGCATGAAAGCGACTTAGTTGATTAATATGTTGGGTGTTGATGACGTGGTCCGAGCTTGCGACGGGTCATGGTCCCAGCCCCCAAGCCGGTCCCGAGGCGCCCGGGCGGAAAGCTCTGCTTGATGAAGTGGCGATGCAACACGGTCGATGTGATGAGGCGAAGCCCCAGTTCTAGCCGAGGAGACGAAAGTGGTCGGCTGGTGACGCCGAAGTCCCCAGAGCAGCTTGATGAAGAGATGGAGAAGCCACCGGTCTAGCCGGGATGTTGGAGAAGATCAGCAGAGAGATGCTAGAGCTTCCATGTCAGCCGACGTGTTAAAGCAGGTCGGCATGGTGGTTATTGGCTTGAAGAAAAGGCGGTACGTTGGTGCTAACATAGGTCAAAATTTGTGACGCGATCGATGCCAGCTTGATGAAGTGACAACGCGGTGATTCCTGTGTGCCAGCCCTGTGCAATCCGTGGGGCGATGATGCCGAACTCTTGGTCGGGTTGCCGAACTCTTGGTTGGCTTGCCGAGGTGATGAATTTGAAGAGGTTGACCTCGGGTCGACGAAGCGACAATCTAGCGCAGGTCGGCAGCCATGGAGCAATGTTGTCGGGCCAGTTTGACATTGGCACGACGGTGAAAATCGCCTAAAAAACTTAAAATTTGTGGGTACGTGTTTGAGAACAACACAATACCCTAAAAAAATTCCTTCAACAAGGATGTCCAATATCCCGTTCATGAAGAAAGATGAATTTGGGTCGGATTCGTTTTCACGTAGGAAACATATCCGAAAATTGACGCACTCATCGGGTCGTTTCCGGAGTTTGAACGGTCGGATCGAGCTGAAATTTTGAGTAGCTGTAGATATAGGAATTCCGAAGAGGTTCAACGGTTGAATCTTTCAAAAGATGAACGAGCTGGACGCTGGACTCCTCGCCCTAAAGTTATCTAGATTCATGTCCAGATTTGACAAGGCTCCGGTATATTGTATATCGCCGGAGATTCCTCCATCGGAACACGAAGAAATTTTGCAGGGTTGTTCTAGGCTTAATTTCGCACAATTCCATCAAAGCAATCGTCAAAACGACACTCGAGGAGGCGGGGACGACGAACACGAACCCGCTGTCCAGAAAAACTGCATGATTGCGCGAGGGCAATGTTGACGTTGAGCCCCCGAGAATCATGGAGGATTCTTTCATGATCTTGGTTGAGATTGGATTTGGTGTTGATGAAGACACCCGTCCGATCTATATGATCCGACGTGGAGCGCGGTCCTCGTCATAGCCGAGGTGACCAGTCATGCCGGTGACGAAGATGCCGACGTTGACGATGTAGCTCGGTTCTGACACGTATATCGCGATGGATCCAATCTGAATTCCCATCGCACCACGGCGACTACACAACGGGCTCTCAATTGAAGCAACAATGTCGGCTTCAAATCCGGCATATCTCGTAGTAGGGATCCTAAGCTAGGCATCTTGGAGCGATGGTAACATGGACACAGGATTTTACCCAGGTTCGGGCTCTCTCTCAAGGAGATAATACCCTACGTCCCGCTTTTCATTGTATTGATATGGAGGATAGTACATAGTACATGTATCTCCTACGAGATTGTAGTAATGAATATGAGATTGAGATTGTCTATTGACTAGCCTGACCTCGGTTTATATAATGCACCGTAGGCCTAGGGTTTAGAAGAGTCCTTGTCTTGTGTGCCAAGTCTTGTGAAATCTCCCTTGTATGCATCATGGGCTCTCCAAACTGGCCCATTAATGAATCGCCCTGGGGGTCCTTGGCCCGACCCACTGGTTGGGAGACGACATGGTGAGTACCGCCTAGTTCAGGACACCGTCACCATGGACCAGGCACAGTTTCGCCAACGTCGACTGCGAATGGCACGGTGTGTGGCCTCGTCCATGCATCATGCGCCATCGTGCTCCCCCGCGTACCTCCCCCACGTACCTCGATGGAGCAACTCACTACTCCGTGAGCTGGCTTGGGGTGACGAGTTGCCGAACCACGCGTCAGCTTAGAGGGACAACTTGCTCCGTCGGGCCAGGCGAGGTATGTGGAGCAACGAGCTGCCTTGCTCGTATTCGGCATGCTCGGCGGATCACCCAACCGTTTTTTATGTCGGAGAACTGGTCTTTCAGCTCCTCGGGTGCCATAAAAAGGGTGGATAAAATGATGGAAGGATATGGTGAGCGGCAGGGTAGTGCAATTCTTGCCCTCCGTCTGGCCTCCTTTAAGTAGCGGAAGGACGGGAGGAGCTGGGAATCATATGCTAGGTGGGAATGCGTGCAAGGAGGGATTTGCATGGGCCAGATCAGTCAGACACAAGCTTAGATGCTGTCTGGACGCACGCAAAATCCCGCGTTTGTCTCTATTTTATACGAGAAAATATGTTCCAATCGTCCTGCGGACCGATACAAGGTCACGTTGGATGACACAACGTATCTAGACCATACGGTTCGAACAGATGCAGACAGCTTGAGGCCAAATCGTGATAAGATATGTCAAACTATATTATGAACAATCCTATAATTCGACACAACCCCTGCTTCTACGTGGAGGTCCATTGCGATCCTCTACGGACCATGGTGGCCAAGGGAAGGAGGCAATGCATGCCAGCGCGGAGTCTGGAAGCAGCCTACAACGGCTGCGCGTGGCGAGAGAATACGATACTCCTACCTCATGCTCCAACAGTCTACTTGCGCACTGAAATCCAATCATTATACTCTAATCATTCAGCATCACACCCCTCTTAAAAGAACAGTAATCATCCAGCATTATACTCCTCCAGTCCTCCTCCCCCAATCTTTAACAACACCACAGAGGAGCCCCCACTCGCCCAGCGAAGCTAATCAGCCAAAAAAAAAGCGGCCCGCATCATCTTGTCTTCTGCAATCACGCAATTTCCCAGCGCTCCCGAGGGCGCACGCGCAAAATCCCTCTGGGAATCCCGCACGAGACAAGCGCCGCTCAATGCCCCCATAATTAAAAGAGAGCGTCAGGTTTCATACCAGTCTAGTAGTTCCGGTGCGTGCGAGAGGAGAGGGATCCATCCACCCGTGCCCCGTGCTTTCGCCGTCCCCAGCTCACGCAGCAGAGACAAGAACACTGCTGCCGCTGCCGCTGCACCAACCGATCGCCATCGATTCAGCCACTGGAAGGAAACAAAAGCAAAGCTCCACGGTCGCCGGCTCTTTGTGCCGCAAGCCTCGTCCTTGCTTTCCGGCCAGAGCACCGGCCAGCAAGCAATCAAATCCCCATCACCACCCCCCGGCCTGATCGATCGATTAAACTCTGCTCTCTGCTCCAAGAAAGAAACGGGGGGAGGGGCGGCTGCGGGGAGAAAAAGGATCGCCATCTTGCTGCCGCCGACGCATGCGCGCAGGCATGGTGCATTCCGCCGCCGCGCTGTGAGGTCCTCCGGGGAGGGGGGGAGATGGCCTAGCCGCCGGATGGGAGCGGCTGGATCTCCATTGGGTTGCAGCTGCAGTACTCGCCCACAGACGAAAATCGGGGTAAGAAGAAGAAGAAGAAGAAGACTATCTTCTCTGTTTTTTTTGTTCTTGATAGATTGATGTTAGGTGTCGGTCGTTGCGTGATTGTTTCTTTCTTGAGGCGTGATTGTTCCTCGTGGCCTCCGCCGGCGGATAGCCCTCCCTTTGCTGCTGCAGGATTGCTTTTCCCCCATTTTTGCAGGTTTTTGGGGCCAGACCCTTCATGATCAGTAGTACGACCTTTTACGAACTGCAATGATTTCCATCTTTTATTTATTCTTTTCGCTCCAATTTTCTTCTCCAAAGATAGATTCAGTCTCCTCATAGAGTTCGATGGTTTCGTCCGGTAAGATTTGGGAGAGATCTCTGTTTCTTGATGCAATCCCGTTCTCTGGTCATCCAAAGGACGGTTCTTTTCTGCTCTCTCCCTGGTCTCTGATCACTAATGGAGTATCCAAGCAATCAATGTGGCCTCCTTGTCGCTGGGCTTGGAATTCTTGTGCGCTTTGCGGGTCATCTGGGAGCTGGAGAGTGGTTGGGGGCATCTTTTATTCGGGTGGTTGGGTTTTCTTGTCAGTTGTCACTGCCCACCCTTCCTTTTCTCTATCATTCTTGTTTGATGCTCCATTCATTCCTGCCTCTGCAAGCAACCTCCCTTTCTTATTATTCCTTGTATATTTTTGGTTCATCATAGTTTATCAGTAGGATTTTTGAGCCGCTGGTCTTGTGAGCTGAAGCTTATGATGATCTCCTGAACTTCTGGCGGAAAAAAAGCCTGCACATGGTATTGTTTTTTTTTTCTGCTTTCACTTTGGATAAATTTCCTCTCAGGTGTTCTTTCCTTTTTTGGTTGACCACATGATCTCTCTCCAGATGGCTGATGCTGGTGCAGTTTAATCTCTACTGAGTTTGTATTGCAGACTCTGCAGCTTTATGATTGGCACCTGTGGGGCTATTCTTTTTCGAGATTTTGCAGTTTTGCTATTTCCAGTTCATCATTTAACGTGTACCCCTTTGTTCATAAACTCAACTCATATGTTCAATTCAAAACTGGTTTAATAATCGAGAAACAAATTCATTACTTGGAGGATTAGCTTCAGCTAAAAATAGGAGCAGATAGTAACCTTTTTCACAGTTTGTTAGTTATTTCTGCTTGCTAAGGGTACTTAACAATCTGAGGGTATTTATTTTGCAGGTAACTGGCTGGTGTTAGATTGTGATTGGTTCTTGTTGCTGTCATCCTCCTCTGCCTGCGGGATCACAGAACATCCTCTGCTGTTTAGGTTGTTGCCGTAATGGCAACGACATCGCCGACCGATGCTAAGCGCAAGTACTCATGGTGGTGGGACAGTCATATCTGCCCAAAGAACTCCAAATGGCTTCAGGAGAATCTCGAAGGTAAAATATGTTATACGTGTTGAGCTGTTTGCGTGTCATTTCCTTGGATGACCGGTTCTTTTGGACTCTAAAAACTGAGCATGCCTCAGATGCTGATCTGGCATTAGAGTTGTATAATCCTGATTCTGAAGTGACAAGCAGACACACACACAATAACTGAATTCAAAATTCCACTTGAACTTCCTCTGAAATCAATTTGAGCAGAAATGTAGAGTTGATATTCGGAGGTGGTTCACAGATTCTTACTGAAGACTGAAGTTCATTGGATTGTCCAAATAAGTGTTACTGGTGATTTAAGCCCGTCACATTCAAAATTGGAAATTCAGAAAACATATGAGATGGTGTTATTTAAATATGACTTATGAAGCTTACAATTAAAAATAATAATTTTATATTCTGAATTTGGAAATCTGAAAATCTAAACAATGTTTACAGGATTTGACAAGGTACTGCTTTTAGGATTTGTGTTATTTATTTTTCAGGGGAGTATAGAAGAACTCCTCTGATTTATAGGAACTGTGCCTTGATCTAGTGTGTTTATTGTCATTGCTGTTATGTGGTCCCAAGGATGTAAATCTGAGAAAAAGGGTTTCAATGATGAATTGCAAATTTCCTGTGGGAATACTTATTGTAATGGTGTGTGTGTGTGAAAGTCATTAGAATACTGTCGAAGCACATGGGCAACTTCAATGCTGCAAAATAGCAAGTTAGTGATAACATGTTCTTCTGCAGGCACCCATGTCTTGGTTTAGTTGGCCACTGTAATGAATAACCAAATGTATGATATCATTTATTTCATGTGCGTTAATTAAGGTTAGACTGAAAATTTACTGAATTAATTTACCAGACGAGTATGCACCATAGTAGAATATATGAGCTTAATCAGCAGATTAGCTGTGCAGTACATTGATGTACTATTCGTTTATTATTAGGTTTGGTAGATAGTTAGCTGAAAATTGAGATTATAAAAGCTATTACTCTAAAATCTTGTGGTTATTGCTTAGCAAGTTTCAAAAGTGAGCAATCGGTCCAGGGTCGTGACTCAGTCATGGTCATGTTAATCTGACAGAGTCATGGTCATGTTAAGACTCTGCAAGATCTGTCAATCATGATCTGTTGATTTACGCACATTTATTTGTTGTACATTTACTTCAACAAAATCTAGACCAACATGTTATTATCTTGATTCATGTTAATACTCTGCAAGATCTGTCAGTCATGAATTATAAAGTTTGTGCCTGAGTCATGTTAAGACTAAATGTGTGTATAAAATCTGAAGATGTCAAACAACAGATCATGATTGACAGATCTTGCAGAGTCTTAACATGACCATCACCGTGTCAGATAGTGAAGTCTACATATGATAGTTAGCTGATTTTTTTTTGTTTGTACAGATTAAAAAGGTTGTGTTGTACTTCCACATGTACACACATGTTTGCTCTTAACTTAAGAATGCATTTTTTTTTAGTTTTCAATAATAGAGAGAGCATTAGTGCCTGGGAGCCGAAAATCTTCTGTGTTCATTTAGGCCCTAGTAGACATGTGATGTAATATGACAACCATATGAATTATCTTTAATTGGCGGAATACCATAGATTCTCCACTGACTACATTCCATGATTAAGATGCTACTTCATAAGCAGCCAAGGGAATGCTAATCTACACTGCATGTTTTAAAAGATAACTATCTAATGATGAAAGTGTAAACGAATGAATATCGTGAACAATGAAGGGTCCGGGTTATCGTTCTCCTTGTATTTGGATGATGCTTCAGTTTTTTTAGAAGTTCATTGAAGTTTGTACTGGGCTCATATCTTTTAATTCATGATTACACAGACATGGATAGCAAAATTAAGCTGATGATCAAAATCATTGAAGAAGATGCGGAGTCTTTTGCAAAAAAGGCGGAAATGTACTACCGAAGGCGGCCTGAACTGATGTCCTTGCTTGAGGAGTTGTACCGTGCATACCGAGCTTTAGCTGAAAGATATGATCATGCAGCCGGGGACCTCCGACAGGCCCATAAAAAAATAGCAGAAGCATTCCCTGATCAGGTTCTTATGGACCCGGATGACGATCTGCCAGCTGAATCTGCAACCACTGAAACTGATCAGGACAATGCAGAAATGGCTCGATATTTCCTCTCTTTCATGAATGCTGGTGACCCAAAAATGCATGGCAAAGGTAAGAGTTTTTTTGGGCAAAATTGCAAAACACACACACGTGCACACACATTGAGAATAAGTTGTGACAAGCAAAATGTGTTCTTACAGATGACCAAGATTACGAGAAGCTGCAGAATGAACTAGCAAGCCTGACACAGGAAAACCAAGACCTGAAGAAGAGGATCACATCAGTGCTAGAACAGAGCAACTGCACAGAGTCCGAGGTTCTTTTTCTCAAGGAGGCTCTTGCGCAACAAGAGGCGGAGAAGGAAACTGCAGTTCTGCAATGCCAACAATCCTCTGCTAGATTACAGAACCTCCGGTCTGAGATATTGCATACCCAGGAACAGTTCAACCGACTGAAAGAGGAGATGCAAACTGGATTACTGTCTTCAAGCGCTGCGGATGAGCGTTTTCTCGTGCTCGAAAGAGATAACCAGGACTTGCAGTTGGAACTAGAGAGGCTGAAACATTTGCTGAAACAGAAGCACGATGAGCTAAATGAGAAGCAAGATGAGCTGGAGAAGCTCAACATCTCCACAGAAGAGGAGCATCTCAAGTGCATGCAAGCAGAAATGGTGAGCCTCTCTTTGGAGAAGAAGCTGTTGATAGCACATGAAAAACTGAGCCATTTGACTCTTGAGAAGCAGAGAGAAGAAAGCAAAGTGAAGGACATTGAAACAAGCAAGATTGTGCTTCAGAAAGAACTGGACAATATTCTAGAAGAGGGCAAACGGCTGACTCTTGAGAAGCAAAGAGAAGAAATCAAGGTGAAGGACATTGAAAGAAGCAAGATTATGCTTCAGAAAGAATTCGACGGTATTCTAGAAGAGAACAAAAAGCTGACTGGCCAATATCACTCTTCTTCAGCAGTGATAATTCGTCTGCAGGATGAGATCATTTCCATGAAGAATGCACAACAAAAACTTGAACAAGAGATCTGTAAACAAGTGGATGAAAAGAAGACACTTCAATATGAGCTTTCACACCTGAAGGAGGATAAGAGTGAACTGGAGAGGAAACACTTTTCAATCAAGGAACAGATACAATCGGTGAATGTAAATGTAGAATCACTTCAAGCTCTTGCACATGAGTTAAAGGATGGCAATGTTGAGCTGAAAGACATTATCAAGAACCATGAGAGAACAGAAGCACTTCATGCCGATAACCTGAGGCAGCTGGAGAGGATGTCTGAGAAGAATGCACATTTGGAGAAGTCCTTGGCAGCCTCAACCACTGAGCTTGAAGGGTTAAGAGAGAAGAAGGCGGCATTGGAGGAATCATGCAAGGAACTCAATTCCAAGATATGCAGTCATCTGTCCAAGCGAACTGCGCTTGTTGCGCAGCTTGAGGCAATTTCTCAGACCATGGAGGTGCTGCTCGAGAAGAACTCTGTTTTGGAGAATTCATTATGTGATGCCAATGCTGAACTCGAGGACTTGAGGAGGAAGTTGAAAGAGCTGGAAAAATCTTCAGATGCAGTCAACAGTCAGAATTCGGTTCTTCAATCTGAGAAGACAACTCTTGTTTTTCAGGTATCTTATGTGAATAGCCTTATTGTTTTGTACCCGTTGTCGTGAATTTTTATGTTTGATTGGCTGTCTTAATTATGTACTTACCTTAATTATTTTCCAGGTTGATAGCATCAGCAATACTCTTGTGAGTTTAGAAGCACAATACACAGAGCTAGAAAGACGACACTCAGCTCTACAACAGGAGAAAGACTCGGTGCTTGACGAAGTGATCAAGCTACAAGAACAGATAAGGCTCGAGAGGAAAGAACACAAAGATCTTTCCCTCTCAACAAGCAAGACTCAGTTTGATCTACAGAACAAAATTGACCTATTGCTAGAGGAAGGCAGGAATAGAGAGGAGCAGCTTCAAGAGGAGGAGATGAAGATTATCAAAGCTCAGACAGAGATCTTTATCTTAAAAGAGAGTTTGCGCGACATGGCTGAAGCGAATTCGAACTACTCGGCAAAGCTGCAAAAGAAGGAAGAAGCATGTAAGGTTCATGAGGAGAAATTGGACTGCTTGTCACAGGATAATCAGAAGCTAACCGAAGGGATCGGCTCATTACGGAGTGTCTTGCACTTGGATGAGAAGTATGAGTCCTTGGACCAAATGAAGCTTGACATCATTTTGCAGCTCATCTTGCATGAGGTCAACTGCTTAAGGAGTACAATAAATGATGCCCAGGATGTGAGACAGAAAGAGCTTGTCGAGAAGTCACTTGTTGTCACCCTTCTGGAGCACTTTGGACAGGAGGTGGCCGACCTGCGGTCGGAGCGCAACATCCTCAAGCAAGAACAGCAAGCAAAGAGCGAGGAGTTGCTCCTGCTGCAGGCAGAAAGGCAGGAGCTTGCGGAGATCAGCGATGAGTTCTGGGAAGAGATGGAGTCTCGTAACCAGAGAGTTGACGACTTGAGAGCCGAGGCCAAGTTCTTGGTTGGACAGTTGTCAGAACTTCAAGATTCTCGGAGGTCACTGCAGAGTGAGATCATAAAGCTGATTCAACAAAACTCCTTGCTGGCAAATGAGCTACATGATTCCAGAGAGAAAGAGATGAGCTTTGAAGACGATTTCAGCGTTCTCATGAGCGAAGCCGTCAGCAAAGATATCCTTCTTGTGATATTTAGAAGCCTGCATGAAGACAGGTCCCTGGAGTTGAAGTCTTTGCATGATGATTTTGTGTGCCTCCAAGCTGTAGGAAGTGAGCTTTGTAAGGACATCAGGATGATGAACAAGAAGCTTGGTGATTTTGAATTCCTGGATAACAACCTCGGCAAAGATACAACCATGAGCATTCGTGACCGGTCTAGTGATGAAAATAATCACAAAGAAGTTGACGACGCTGGCTTTCAAGAATCAAATGAAATGCTACTGGAGGAGATACTCAAGTTACATGGAAATGTGGAAATGCTTATGAGCAAGGAGGGGGCTTCTGTCGACATCAGATCCTGCAATGAAGAGATCACAAAGTTGGTAGCTCACATGCAGATGGCCATGATGAATGCAGCTCTGTTCAAGGAGAAGATCGTCGAGCTCGCCGTAACATGTGAGAGCTATGAGATAAGTGCGATGGTGCAGAAGGAGGTTCTCAAGGAAGATATCACCCGAAGGAATTCATATGTGGACGAGCTGAAAGACAAACTAAATGCTGTAGAGATTGAGAACAGAAGACTGAAGGTTGATCTGAATGGTGATGTCATGATGTTAGGATCATTGCAGACTGAAGTCAGTGCCCTTGAGGAACAAACCGTGTCCCTTGCTAATGATTTCTTGCAATCAAATAAACTCAAAGTGGAGGTACACATTCCCTTTCCCATGTATTTTTGGCGATTACAAACGAGACACGTGCGTGCACAAAAAAAATCAGCAGTCGGTTCCAACTATTTAGTACTTTTAGAAAATGCCATCTATTTAGTAATACAGGATTCTTTCGTCTTGTAACAAAAAATTATTTTAGTAGTGCCTTAGTACAAACAATTAAATATTTTCTCCTTAATCTTCTGTTGAAAAGAGATATTAAAGTCTTTAAGTCTTCACCCGAAAAAAGAAGTCTTTAATTCTTACAATTACTCTGTTATTGGAGGATCTAACTGCTAATGATAAGCATGGGAAATCTCTTATGCTTTCCTTCAAAACTACTCCCTCTGTCCCATAATATAAGAGCATTTTTGACACTAGTGTAGTGTAAAAACGCTCTTATATTATGGGATGGAGCATGGAGGGAGTATATATTTCCCTAAGAGTAAACCTGGCACCGTGTGCATTTCATTAAGTTATCCTTTTCATTCCACTACTCATTTTACATTTTCTTCTTTTTCTTAGGAAAATGCATCATCTCTTCAGCCTCTGGAAACTATAGTGGGATCCAGTGATCAGAATGCAAATGAAACAGTGAAAGACATGGAGCTGCAAAAATTGCGTGGAACAATCAAAAGGCTCCAGAATGTGGTCGCGGATGCGAGCGTCCTTCTCGAGCAAGAGAGGCTTGGTTTCAATGCCAATCTGCAAGAAGCGAGGAAGCAGATTGAGGCGCTGAAGCTTAAGGAGATCTTGGATGATGACTCAGTTGAAATGAACTACGAGCAAATGTTGAAAGACATACAACTTGATCTCATCCAACCTTCTTCAGGCCGTCGAACCGAGGCCCTTGGTCGGAACAAGAAAATTGCAGCACAGGGAGATCACAGGGCTCATGGCCTAGCTGGACCAAGCAACGGCCATGCGCGCGATGATTTGGGACCACCCCAAAGTGAGTCGTTTGACAGTGGCAGCAGTAAACAGTCTCCTGCTGAACTAGTGGTCGTGAAAGAGCTGGGCATTGTGAACCAAGAGGTACCAAGGTCTATCACCTCAGAGCCACACCAGGAGTGGAAGAACAAGGTCATTCAGAGGCTATCTTCCGACGGGAAGAGGCTCAACACCCTCCAGTCCAGCATTCAAGAGCTCAAAACAAACACCGAGGCGTCAGAAGAGCTCGGGCTCGAGGACGTCAGATACCAAATAAAGGAAGCCGAAAGCACCATCATCGAGCTCATTGACACCAATAGTAAACTGGCAAAGAAGGCCGAAGAGTTCACGTCGACCGATGGCCTCGACGGGGACAACATTGACCTGAGGAGCAGGCACCAGCGCAAGATCCTGGAGCGTGCAAGGAAGATGTCAGAGAAGATTGGGAGGCTGGAGGTGGAAATGCAGAAGGTCCAGCAGGCCCTGGTGAAGTATGAGGAGGAGCAGACGAGCAGCATGACATCGAAAACCGTGCACCGGTCGAAGGTGCAGCTGGTGGACTATCTCTATGGCCGAAGGCGGGAAAGCCGGAAGCCGCGATGCTTGCCCTGCGGTTGCTTGAGAGCGAAAACCATCGATGACTAACTCGGCCTTCGGTCGCGCCGCTCCTTTTTTGAAGGCGGAGTATAGAAGGCTGGGGTTTTTCAGTTTCAGATGAAGCGACTCATTAGTTCATGTTTTCTAGGTAAATACAGAAAAAAGAAAGCGGTGTGTAAGGATTGTAAATGGTAGTCATTTAACTATAAGCATATGCTATGAACTTACTGCCGGGTTTGTAAAATTACTGCAAACATTTGTTGCGTGTAGCTTTGCGCCATCCGTGCATCGTCCAGAGTGAAACATGACAGTGGAAAATGTTTGTAAACAAGAGAGGGCATAGAAATAAGCACCCGGAGAGCATTTTTGTGTGGTATTCTGTACATTCATCAACAGGTGGATCATTTTTCCAATTTGACTGACACAAGATTGCCGACTGGATTACGGTTCTGAATCCGATGAACAACGTCTTTTTTAAGCATCATGTATACTGGTCACAGATGTCAGGGGAAGTATCTAGAGCACCGTTGTCGAATCAAGATTCAAAATAACATCAATCTATGTTGTCACAGTTTTTCTCTGTTTCAGTCCTTGGTTATGGTTGTTATGAACTTTATACGGGCTTCCACCCTTTCCTTCTCATATCTATAAAGTTCATATGCAGTTCTCCTGCATGGTTCGGATTTTTTTTAAAAGCTCTACATACAAAAATGAAATTCGACACAGAATAGTGCATAATATAAGTTGGGCTTCAGATTTGACCCATTATCTCTATTGATAGCAAATTTGTCATATTTGTGCCTCGAGCTATCCTCTGAATTTTGAATTGGAATCCTGTCAAAGTTTGTGAGTGCATCACAGACAATTTTGCAACATGAAAGCATTAACATGGGGCATCCTCCCTGTAAAGAAAGCATTAACATGGAGATTAGCAGAGTTCACATCCTTTTTAATCCTCAAAGGTAGTGTTGGTCCTTGTATAACTGAATGGTGTGACAAACTCTCTGTAAAGCCTTGTGTACTTTCTTACTGCATCCAGTTCTCGGAATTTTCCCATCAAGAGAATCAATTAAACTATTTTGAGGGGCCAATAATTAGTGTCCAATATTCTACAGCTAACCTGTCAAGAGATGCATGTTTTAGCCATGGCATTATTGGGTTGGCAGGGTCAGTCAGACACTGCAGGCCGGTCTCCTCTTGCTGCCATGGATCCCACTCAAGTCCCGCCGGTGGGTGCCTGATAACCTCATTTCTCAGAACCTGCCGCGACCACTTCCTTGTAATTTTGTACAAAGTTCAAATCGTATGTCGCCGAAAAGCACAAGTTGTTGAGGAAACAAGAAGCGCGGCGAAAGCCTTTTTCGATAACAAGAAGTGTGGTATTCATCTCTGCTTTACATATCCTAATAACATCCCAATGCGTGACTTGAGATACACTTAACAATGACCCGTTGCTTACCTCCCCCGAGGAGGCAGAATTTCCAATAGAGTTTTTGACTGCACAGTTGATGGATCCACGCAGCTGTTGAACCCCGACGTTTGGCCTTCATTGATGATGCCATTGGCTGTTGCTCTGACGGTTATATGTCATCCGCATACATGGCCCATATCAAGGCCAGTCCCAGCTGAATGCGGCGACATGTTGATCAAATTGTGTTGCTCCAATCGATCGCTTGCTCCAAACTCTAATCTAGAGATGACCTGAAACGATCAGGCCTTTCCAGCCGAAAATATGTTGATGTTACGTTAAGGAAAAGCTGATGATCCATATCTGCATGGTGAGCTTTCGTGTCTGCTGGATGCTAGCCCAATGAACATCAACATGCTTTTTGAGCGTGGCTCGACGGAGTCAACGCAACACTACGTAGGGCCGTCTCTAGAAATTCGGGGCCCCGACGCGAAAATCAAAATTGGGCCCCAAATTTCAACAAGTTCGTATTACAGAAGAACTAATGTATCTAAAATATAAAAATATGTATACAACTGATCAAGAACAAACTTAATTTCGTCCTACTCCTATCCTAGCACCGTGGACAAATAAATTTGTTACCGATATCTAACCCAAGAACAAATAATCTCGTCCTACTCGGCTCCTCGTAACCTAGGTCAGAGAGATCAAACTTAATCAGGTACTATTGATGAAGAAAAGGGATAAAATTAAATAGAAAACAGCGATACCTAAGGGCAGCCAGGTCGTGGGCAACCGCCGATGGTGGAAGGCAGCAGACTCTGGTTTGGGTGACCGGCGGAAAACGCTGAAAGCAGCCGGACGGCGTCCTGGTCGATGACGGAAGACAGCAGACCGCCTCTGATCAATTGGCGGAAGCCACAAGTCTTAGCGATCCATACATGTATCATGGATAAGCACTTAAGCAGGCCTCGTGACTCATGGGCTGAGGTACGATTTGCTTAGCAGGCTGTTTGCTACGTTTAGTCGGCCGGCTGGCTGTTAGATAGATTATGACTGGTTAGGCAAAGTGTGTTTACATTGTACGTACCCAGTTATTTGGGGCCCCAAACTTTTGGGGGCCCAGTGCAGTCGCCCATCTCGGCCTTCCTTGTCGACGGGCCTGCATATACGCATTGACATAAGTGCATTATTTTGGACTATCTGAAATATTAGAAATGATATAATTTTTTAAGATAAGAAACTTAACAATTTTTTGCAGGTCATATACAAAGCAACGTCATGGATTCGTACGTGGTCATTACTCAACCATGTGGACAACAGGGAGTATATGGATATTGGGTTCAACCGATGGGAGATGATCGCACGGACTATCTTCAGCCGGTTTGGATGACGAGCTGTTAATAGGCTAGGTGTGTAGGCATCGTAGCCTAATGGTGACGCCGGATGAGGCTTTTTTGTACGTTCTTATACTTTTTATGGCTCAAACTGTGAGGCCTTTATCAACTTAAGACTTTGAGACTTTATTTGCTGTTTAATAAAATGATTGTATGCATCGTTAGGTCGGGGACATCATTCCTCCTTCTCAAAAAAAAAAACCCTAAGAAGACGCATGGATGGATGGATGGACGACATTGGACGTCACCGTGTACCAAACGGACTGGAGGCGGCAGAATTTCTCCGGCGGGGTTCCTTTGTCTGCAATTAAGATCGGAGGAACATGCGTGAAAGCTCAGTCTCATCGACTACAGTTCTGAATATATGGATGGTCTGACTTCTTGTGTTGAAAGCATCAATATTTTTTACCAGCTGAAAGAGATGAATCATCTCATCTGACAAGCAGATCAACCTTCTAATTATTGTTTGATTGACAAATATTATTTTACATGGAAAGTAAATAAGCTGTCGGCCACAAGTCTGAAGATTAACCTCACCTTCGTGGGCTAATCAGCAATTAACAACCGAGGGAAGTAAAAGGAACCGGTCCGTAAACATTCACCTAAAATCGCATTTGCATCAAGAGAGAGAGGCCAGGAATGCAGATGCATCCTCCCGACCAGCTGCTATTTTCACTCACCTACCGGATCGGATCAAGCTGTAGGACGCATGAGAGAGAGAGAGAGAGAGAGAGATGTTTGATGCAAAATACTTTGGTCTTTTATAAAGTGTCAAAGATATGCCAACTGCCAACAAGAGATAAGCAAACAAGTCATGTTCCAAAACTGCACTGGAAAAAGTGGGAATTAAGTGGAAACCTGTCATGTTGCATGTCCTCCTTTGATGCCCTCTCTTCACATACAAGTACTAGATCATCAACCCATTAACGAAACCAATGATTACAGCAAGTAAAATGAACGAAGAAAACAACATATCCTAAAAGTTCAATGTGGTCGTATCAGATTTAAGTACCAACATAATGAGTCTAGGAAGGCAGTATCACTCTCATTTAATGAAACTAAATGAAGAAACCATACCATTTTCTTCTTGAGAATCGCAAACCGGATGATTTCCTGAACTCATGCTTGTGTCCTCGTTAACGTCTCACCTGCCATTAGTCTTAGTCATGTCAAAAAAAAATTGTGGAAAGTTTTGATCTTGTTGCTGCCAAATATATTGCCCGTACCTCTTCACTAGTTCAAACTTTTGGATGAACTGACTAGCGTATGAATTCAATACAGTTAAGAGCCGATAGGTCTCGGGTTTAAGACCCATGCACTATTAATGAAAAATAGTTGCGACCTACATCGATCCAACATGGCTCGTGCATGAATTCCATAGTTACATATTGATGTAGTAATTCAATAAAGAGAACAAATAATTTATCAGTTGACATATATAATGAACTACATTTTTTGGGTATTTTAAATGAAGACATGCTACTATTTTTTTGTCACGGCCACCATAGTGCCACTACTTGCTAGCACAAGTTCAACCATGCATCACAAGAATGTTCAATTCAATCCTTGGAAGTTGGCACTGTTATAGGAAAATGTTGAGCACTACCTTTCTAACCTCTCCTCGGTAGATTATTCTTAGTGATAATTCTCTAGTGCGAGTTTCCTTTTATTGACACAAATTTTAGTGAAGTTGGCGAATCAGATCATATTTATAATGAAATTTTCCTTTAAGCCCAATTAAGATGAGACTCCTTTTGTTGTAGCGAAACGTATGAGGGAAACTCCATTCTCCCCTGAAACTCTCCCTCCTAAAAACCCTTGCCCACTACTATTCGTAAGCTGCGTTGGGTTTTTCCCTGAAAAGGAAGGATGAAGCAATATAGTAGCGGTAAGTATTTTCCTCAGTTAAGAACCAAAGTTTATCGAACCAATAGGAAAATCAAGAAAATTCCCGTCGTTAGCATCTACACACACAAAACCAAATGTTTGCACCCAACACGGACAAGAGGGTTGTCAATCCCTTTGGACTCGTTACTTGCAAGGATTAATTCTGATAGAGATAGATATATAAAAGTAAAAGTAAAATAAAAGGTAAATAAAGGCAGGAATGTATTTAATTTTTTAGCAATTTGATTAAGTAGACCCGGGGGCATAGTTTTCACTAGAGACTTCTCTTTCTAAAGCAAAGCATACGGTGTGTAGAAAAATTACTGTTGGGCAATTGATAGTAAAACACATACTTATGATGTTATTCACGGGAATGATCATGCATATAGGCATCACGTCCATAAACAAGTAGACCGAAACGATTCCGCATCTAATACTATTACTCCACCAATCGACCTCTATCCATCATGCATCTATGGTATTAAGTTCATAACAAATAGAGTAATGCTTGGAGCAAGATGACATGATATAGACAAAGTAAGACAAGCAATATGTTCAGACCCCATCATTTTATCCTTGGTAGCAACAATACAGATACGTGTCTTGTCCCCTTCTGACCCTGGGATATCGAGCACCGCAAGATCGAACCTGCTACAATGCATCAATCCCATCGAAGATAAATCAATCTAGTTGGCTAAACCAAACGGATAAATTAGAGAGAAATACAAAGCTATAATAATCATGCATAATAGAATTCAGAGAAGACTCAATTACTTTCGGTGAATAATCTGATCATAAACCAACAATTCATCGGATCCCAAGAAACACACCGTAAAAGAACATTACATCGGGTAGATCACTGCAAGAATCACGGTGAACATGATATTGAATATCAAATAGAGAGAAGAAGCCATCTAGCTACTAGCTATGGACTCGTAGGTACGTGGTGAAATACTCACACATCATAATGACGGCAGTAAGGTTGATGTAGAAGGCCTCCATGGTCGACCCCCCCCCCCCGGCAGGTTATTGGAAATGGTCTCCAGATAGGATCGCGGCGGAACGGAGACTTGCAGCGGTGGAAAAAGTGTTTTCGATGGATCTCTGACGTTTCTCGAATATTTGAGAATTTATGGAGGCAAAATTAGGTCGGGAGGAGCCAAGAGGGGCCCACAAGCTTAGGGGGCGCACCCCTAGGCTCGTCGCCACCTCGTGGCTCCTCGGGTCTTCTCCCGAGGTTCCCTGGGTCTCTTTTGGTACAGAAAAATCATCAAAAAGTTTCATCGTGTTTGGACTCTGTTTGGTATTGATTTTCTGCAAAAGTCAAAAACAGGAACTCGCACTAGGAACTAGGTTAGTTCCCAAAAATGATATAAAATAGCACATTATTGCATATAAAGTATGGGAAAACTTTGTTTTTTCCATTCTAGTTTTTGCCCAGTTTACTTATGCCACTCTAGAGTTTGACATATGACTTTTGCCACTCTTAGTTTTTGACAATACATCACAATTTCCATTCCATGGCAAAAGTAATAATTTTAGAGTGGCAATTGTGATACATTGTCAAAATCTAAGAGTGGCAAAAGTGAAATGAAAAAGATATTACTTTTGCCACAGAATGGCATTTGTGATGTATTGTCAAAAGCTAAGAGCGGCAAAAGTGATATGTCAAATTTTCTAGAATGGCATAAGCAAAGTGGGAAAAAACTAGAGTGGCAAAAACAAAGTTTTCCCATAAAGTATACATGATTGATAATATAGTAGCATGTAAAAATTAAAACTTATAGATACGTTGGAGATGTATCACCCACCCACTAGTCCTCCCCCCCTTTCTTCCTCCCTCACCACTACTATAGGCGGCCATCGGCAAGCAACATAGAGACGATGAAGGTAGAAGTCAGGCCCTCATTGCTCATTCGCAAGGAGAAATCGAGGATCCGACTCCGGGTGGAAATGGCAGTGCTGACCCTTTTATACACGCAATGGTGGCGAGTAGAGTGGGCGTGTAGACAATGAGATATGTTGTGCGACCTCGAGCACAGTGGTGGCTGAGTGGACGGAGGTGCGGTTACCCTATAGCAAGATGGTGTTGGATCTAGCTTTTTGGTGCCCATATCTAGTTGTTTAGTCAATGCGAGAGGCTGCAACGGGCAATGTCTTTATATATGCAACCTCCCTCATCGTTGTTTCCCTTGCCTAGGGGTCTGACCCACCTATCGGGTATGTGATGGTGTACTCCAAGGTGGCGGACCCGAGAATGTGGTTGGCAAATCTGGAGTGGTCACATCGACGAATGGATCTGGGTGTAACCCTATGTCATGTGTCCCCCTCTCCCTCATCAAAGGGCATTGGAGGCGTTGCAACAGTGTCCAAAAGTCGGACGATGAGTTCCTCTATATGCTTCAGATGGTAGAATGGTTGCTACAAGTGACGTCTTCGATGACAGGTATGGGCATGCTTTGACTGAAAACCCGTGATCTCACCTCTTCTGCTTGATCAGGCAATGTCAACGTGCATGCGTCTTGCCCTTGTTGAATGTGCTGGCTCAAAGCTTAGCTTTAGGATGAAAATCACAAGTCCAACTCTTGGTTGGACCCGTCAGCATTAGCGTGTGTGCGACGATCCATTCCCGAAAGTGTCTAGAGTAGTCTATTTATTTTTATTCAGCCACTTGTCATAGGGTTCGATCTCATCCTATCCCGGAGGCTCCCCAGACGGGGAGGCAAAGGGGGTTGTTATTTTCACCCTTTCTCCTAGTAGGTCCATGGAGATATTGTTGTGAGGTGGATCCTTTTGTGAATGGCCTAGGGGTTTCTATTTAAAAAAATACAAGCCAATTATTTAAGCATCAAGTATGAGCTTTGTTTGGCATTGTTAAATAATCTATAAGATATGGTTGAGCACATTACCAATGCAGATCTTGAGGATTGATCCTCCTTTTCGGGAAAAAGAATGCTCTAGTGGGCAGTTTATCAACCAAAAGCTTAATATTTTTATTAAATATTTTTGTGACGAAGGTAGTAGTACATTAGTTGTTTGTAGAATATTTGGCAGCAAAAATGCATGTAATCATCACGAGGATTATATAGTTTAAATCTTGCACGCGCCATATTTTCGCTTGAAAAGAGAGAGCACCTCCTGCGTCTACATTTATTAAGGCACAAACCATCTCTTATTAACAAGTGTCAAGTACATCATGAAATCAAGTATATTGGATATTATAGTAAGGCTAGGACAACCAAAATGCAAGTGAAGTTACATGAGACACTTATTTTTCATAATCATATTACTAGATCGCATCCAAATTGGTTGAGTATGGTCCGTAAAACTATATGTTTTTAGACAAAAGGCTTAACCAAGCCCGAGTAGGGCTTGGACCAAACCCGACTTTGAATTAATAAAACCATCCACCAGCCAGGATATAACGAACAACAACATACAAACATAACAGAAAAAGTAGAATAAAATGGGGAAGCAACCCCAGACGACGGATACAAGGTGAGGAAGCTAATAAAATGACAAGGAAGCTCGAAACCGAAGCTACGACATCACTCTCGCCCATCGGTGCACCCGAAGAAAAGGAATCATCGATGCCCCTAACACGAAGCACATCGGTGCTCTACAAAGGGACGGAGTCGCCACCGGAGACACAGCCGGCAGGAGAGCACCGCAGCCACATGACCAAGCCAGAGCTCACCGGGAATAGTCCCCAACACCACCAATGCATCACAATCGCTAGAGAGGGGACCACTAACCCCTCCCGCCCAGGCTCGAGGGCACCGCACCACCAGACTCACTGGAGCATCGTGGGAAGGGGCACATCACCTGGAAGAGACACCGAACCCGTCCGGAGCAACGACACCGAAGACAAGAAGGGCCACCACCAGAACTAGCTGCTCACGCCGCAAGCACCTACCATCCCCATGCCCAAGGTGGTTCCTTCAGGAAGGTGACGACACCGTAGTGTCACTGCTGCTCAGCCACAGAGGCTAGGGTTTTCACTCGGGCGCAAGAGAAGGGGAGAGGCAGGGAAGATGAACCTCGACATCGCCATCTTGAGGGAATGACATCCAGGATGCCATCGACACCGTGACCACCACCGACGGTCAGGGGTTTCCCCTGGACATGCTCCCTGCCACCACCCACCGGACCAGCCAACAACATCAGCAGGCCTGCACGCCCGAGATCCAGGCCGGCCAAGGGTTGTGCGACACATTGAAAGTGCAACTAATCCAAAATATGTGAGCAAAAATTCTTCTCTTCTACCATGTTAAAATCTGTGAGAGAGTGATTGAGTTTTGAGAAGACTATCTTTTGAAGCATAAGAGCAAGGATCTCATCATCAACACAACATATATTAACTTACGTACGGTAGCACCACCTATCAGAACCATGTCAAAAATCCCAGTGTCTTCATTTCGTTTGATTTCTCCAATCCCTCTTTTAATTTCATATGCAATATCTCTATTTTCCGCTGCCCACTACTTAGACATGCATGTGTAGGGTGTTGCTTGATCCTTGCAAATCGTTGAAACTTGTCTATAACTAAAATTAAAAAAATACTAAATTTTAATTGGTCTAGTCTAATCACCCCCTTCTCTAGACCTACTTACGATCCTACACACATGCTGGATTGGAATGCCTCGGATCTGATGGGGGAGTTTGGCCTCGCTACACCACGACCACCGCCCGTCGGGACCTCGTTGCCCGCGCAGATGAGGGGAACCGGACTACCACACCGATGAGCACCTCCCGACGCCGAAGGAGAGCCCTTCACACCACTCCAAGGCCACCGCCTTTGATCCGAGCCCTCACCACCAAAAAGAAGCGGGCAAAGGCCTCGCACCACCCTCACTAGTAGCCGCTTGAGTGGAGAGGGGGGTGGGGTGTTCCGTGCAACTTTCTTCAAACGGTAGCATCTATTCCTTCCGTTCCTAACTATAAGACCTTTTAGAGATTACACTATACACTACATACGGATGTATATAGACCTATTTTAGAGTATAGATTCATTCATTTTGTTTCGTATGTAGTCTTATAGTGAAATCTCTAAAAAATCTTATATTTAGAAATGGAGGGAGTACAAACCAATGATTTCCACACTTCGGTCGGTTAAGAAAGCATCATGTGTACAGTTCTAGTGCGTGACCTAACTTGTTAATTTTTTGAAAACAGCAATTCCAAGTGGCCAAACAATGAGCGCACACTCCCACTCGAGCTTGGGGTCAGTCGCAGGTAACCGGTTCCTCTGCCGTGCCTCTTAGCACGGCAGGCTACCGTGCCTTCTTCAAAGATCCGAGACGCATTAATATGGGCCAAAAATCAACCCAAAACTAATCAGCTTCGCTCAGACCGTTAGATGCATATTAACCTGAACTAACTAACTATTTAGTACTCCCTTCCTTTCTAAATAAATAAATAAAAAGATTTCGTTACGAACTACATACGTATATATATAGACATATTTTAGAATATAAATTTACGCATTTTGTTTTATATGTAGTCTGTAATGAAATCTCTAAATAAATTTATATTTGGAAACGAAGGAAGTATATTTTAGCGGCACAGATTAAATAATTAAATTAAAAACAATTAACTATAATTGATAAATGACTGACACTATTAACAAAACACGATCCATGCGTGCATCGGGCCGTCCGTGAGGATCGCCGTGCTGGATTACTCGTCCGACAAAGCCATCGAGCGCCGATGTTCTAGATATCTTCGGCCTCCATCGTGCGACACCACCACATCCCACTTCGTTCTCTCGTTCTTCTCGCGGTTCTCATCGAATGGCGGATCCAACGTGGTGGCGCCTCCACTTGCATCCCTAATGCACATGCTTGCATCCAGTGGCAAATTTAAGGGGTGCTTCAACAGGCTGACAGGGGATCTAGGATGGCATTCCTCGACAATGGTCTTCGTGAAGTGGGCGTCGCACGGAGAGATCTAGCATTGTGATCCTCAATGACGGCCTGGTGCACGCTTAGATCATTTTCCTTTTGCAGTGATGGTCGTGCATTAATTATTGTTATTATTAAATCAATTCTGTTAATAAATATATTTTTGCAGTGAACTCCACTTGTAATGGCTGTATATTTGGATAAAAAAACTTGAGCAAAACAGCATGTTTGCCCACCACCCATGGTGAGCCTTCCAGAACATGATCTCTATCCATCTTAGTGCTGAATTCTGCCACAAACAGGTTGTCGCCTACGGGTGAAACAACAGGCCCTTTGGGTTACCCCAGGCCGGTCTCATTGCCGAAGAAATAGTATTGGTGTGAAGAACAGTGGGAGAAATAACCTTCCCCACCAGTGCACAATCTGGGTCGACCAGATCGGCGTCATCATAATCATTCACTGTCACCGGCTGCGCCTCAACCGTCGTGAGGCGGAGCCGCTCCATCATTCCTTCAACGCCAAAAGCGGAGCCAAAACCACCCGCCTCTCGCGTAGGATCAAGGGCCGCTACAGGGACTTCGAGGACAGTTGGCGGCAATGCAAAGGTACCATCCCTCTCAGCCCAAAGAAGATGATCCACCTGCGCGCCAGTACATCCGCCATCCCTCGTTTTCACCACGCTGGTAGTCTCGACAAGAACTCGTTCCGCCATCGCCAAGGGTGGGCAACAATACAAAGATTGCCCCTGAATCACCCCGAACGAGGCAGAGAAACAAGAAACTATCGGTTCCACAAGAAGCACAGAATGAGAATAGGGGGAGGGAGAAATCACAGCGAGAAAAACGCGATCAAATCACGGTCTCATACGATGCTCAAACCCCTGGAACTGTCGTCGCTAGAGCGTCGTCATGTACAAGGAGAGAGAGAAAAAACGGTTGCTTCACTTCAAGCTTGTGCACATGTAGCGGATGGGCTGGGCTGATTGGGTTTTGAACTTTTTTTGATCCACGTGAAAGCGGCCGAAGAAGGCACGGCTGACAGCCGTGCCGTGCTAAGAAGCACGGTAGAGGAGCCGGTTCCCAGTGGCAGCTAGCCTTTTGTCGAACATATTCTCGATGCTTGTAAGCGAACGTAAAAAAAATAAACAACATGAATAGTATGTCAAATCAGGGTGGTGAAATGACAAGACGGGAATAAATGTTGTTGTTTTCATCTCGTCACACTAGCAACACTTCTTACTCCCGTACCATATGTGATTTGCCATGTTATCTTCCGATAAGATCACTCTTCGACATAGACTATAGTTTCTAAATGTATTCTCTACGAAAAAGATTGCCCTTATCTACCAAATCGGCGTACATCGACCTAACAGAGAAGACACAAGATGAACGAAAAATCAAGTGCAAAAGATGGCACCTCCGTCGTTACCACCGCTTTGAAAACCTGTTGCTATTGAACAATATTATACAAACACGGTAGATGCCTTAGCGGCGTGTCTCCCGGCTAAATATCTTTCCAAAATCTTGTGGTGATTGCTCGCACCATATGCGTGAGTATTACACCAGCCAGGATGAGACCGCGCATGAACCCTACCTCGGCCTCTAGCTATAGCTAGCGCACTGTGAAGCTTAAGCCTGACCTCGCCGTGATCTTAATTGCGATGGAGACCGGAGCCATATGACCTCTCACCTGAATCCCTCCTTTTATGTGCGTAGTGCTGCTAGAATCGCTTGTCCTAGCTAGTGTTGCAATCAATCAAATTTATTGTCCTAGTGTACAAGCACTTATTCATGGGTTGATCTCCAAAAGTTTGCAGCACAAATAATGCCCATACTAGGTAAGGAGAACTCTATAATATCATTGCACCAAAGAGTGTCTAGGGCCCGTTTGGTATGGATGAATCATCAGAAATTGCAAGTTGATGTACTAGCTGATATTTCTTTAGATCTTTAATTTGTGTTATTAATCTTGATTGTACGGGCACAAATTTGTACCCACGGGCAGGGGCAGGGACTTCTTTTTGGCAAGAAATCATTGGATTTTAAGCAATGACCAATCATTCATCTTAGGCACGCATGCTGATAGAGGCAGACAAGATAAGATATTTGTTCGTTGCGTATATCACAAAATCACAAACTATCAATTGCTTTGAGTTGCTTTTTTCTAACTTGAGGTTGTGAAGTAGCATGGGCTACTGAACAATACCGCGTTCCTTTTCTTCTTGTTACCTTTGCTTTTTTTTGTTGTATTCTACTCTTGCCATGTTTTCCATGTTAACCACATAGTTGGTAGGTGTCGTCTCTTTCAGATTCTCTACTTTTCTATCACCCATACGAAAAAAAACATACACGCACATTTTTTTTGCCGGGACACACGTATTTGTTATGTATTTTTTTCCTTTTTGAAATGTTATGTAGAACTAAAAAACCCTTACTACATGGTTGAAAAGTAAGATGACCTACCCGTAAAAAAGGTAAAACGACTTTAAAGTTGTATACGGCACCCCTCACGGAAAAAAAGTTGTATAGGGCTAGAAACGCGAAAATTGCTTTTGGAGGCCGAGCTTCATGGTACTATTCATTTTCTTAGACCATGATTTTTTTATACAGGTGGCATGTCAACTTACTTTATCCTTAAATATTACACACATATGTCTCACATCCTTGTTTACTTGTACAAAACAATTCAAATTTTTTTGAAACCACTTTTTTCGAATTTTCAATTTTCAAAATTTTGCCCCCCATGAAGGCCAAGATCCCATACGACATTCTCGTTTTACCATATTATCATTTATTCAAGGCAACCTTTGGTATGCGACAATTTTTGAATCATGTCTTAAACAATGAAGATTTGTTGTCACATTAAATTGTTTTTTCTTGATTATTATGGAATTTCTCTTAAGAATTCAAGATGTTGGTGGCTTTGATATGCAAACCCTTTAGTTTGGGGGATTGCAACTGATTTGTTTCCTGCAAGTTTGAGCAGCCATCGTACTTCTTGGTAATGAACCTACCCCCACCCCCCTCCCCCCGCCCCAGCGGTAGGTCATCAAGGACGAGCAAGAGGATATGATAGCATAGATGACCAAGTAGAAGGCCAGCGACAAATCTGGTGGCTGGAGTCGGAAGGGACGAAAAAGAATGTCAGGTTGAAGTAATGGAGAAAAGGTAACGACGAGTGTAGGCACCAAAACACAATGTTTACATGATGCCCCATAGGCCTATAGCTGGTAAGGCTATGGCGATGAATATGACTCTTGTAGGAAGGGATCATGGTCGCAGAATGTGTAAACAGTGAGATGTTTTAGTCGAAGGCTTGAAGCTGTTCAATTTGCGGTCATTTTACCAGGACCAATATTTTGGAACAGAGGGAGCATATCATTATGAAAATTGATCAAACAAAAATAATACCATCTAGTCTTTCAAGAAAATATTTCATGACTCTGTAATTTAACCTTTATACTAGCATGCACATGTTGATAGTTAACACATCACCTAAAGTTACCCACTAAAAACTATTTGTCTACATTAAATGTATGGAAGTTAGTATAGAAGTAACAAGAGCATCTCCAGCCGTTCAGCCCCCCAAGGGTCTTTTTTCCGCGCGGGGGGGGGGGGGGGGATAGCGTTTCTTGGCGCGTCGCCGGTGAAATTTTTAGCCGAGGGGGGGGGGGGGCGATTCCCAGCCGCGAATGCAACGACATTGACCCAAGAAAAATAAAACGACGAAATTCAGTCAATTTAGACAAAATATAGGCAGATTCATTGATATTTTGGTGAGTTGAAAAAAACATAGATAAAAACATAAAAGCACTATGCCTAGTTCATGTCGAGAGGGTTGTAGAAGACGGTGTCGTCGTCGCCGATGTCGTCGTCGTCGCCGTCGCTCGGCAGCCTGTCCTTCGGGGCGTCCTGGCTGCAGCCTTGCCCTGGATCGCCGCTGCGGAACGACTTGCTCCATATTATGTGACGATTCGGTGAAAAAACGTCACTGAATCATCTTAATTTCACAAATGTGACGTTTTTTCAGTGGACCGTCACATAATGAGCGTCATAGATTATCACTTTTGTTGTAGTATAGTGACCTCCTCGTCGCTATCGGAGAGCACGATGACGCCGCCTCGTCGCGGTTGCGGCGCTACACGGTGATTTCTTCCAAAGCACGGTGCTGGCGCTCGATCTCTTGCGTCACGTCGTCAGCGCGCGACCAACCGAGGCCGCTCTCGAGTTCAGCGGCCATGTCCTCGTGATCCTGTTTCACCACGGTTGTCGGTTCCTTCTTCGGCTTCACTAGGGGAAAGTGGTTGCGAGGAGGGGAAGGGACGTGGCGACCTTCGTTTACGATGAGTTTGCCCCCTCGTCTATGTCGGCGGAGCGGTGTCTCCTGCAGCTCGAGCTTGACGGGGATGAGTGGCTGCCGACCCAGAGGAACAGGAGCTAGCCAAAGGACGACGAGGACGATCTGTCCATGCGCCTCGGCAAGCAAGAGCTCCACGGCGGCGAGAGAAGGACGACGCCGGGTACTCCAAACGTGGCTCGATGTGCTCGAGGACGGCGGAGAGAGTTCGCCCGGACACGCTACACCATTTATGGCGGCCCTTCGAGTTGTGGTGCCCCCTCGGCGTCGGGCCACCGTTGGTAGACACCAACTGCTCAGCGTGGCAGCCCTGGAAGTACGCGGTCCATAGCGTGTGGTTGTCCGCCGCTTAGGGTGGTTGTTCGCACGCGTGCTCTGGCAAGGCAGCCTGAATCGCCTCGATCTCAACATTGCGGTCCGCGTGGGAGGGCAGCGGGGGCATGGGGATGCCGCCGACGCTTAGCCGCCATGCGCCTGGTATGCGCATATCGGGCAGTGTTGGGCAGTGCGCCTCCTACAACAGGCAAGCTTCCCATTCATGCAGCCAGCGGCGGCCGAAGCCGTTGGTCGTCGCCCCATCGCCGGGAAACCTCTCCGCCATGACATTTCCCTCGGGATTTTGGGTGAGACGGAGATGGTCGGCGCTGGAGCGTAGGCAAAGAAATGGCGGGTGTGCGGCAGCGACAACGAGGGTCGGCTTTTATAGCGGCAAGAGGGCGGGAGCGGTGTAGACGCGTGGTGGGAAAGGGCGGGTGTGCGGGGACGCACGACGGGAATGGGCGGGGATGCGTGACGGTGGCTCGCCATCAATGGAAGGTTGAAACCGGCGACGACATTGAATCGCCTGGGAGCCGGAAAGGTGATGAGGACGACAAAGGACGACGAAACACAATTGTTGACTCAATGGGCCCACATGGGGGAATCTAGCGTGGTTTTTTTTCACGCTAATTTTATTTCCCTTGGCGCCCTCGGTCGCCCCCAGCACGTTGGGTTCGGCCTGGATCCGTCGGCGTCGATTTCGACGCAAAATGATGAAATTTGGGCTCCTCGGGGCGCGACTAGGCGATTTTTTTGCGTCAGCGGTTAAAAAGGTGCCTTGGGGCACTAGTAGAAAAAGGCCCATTTGTCCCGGTTCGTAAGGCCCATTTGTCCCGGTTCCGGAACCGGGACTAAAGTGTCGGGACTAAAGCCCAAAACCTTTAGTCCCGGTTCTCTTACAAACCGGGACAGAAGGGGCTTCACGTGGCCTCTGCGGGGAGCCAGGTAGGAGGACCTTTAGTCCCGGTTGGTAACACCAACCGGGACCAACAAGCATCCACGCGTCAGCATCTGGCAGTTGCTTGTTTTTTTATTTTGAAAGGGAGGGGGGTTTATGGGATTTTAGAGAGTTAATTTAGCGGTTTTATATTGTTATAGCTAGCTAATTGATAGAGAGAAGTGTCCTCTCTTTCTTCGTGCTTGGTCGACGCTAGCTACTATAGAGAGGACTCGACACGCTAGTTAGTAAGCAAATGAAGGAACCATTAAGTATAGAAGATCGTCATGAACATATAGAGATAGAAGTGATCGACCTCTCTTTCTCCGAGAGATTGGTCATATAACAAGTTTTCGTATATATATCGAACGCTACTAGCTACATATATACAATATAAGATCTCTTACAATCCCTAACATCTTATGTCCAATTGCAGATGGTATTGTCCGGCTTTATTGATGACGTGGTCAAGAAAGAATCCCGCCAATTCTTCTTGAATTGCTCGTATGCGATCATGTGGTAGGAGTTCATCCCGCATCTACCACATCTAATTTGAAGAAGGGGTTCAATACATATATATGGTAATAAAATAAAATTATGAATATTATTGCTTACGCACTTCAAATTGTTTTGTAGAGTAGCCCCGCTTAGGGGCCGTCGCGTTGTAGATGAACTCGCAAACGTAGTATCCATATAAATCAGTCCCGTCTTCCTGCCACAAGCACTTTACGAGAAATAGAGTTCAATCAAAATGATAATCAAGCATGATAAATGGTATTGATGAAATAGAATCAATGGGAGATGCGCGGGACTAGCTAGTAGTACTTACTTTCGGGTGTGTAAATCGCAGCTCCTTCGGTAGTGCCGGAACAATTGTTGTGAACTCTTTCCAAACCCTGTCAGACAAAGAAAATAATTACTTGATATCAGAAAATGAACAAATTAAAGTTGCCGATATGATGCGATAATGATCGATTGAACTTACTTCTGGAGAATTTTAGTCATGTCCGCATAATTCTGGGAATCTTTTCGTTTCGAGTCTAAGACGATTACTACTCCCCGCTCAACATGAATCTCTAGCAGAATAAAGTGGAAACTGCGCACGCATGCATAACTCATCAATTATATTACTATAAACCTCGAGTAGTAAGGGAAACCGAATATGCACAAGACAGTAATACTCACTTGAAGTTGTAAGGAAAGAGTATTGTCCCTTTGTTTTGATTTTTAAGCAACAATTGTAGCAAGTTCTCCTCGGTTTCTGTGGGCCAATGTTTTATATTATGCTCATGTATGACATTTGGGTTAATGAACCCAATGTCATACACTTGTGCTTTTCTGCATTCGACGATCTTCAATCTACATAATATAGTAGTGATGATAATTATATATACATGCAATGAAAGAGCTGAGCTATATACATAGAGAGACTTAATTACAGAAGTAGTACTTACAGACAGTAGCAAGTCACGATTGCTTTGTCGATGGCCTTCTGATTGTATAACTGCCATGTCTCCTCATATTCAATAGTCAACATATCAACTCCAACGAGGTCGTGCTCCTCTTTAACTGACAGTACCAAAGAATCCATCACAGACTCGCGACAGCTTTGCATGTACCATTCATGGAATCTTCGCACCATCGTTGTTAGAGGAGATGATCGGGTTTGACGAGAGGATGCCCATACCGGTATTTGAATTCGTCCACCTCCAACTTCTCAAACAGTACATCATCGCTCAGGTAATCACCAGGTTTGGTACCGGGGACCATCCCTGGATGATTAGCGACGATATCGCTAGAAACCTTAAGCGGGGGGCACGATTGGTTCGCTTGTTCGCCAAGCTGGGGAATTTTTTCCCACTTCTTCGTTCTGCTAACTTTGCATCACTGGAAGTACTTCCCGACCGCCGCACATCTTGATATGCCTTTTTAATACAACGTTCATAGTTGGAATCCGGTGGAGGCGATGGTGGTCGCTTCAGGGCATCGATAGTGCGTATCGCTCTCACCGGATCTATCTTCTCCTTCGGAGCTGAAGTTTTCTTTGCAAAATGGTCCCTCACTTTGGCCTGACTTATCTCCTTGTTTTTAGACTCGGTCCTCTCATATGGTAACTTTTCCACAGGCTTGAGAGATGGACCGTATGTGTATCCCTTGCTGCCTATGCTTGTACTACTAGCTGCCGGAGCGGCGACGGCTCCCTTCCGTCGTTGCTTACTAGGCGTCGGAGGAGGCACAACGGCGGCGGCTGTCTTCCGTCGTTGCCGACGAGGCTGAGGAGGAGGCGTACTGCTCTGACGTGCCGGAGTAGGCGAAGGAGAAGGCGGAGTGCCCCCACACGCTGGAGGAGCCGGAGAAGGAGGCGGTGTGCCCTGATTCGCTTGAGGAGAAGGAGGAGGCGGAGGCGTCCACTTTGGAAGCTTGATGTACTCCTTCTGCCATAGACATGTACTCCTCAGGGCACGAACCAACTTATTCTCTCCTTCACCTGTACAGTGGTCAAGCTCAAGCTCCTCAAATTCCGGCATTACTTCATCCACCATCACAACAGCATAGCCATGTGGAATCGGATGGCAGTGAAAAGTTCCGTTGGGTTGAGGAGGTGCAACAGAGCCGACAGCCACCTTGAAAGTGAGGTTCCGGCATTTCGTCATAAGCTGGCAATGTTGAGCCTCTGTGATAGTATCCACGGGGTAGCTAAGAGACATGAAGTCGGGCTGAACGGGCTCCGTGGAAGCAACGCTGCTTCTCTGCTGAGATGGCGGGGTAGTAGCTTGTGGGGTAGCTTCGTGCTGCTGAGATGGTAGGCCGGGAGCTTGCTGGCTCTCAGCTTCCTCTAGCTTTTGTAGTCTTGCATTGAGCTTCTGAATTTCGCTCAGCTCCGCTTTCCTCTTTCTCTCCCGGCTTTTGTAACCGCCTGCGTCGGGAAACCCAACCTTCCACGAAATGGAGCCTGCTGTGCCTCTTGTTCGTCCAGGGTGCTCAGCATTCCCTAGGGCCTCAATCAGCTCATCCTTCTCTCTGTCGGGAATGAACGCCCCTTCCTGCGTTGTGGTGATATAGTTTTGAAGCTTGTTCATGGGTATTGCAAGTTGCTCGTCCGTCCAACGGCACTTCCCTGTTTCAGGGTCCAAAGTTCCCCCAACCCCGAAGAACCAAGTCCTTGAACGGTCGGGCCAGTTATATGTGTGTGGTCGGACCCCTTTAGCAAGCAGGTCATTCTCAGCTTTGTCCCACAACGGCCGGGCTTTAAGGTAGCCACCTGACCCCATGTGATGGTGAAACTGCTTCTTTGCAGCATTGTTCTTGTTTGTCTCTGACATCTTCTTACTCTTCTCCGATGTCTTGTAGGCCACAAATGCGGGCCAGTAATCTCCTATCTTCTCATATCGGCCGACTAATACTAGAGTCTTCCCTTTGTCGACAAACTTTGATTTCAACTCATTCTTCCACCTCCTGAATGGATCTGTCATCTTCTTAAGAGTACACGCCTTGACCCGTGGCTCTATAACTGGCTTATTCAGATCCTCCTCTGGCGGTAGGGTGAAATTTGCCTTCAGCGCGGTCCAAAGATCTTCTTTCTGTCTATCGGTGACATAATCACCATCAGGGACGCCGTCCTTAGGCTTATTCCATTGCTTGATGCTGATCGGGATGTTGTCCCTAACAACAGCGCCGCACTGAGCAGAAAATGCGTTCTTGGTCCGCTTGGGTTCAATCGGATGGCCATCGTCCGCGAGTGTTGTGATCGTAAACTTTTCATCCTTGCGCAACCTCTTCTTCGGGCCTCATCTCGTTACCGAAGTTCGGCTCGATCCGAAGGGCTATAATAGAAGAAAGAAGAGTTAATTAATATATGTACATACCAAAACAATTAATGCATCAATTAGCTAGAGTCAGCATAGGCTTAATTAATATATATACCTCGCCGGACTTTGCAACAGCTCCCTCCTCCGATCGGCCACCGGAGCCGTCATCATGGTCTCCTTCTTCCTCCGGCATTCGGTCACCGGAGCCATCATGATCATGTCCTTCCTCCTCCATTGTTCGATCACCAGAGCCATCATAACCCTCTCCTTCCAGACCATCGGTGTCGTTGAGATACGACAAGACATCACGTCCGCCGTGGATTATGTCCCCCAATAACTGTTCTTGTTCTTCATCTCTTGGATTCATAGTTTCTGTAAATATTACAACATGACAATTAACTTGATAAATCTATGTTACCAGAGTTTTCTTCATTTAACTTGGTAAATTTGGGTGGCCTCGACAACGCTTCTAGGGTTTGGGGTGGCCTCGACAACACTTCTAGGTGCCAACAAAATACATATATCATATATACAAAAACATGGGATACCTTAATTAGTTCAATTTTTTGCCTTGACAAATCATTGAACCTTTTGACAAAAACCTCCCATAAACTCTTTCATAATTTTCTTAAGCATGCATCCATGGAAAAAAATAGGAAGCTACGATATTTTTTTATATCATATGATAATTTTCTATATATATCCATCCATCCAACCATATACACACACATATATACATGGACCAAAAATGCTATAAAAAATTATATGAACAAAAAAAGCATACATCATCTATCATCAACATCATCATCTAACTATCATATATCATATATCATCTATATATCATCAAATTAAATCAGCAAAATCGGACAGGGAGGAAAGGGGGCCGGCCGGACCGAACGGGGAGGAGGGGCGGTGTCGTCGGCGCAGGGCTGTGGCGTGGGGCGGCGTCGGGGAGCGGCGCCGACGTCGGGGCAGGGGCGGCGTGTCGGGGCACGGGGCGGCCCGTCGGGGCAGGCCGGCGCGCGGCGCGTCGGGGCAGGGGGCGTCAGGGCAGAGGGCGTCAACGACGAGCTCGGGTAGCTTGGCGGCGTCGATGTGCTCGACGTCATCGGGGGCTACTGCTAGATGAAATCTGAAAAAATCGAAACTGTCGCTTATATACACAGCGCATTGGTCCTGGTTGGTGGCACCAACCGGGACCAATGCCCCCTTTAATCCCGGTTGGTGGCACCAACCGGGACCAAAGGTCTCTTTTCGGCAGCCCAACCGGGACCAAAGGGCGGGAAGCAGAGACCATTGGTCCCGGTTGGTGCCACCAATGGGACTAAAGGGATGCATTGGTCCCGGTTGGTGGTAATAACCGGGACTAAAGGGGGGCATTATTCCCGGTTGGTGCCACCAACCAGGACCAAAAGGTGGTGCTGCCCGGGGACAAATGTTTAGTCCCACCTCGCTAGCCGAGAGGGCTCGAGAGTGGTTTATAAGCATTGCTGCGCCAACCCTCTCGAGCTCCTCTCAACTGCAGGCTTACGGGCCTAATTGCACTCTTCTCTGCCTGTGAGCCTACTGGTCCTTCTACGGGCTTGAATCCTGGCCTAACTAGCTGTTGGGTTTCTAGTCGTATTCAGGACGTGGTGGCCCAGTAGGCGACATTTAAAAAAAACTGTTTTTTGTTTTGTTTTTTGCTTTATTTATTGTTTAAATTTTTTTTCCAATATTTTTCTTCTGTTATTTAGTTCATTCTTTTTAACAAATAAATACTTTGATAATTTTAGTTGCATAATTTCCATTATTTTGTTTTGTTTCTTGCTTTATTTATTTTTTGCTTTACTTATTTCCAGTGTGTTTTATCATTATATTCTTTTTGCTATTAATGTTTTGAACAAAAAATACTTTGAAAATTTTAGTTGCATAATTTTTATATAATTATTGTTTCAGAAATACTAGAGGTTTATAAAAGCTTTTTAGCTGATTCTTTTTTGAACTCCACTCCTACGATGTTTTGAAAGAAATTAAAAAGCACTTCAAACAAACTGTGAAAAGGTTGAAAGTTGGCATGGTATCATCATTTCACCCACATAGCATGTGCTAAAAAGTTGAGTGGGGTACGACAAAAACTGGATGCACTTCGTGTACAAAATGGACAATCTATTTCGAAGTATCACGGTTTCGAACGAAAACTCATCTATTACGAAGGGATTTCATTTTTTGAACTCCAGAATTTTTGTGTATTCAAAATGCACCATTCAAAGCCACAACATTAATTTTCAACCATTTCTGACTTCATTTGGTATTTTTCATGCACTTACTGATTTTTTGAGCTAAATGACCCTAAAATTGAAAAGCACTTCAAATGAACTCTGAAAAGGTTGAAAGTTAGCATTGTATCATCATTTCACCCACATAGCATGTCATGAAAAGTTGAGAGGGTTACGGCAAAAACTGGATGCACTTCGTGTACAAAACGGAGAATCTCTTTCGAAGTATTAGGGTTTCAGACGAAAACTCATGTGTTACAAAAGGCATTACATTTCTTCACATGTCACTGCAATGATATAGTTGTGGAACGAAAGTCTTCACTTCTTCACGTGTGTCCTTTGCTTATTGCGCCGTAACCATGGACAATTTTCATCGTTTAACAGGGTGCTTGGGTCAGCCTTGACTTTGAAGGGAGGAATTTCATGAAACTTTTCATAATCTTCACACATGTCTGTCTTGCCCTCCAATCCCATGATGTCTCTTTTTCCTGAAAGAACTATGTGGCGTTTTGGCTCATCGTATGATGTATTCTCTTCCTTATCTTTTCTTTTTCTCGGTATGGTAGACATGTCCTTCACATAGAATATCTGTGCCACATCATTGGCTAGGACAAATGGTTCGTTTGTGTACCCAAGATTGTTTAGATCCACTGTTGTCATTCCGTACCGTGGGTCTTCCTATACCCCGCCTCTTGGCAGATTGACCCATTTGCACTGAAACAAAGGGACCTTGAAATCATGTCCATAGTCAAGTTCCATATGTCCACTATGTAACCATAATATGTGTCCTTTCCCCTCTTGGTTGCTGCATCAAAGCGGACACCGCTGTTTTGGTTGGTGCTCTTTTCATCTTGGGCGATCGTGTAAAATCTATTCCCATTTATCTCGTACCCTTTGTAAGTCAATACAGTCGAAGATGGTCCCCTGGCCAACGAGTACAACTCATCAGAAACAGTGTTGTCACCCATGAGACGTGTTTGCAACCAACTGCCGAAAGTCCAGATGTGTTCATATGTAATCCAGTCGTCACACTGCTCCGAGTGTTTGGAGCGCAGAATATTCTTGTGTTCATCGACATACGGGGTCACCAAGGTGGAATTTTGTAGAACTATGTAGTGTGCTTGAGACCAAGAATGCCCGTTCCTACATATTATTGAGTCCGCTCCTAGTGTGCCTTTTCCAGTCAGTCTCCCCTCATACCGCGATTGAGAGAGACCAATCTTCTTATGGTCAGGAATGAAGTCAACACAAAACCCAATGACATCCTCTGTTTGATGGCCCATGGAGATGCTTGCTTCTGGCCTAGCGCGGTTACGAACATATTTTTTTAAGACTCCCATGAACCTCTCAAAGGGGAACATATTGTGTAGAAATACAGGGCCCAGAACGGCAATCTCGTCGACTAGATGAACTAGGACGTGTGTCATGATATTGAAGAAGGACGGTAGGAACACCAGCTCGAAACTAACAAGACATTGCACCAAATCACTTCTTAACCTTGGCAGGATTTCTGGATCGATCACCTTCTGAGAGATTGCATTGAGGAATGCACATAGCTTCATAATGGCTAATCGAACGTTTTCCGGTAGAAGCCCCCTCAATGCAACCGACAGCAGTTGCGTCATAATCACATGGCAGTCATGAGACTTTAGGTTCTGAAACTTTTTCTCTGCCATATTTATTATTCCCTTTATATTCGACGAGAAACCAGACGGGACCTTCATATTGAGTAGGCATTCAAAGAAGATTTCCTTCTCTTCTTTGGTAAGAGCATAGCTGGCAGGACCTTCATATTGCTTTGGATGCATGCCGTCTTTTTCATGCACATGTTGTTGTTCCTCCCGTGCCTCCGGTGTATCTTTTGTCTTCCCATACACTCCCAAGAAGTCTAGCAGGTTCACGCAAAGGTTGTTCGTCACGTGCATCACGTCGATTGCAGAGCGGACCTCTAGGTCTTTCCAATAGGGTAGGTCCCAAAATATAGATTTCTTCTTCCACATGGGTGCGCGTTTGTCAGTGTCATTTGGAACAGATAGTCCGCCAGGACCCTTTCCAAATATTACTTGTAAATCATTGGCCATATCAAGTATGTGATCACCAGTACGGAGAGCGAGCTTCTTCCGGTGATCTACCTCACCTTTGAAATGCTTTCCTTTCTTTCGACATTGATGGTTGGTCGGAAGAAATCAACGATGCCCCAGGTACACATTCTTCCTGCATTTTTCCAAATATATACTGTCGGTGCCATCTAAACAGTGTGTGCATGTGTGGTATCCCTTGTTTGTCTGTCCTGAAAGGTTACTGAGAGCAGGCCAATCGTTGATGGTTACAAACAGCAACGCATGTAGGTCAAAATCCTCCTATTCGTTCTCATCCCACACATGTACACCTCTTCCATTCCATAGCTGTAAAAGTTCATCAACTAATGGCCTTAGTTACACATCAATGTCATTGCCGGGTTGCTTAGGGCCTTGGATGAGCACTAGCATCATAATGAACTTCCGCTTCATGCACAACCAAGGAGGAAGGTTATACATACATAGAGTCACAGGTCATGTGCTATGTTGGCTGCTCTGCTCCCCAAAAGGATTAACGCCATCTGCACTTAAACCAAACCATACATTCCTCGGGTCACTTGTAAAGTCGCTCCACTTTCTCTCGATCTTTCTCCACTGCGACCCGTCAGTGGGTGCTCTCAACTTCCCATCTTTCTTACGGTATTTTTTGTGCCATTGCATCAACTCGGCATGCTTTTTGTTTCTGAACAGACGTTTCAACCGTGGTATTATAGGAGCATACCACATCACCTTGGCAGGAACCCTCTTCCCGGTGAGCTGGCCCTCAACATCACCAGGGTCATCTCTTCTGATCTTATACCGCAATGCACCGCATAACGGGCATGCATTCCGTTCCTCGTACTCACCGCGGTAGAGGATGCAGTCATTAGGGCATGCATGTATCTTCTGCACCTCCAATCCTAGAGGGCATAGAACCTTCTTTGCTGCGTACATACTGTCGGGCAATTCGTTATCCTTTGGAAGCTTCTTCTTCATTATTTCAGTAGCGAACTAAATCCCTTGTCAGATATACCATCGTCTGCCTTCCATTGCAACAATTCCAGTGTGGTACCGAGCTTTTTGTTGTTATCTTCGCAATTTGGGTACAACCCTTTTTTGTGATCCTCTAACATGCGATTGAACTTCAAATTCTCCCTTTCACTTTCGCATTCTCTCTGTGCATCAACAATGACCCGGCGAAGATCATCATCGGGCACATCGTCTGGTTCCTCTTGATCTTCAGCTTCCCCCATTGCAGCATCACCATATTTAGGGGGAGGGTAGTTGTCGTCATCCTCTTCTTCTTCGTTGTCTTCCATCATAACCCCTCTTTCTCCGTGCTTGGTCCAAACATTATAGTGTGGCATAAAACCCTTCTGAAGTAGGTGGAAGTGAAGGGTTTTAGAGTTAGACTTCGTATTCTCACAGACAGTACATGGACAAGGCATAAAATCATTCTGCTTGTTTGCCTCAGCCGCTTTGAGAAAATTATGTAGGCCCTTAATATACTCGGAGGTGCGTCGGTCACCGTACATCCATTGCCGGTTCATCTGCGTGCGTTGTATAATAAAGTGTATTAAAAACCATTACAACATATCATGAATACAGAAGTGACCAAATTATTAGAAATCCATCATCACATTAAAGCCAAAGTACAATAATGACCAAAATAAATACGTACAGTTCATACATAGCTGTCATTATTGAACAACATATAGGTCTCTAGAGCATCTAATTAAAACATACACCGAAACTATGTAAAAAATTTAAATGCAACAACAAATGCAATCATAACTGCTACTAAGGTACCAATTGATCCAACGGCATAATGATACCAAGCCTCAGTATGAATGGCATATTTTCTAATCTTTCTAAGCTTCAAGCGCATTGCATCCATCTTGGTCTTGTGATCGGCGACGACATCGGCAACATGCAACTTCAATCCCATATTGTCATCTTCAGTTCTTTTCAGTTTTTCTTTCAAATGATCGATTTCTTTTTCAGCTTTAGTTAACTTGTCGAGTAGAATTGCATAGTTGGTTGGAATTTCTGGTTCAACTACTTCCTATAGAGAAAAACATCTATGTCAAGTTGGTGGCATAATTAATTGTCATAGACATTAGATGTATGAAAGAGTTATATAAGAGATAATATACCACATCTGAATCATAGGCTGGACGAGGGCCAACGTGGGCGGATACCATAACCATGGCACTATATAATAATAGACAATAATAAAAGTAAGAAAATCATACAAGTAAGTATATTTTTATTTTAGCAAGAAGATAAGATCAAGAGGCTCACCACGCGCGGGCGATCGACGGTGGTTTCAGGACGGGGACGGGACAGGACAGACTGCCAAACCTAGACAAATCTTGACGAAAATGGAGTTTGGACAAAGAGCTTCGAGAGGAGAAAGCTTAAGTTTGGCTTGGGCATTCCATCAAACACCTCATGTGCATAGGAGGTGAGCTAGAGTACCACAAAGGTCTGCCCTCGCCCGCAAAAAAACAGAGCAATGTGTGGAGTGTTCTGCTCGCCGGCGAGGGGGTATATATAGGCATCTCATTGGTCCCGATTCGTGGCTGGAACCGGGACTAAAGGACCACCTTTGGTACTGGTTCCAGACACGAACCGGGACCAATGGGTGTGGGCCAGGAACGAGGCACGTTGGTCCCGGTTCGTGTCTGTAACCGGGACCAAAGGGGTCCGACGAACCGGGACCAATGCCCCACGTGGCCCGCCCGGCCCCCTGGCCTCACGAACCGGGACCGTTGCCCCCATTGGTCCCGGTTCGTGACTGAACCGGGACTAATGGGATGGCCGGCCCGAACCGATGCCCTGTTTTCTACTAGTGGGGGTTGGAGATGCTCTGAATACTTGTGACCGACTATTCTCAATACATTCAGAAATAGTTGTTTCTCAATCGACATTCGTAGACACGATGGTCGTAGCTACAGGCTACTGGCCCTTAAGGGCAGTGGTAGAGCTAAGGGAGTCGCCGGGTGGGCCGTGGACCACCTTGGATTGCAAGGTTTAAATTTTTATAGGAAACTATATTTCTATGAATAATTCCCATTGTTGGCCCACCCTAGACCAATGGGCTAGCTACGGTACTGCTTAGGGGCATATGCATGAAGACTTTCTGGTCGTCATCGACAAGGCTAGGTAAGCTTCGGTAAGGGGGTGGCAACCACCATGTGTTGGTGCTTGCTCGGGCGACAATAATCATCGTTCGGTGGTTCAAGGACATTGATGTAATATTTATCATGTTTGGGTTCTTTGTACTTCCGATGAACTTCTACAATACATCTTAGGTCCCGGTTGTGTTAAAAAAATTATATGTAAATATAGATAATATCGATCAAGAATATGATTCAAATGAGTCACATAGGACATGTTTGGTTGCTGCATATGGCCCAACCAGGCCCAGTTGGGCCGCGGAATGTGCGTTTGGTTGGGAACGCAGTGGGCTGGCTCGCATCCTCACGAAGCTTAAAGCAACATCAGCCTGGCTCACTAGAAATGGCCGAATCGACAGTTTCTAGAGAGCCATGCTGACGGCGGCGCAAGCTCGCACGCGGAGGGGGGCATGGCAAAAGCGAATGGGGATGGCGGGAGATGGAAATCGAGTGTGGTGGCATGTCGCCAAATCCAGGCTCGCCCCCCCCCCCCCAAACCCATTTACTCGGTCACGGCTACCTCTAGGAAATCATTTTCTTCTAGTCTCACCACCACTGACGGCGGCGATTCAGATTGTGCAAGCGGTGGCGGTGGCAGATCCAGCAGTAGGAGATGTTGCTGCTCTTCCATTTGGCCACCATTTGGTCGTCCTTGACTCAGTCATGCCCCCCCTCGATGCCGGTAAGCAACACCCCCTCTCCCTAATGTTAGGTTCCGTTGTTAGGCTGTTAGGATAAGTGTAGGATCAATTTCCCCATTGCTCAACGCACCCTCGATGTGGACTAGGTTATGGACACACAAATATGACTGGTAGTTCACGTAGTAGCGCTGATATCTGTGATTCAGGCATGGGACATGTTCATGCACAAGAGAGTTGTTTGTCGTGATGAGAGACATGTCATCACATATGCTCCAATGCTTATGCAGGAGTAGGAGATGATCACCAATCTGAATAACATATACAACTACAACGACATAGAGGCTCTGTGGATGCTTACAATAAAAAGAGCACCATTTGCTAGACTTGTCCAGATCTGCAGGAGCAGAGGGGCTGCTAGAAGATAGCATCCACACTAGTGAGGAAGAGCAAGTGGCCATGTTCCTTCATGTTGTTGGCCATAACCAGAGATTCAGGGTTATCCACAATACGTTCAGGAGATCAATAGAGACCATCTCAAGGTACTTCAAGCAAGTGGTGTATGCTGTTGGGGAGCTAAGAGGAGCGATGATCAAGTCACCAACTGGCCGGACTCCTACCAAGATCCACACTATCCCAAGATGGTATCCATACTTCAAGGTGAGCACTACAGTATGTAGTTCATTGCTTGATATGCTAGGATTCTTCAAGGTGAACACTAACACAATCGTGTATTGCCATTTCAGGATTGCATATGGGCAATAGATGGTACTCATGTCACTGCCAAAGTGCCGAGGTCACAAGCTGCAGCATACAGGGGGGAAGCACTACACAAGCCAGAATGTGCTTGCTGCTGTTGACTTCGATCTGAAGTTCACATATGTGTTGGCTCGTTGGGAAGGGTGAGAACATGATGCTAACATACTCAGTAACAGCATGAGTCGTCATGATGGCATCCACATCCCTGATGGCAAGTTCTACCTAGGAGATCCTGGCTATGCATGTTGGACAGGTGTTCTTTCACCTTTTCGGGAAGACCAGGTATCATCTGAATGAGTTCTCTGGTAAGAACTACCCTAAGACTCCGCAGGACCTGTTCAATATCAGGCACTCCAGTCTTAGAGTAACTATTGAGAGGGCATTTGGAGCTCTGAAGAACAGGTTCATGATCCTAGATCAGAAGTCATTCCACCCTTACCACACCCAGGTTAAGCTTGTTCTTGCATGTTGCATTCTACATAACTGGATCCTGCAATGTGGTTGTGATGAGCTGGTGCCTGAAGAGTAAGATGTGACGCTTGACGATCTTGGCCTCAGTGGCCATGATGTGAAGGCATTTGACAACGAAGTCTGGAAGACCAAAAGGCTGGAGTGGGCACATGCAATGTGGGATAACATAGGCTAGACAAGGATCTGAAGAGGAAAAAGAGTAAGAGTAGCAGTAGAAGAGGAAGCAACAACATAAAAGGAAGGGGAACAACAGCAGAAGATGAGGAGGAACAACAGCAACAACAGAAGAGATAAGATGAAGAGGAAGAGGATGGATGATGAACTTTCCACTCAGCCACTTGGATAGTAGTTAGGATGAACCGTAATTTGTTTTGTAGCTAGGAATAATATTGTTAAGATCGTGTGTGGTAAGGTCATTACTAGTGAGAAGTGATGAGAGCATCTAATGCAGGGTGCAACCAAACAACGTGTCTTATGTGCCTCTAATGCACCGCGGCCAACCAAACAACAAGTCAAAGTTAGCTTCCCATGCAGCTAACCTATATGAGGCAACCAAACAATGTACATATGATGGTTTAGAGGTTGTTTTTCGTCAACCAAGCCTATCTGAAAAGTCTATTCAAACATCCCAAAATCAGTGCGGGCAATCAAACAAGCCCATAAGCTTGACCCAGAGTCACTTTAGCAATTGTGTATTTGAGTGTACGTGAGCATTCGCGATTATACCATGTTAAAAAAATATGCATTTAAAGTATGCCCCTTGTTGGGGTATTTTATTTGTTAGTTAAGCGAATGCTAACCGGTAAACATGGCATCCCCGTGCCAATTAAGGAAGAAGATTCCTTAAAAATATACAATGGAATAATTATGATAATCAAGTCAACATCCATGACTAAGCAAAACTAGTGATCATCTTCTCCAACCCTCAACCAAAAACCAGTATATATAACCACCGGAAAATCCAAGACTACACCACAGCAGTACACACGTTCCATCTCTCTCCCAAAGTCCCAAGCTCATAATTAAGCACTCCAAATCTAGACAAAAATGCCACCCCTCTCCAAGCCAAGATCAGCCACAAGAGCTCTCAAACACATCATCCTTCTCTGCCTCCTCCTTCCATGTCTCCCACAACCCCTCCCCTCCCCTTCCCCCTCCCCGACGCCGGCGCAGCCGTCCCTGCCGCTCTCGCCGTTCAACGAGCGCCTCGACGCGGCGTACATCGCCTTCCAGGCGTGGAAGCACGTCATCACCGACGACCCCAAGAACCTGACCGCTGACTGGTGCGGCCCCTTCGTATGCAACTACACCGGCGTGTTCTGTGCCGCGGCGCCCGACGACCCGTGCATCCTCACCGTTGCCGGCGTCGACCTCAATCACGGCCGCATCGTCGGCGTCCTCACCGACCACCTTGGCCTCCTTGCCGACCTTGCGGTCCTTCACCTCAACTCCAACCGGTTCCACGGCACGCTGCCGACGTCCATGCAGCACATGCGCCTCCTCTACGAGCTGGATGTCAGCAACAACCTCCTCTCCGGCGAGTTTCCGTCCTTCCTCACCTCTCTGCCGTCGCTCAAGTACCTCGACCTCCGGTTCAACGATTTCGACGGCCAGCTCCCGGACGCCGTGTTTGGCCGGCAGCTCAGCCTGGACGCGCTGTTCGCCAACGACAACCGCTTCAACGTGTCGCTGGCGTCGGGGAGCCTGACCAACTCCACGGCGTCGGTCATCGTGCTCGCCAACACCAAGCTGGCCGGCTGCCTCCCGCCGAGCATCGGCGACATGGCCGACACGCTCGTGGAGCTCATCCTACTTAACACCAGCATCAGCTCCTGCATCCCGCCGGAGATCGGCAAGCTGAAGAAGCTCAAGGTGCTCGACCTCAGCCACAACGAGTTCGCGGGGGAGCTGCCGGAGAGCATCGGCGACATGGAGAGCCTCGAGGTGATCAACGTGGGGTACAACATGCTGTCCGGCGCGGTGCCGGAGGCCATCTGCTTGCTGCCGAATCTGAAGAACCTCACGGTCGTGGGGAACTACTTCTGCGAGGAGCCGGTGTCTTGCCTCCACGTCCCCCGGCGCGACGACCGGATGAACTGCATCCCCGACTGGCCGCACCAGCGGTCGCACGAGCAGTGCATCGCCTTCGAGCACCGCCCGCCGGTGCACTGCGGCGCCGAAGGCTGCATTCTTCCGCCGCCGTGAAAGGCTTTCTGTTTCTGCGTGCATGGACGCCCCTACGTACCGACGTACGTACACATGAGAACGGCGGGTGGTTGGTGTTAGTGGTACACGTACGACATTTCTAAGCTGCATTTGTGGGGTTTAGGAGCAGTAATCATCAAGAATCATCGAATCATTTAATGCTAATGCACATGTTAGATTCGATTATTGATTTGTGTCGTCGGTGTGCGCGTGCGTGGGTTTGGTGGGTGTAAGGTGAGAAGGAATATTGAATTGCAAGTGTGGTGTCCTCTTTAGCCTTTTGCCACGGCTCATGTAGCTCTCAGAGCAAATGTGGGTGTGGCATGTAACTATATGGCAAAAATAAGGATTTGAGCAATAAAGTCTCTTTACGACTGTTTTGCAATGTATGTTCTTTTCTTCTCTTTTGGGTTCTAGCTACTTGTATTATTGTACAAGTGTGTCAAACTCTGCTTTTACTGTACAAATAGTGCATGTCACTGAATGAACATGGAGGAATTAAGGGCACAATGGAAATGATACAACAAAATTAAATGTTGATGGATAGTGTCACACACCAACAATTAAGGGCAGGTTTTGCTAGTACGAAAAGTAGAGAAAATTTAAAGGAATTAGGGATTTTTTTTTTCATTTGGTATAGAGGAATGAACAAAAGAAAGGTACCTGAAAAAAATCGATCTCACTTTTAAAGGAAAAATGTAGAAATCTAACCTCTCGGAGCTTTGTTATATGAACATTTACCCATTAGTGGATGCACATGTGGACCAATCATAGTATGTGCTAGGATTAGGATATCTCGCAAGCTCTCAAACCATTTGCAACCGTCCAAACCGAATGGTTCACACGCATTTTGTTATTCAACATGATACCTGGTCGATCTGTAGAGCAGTTCAGACATTCGTTTTCTTGCAAACCGGGCGAAAATAGAGGAAGGGGACTTTGCTGGCATCCGAACTGTTGACACGTACACGTTCACTACAATGGCCCCATCTAGGGATGGAGTTCAAGCCGAGTCGAGCCAGCTCGGCTCGACTCGCTATAGCTTGTTTTGTTAACAAGCTAGCTCGACTCGACTCATTACTATAATGAGCTCAAATTCAAAATTGGCTCGACTCGTATAGCTCGCGAGCTAGCTCGTTTAGCTTGTTATAAATTCAATATAGGCATGAATGTAAAACTCAATGAATATGATAAAAATATATTAATTGAGAATGTAACATGTACATATTAAGCATGTACGATGTTCATAGACAATTATAAGTAGCTTAACTTACAATGTCAGTACCGTCAACATGTTAACGAGTAAGTAACATGGACATGACCACAATAATCAACAAGTCAGTAATGTGTACATCACCACAATTCCACGTACAATGATACATGACCACGATAATCAACAAGTTGGTAATATGTACATGATCCAAGAGGTTGTTTTACACGGCACTACCACCATCACGAACCTACAATTCAAAAATATAGGAGACATGAGGGGAATCGACAGACTGGTCTCTCGCTATTTCGCTAGAGATGGAAAGAGAGGAATCATGGTGTGCGTCTCCTGGATGGTTGGGCCAAATGTTATGCGAATGGCCCCTGTGTTGTGTCTATGCCAATGGCTTGGATGCAAGGTCGTGTTGGGTGGCTGGTTTTTATACCGAGCCTAACTGGTTACACGAATACTCGTGAACTCGACTCATTTAACTTGGTCTATAAACAGTTTAAAACAAATATTGGCTCAACTCATTATTCTTTGAGTTCAATTCAATTTGAGCTGGGTCACGAGCTACTTGTTTAGCTCGCAAGCTTCGAGCCTTTTTTCGCCCTAGAGCCACCAAACACCCTATCCGCCTAGAAAACCCTCTCCAGAGCATTGGATATGTCGCTCCACAGCGGTCCTGACTGCACACCAGTCAGACCAACGCGGTCCGACGAGCGGGCCATGCCGCTTCAATGCGGATGTAGCGGTCGAGAAGCCTACAACATCCATAGCGCGGCATTGAAGCCGACATCCATTGCGCGGCATTGAAGCCGACATCTCATGGCTTCCTGTCCCTTCACGTTGCATGCCCATATCTATTAAAGCAGGACTGAGGGAGCCAATCCATTCCCTCTCCGCTCCCACCTTCTTCGTTCCTTTCCGCTCTGGCTATGTTCAAACCACCGTCTTCACCATGCCGAAGTTTCACTATAAAATGATAAAAAAATAAAAAAAATCGATCGATGCTCCAAAAAAGTTAATTTTTGGTGTGCTGGATTATTATTTTTGCCACGACTTCCACGAATGTCATTCTATGATGAAACTTTGCAAGCATTTATAACATTTGTCTAATTTACCGCAATGATTTTTCTGATTTTTTTATTTTTTCGGATTTTATTGTTCACCCGAGCTTATATGAGCTCGAGCTCAGTTAATCTGCGTCCGGCTGAGAGACATCTTGCTTCATAAGATGCAACATATCAACTTGAGTGGCAAAAGTTTTTTGCGTGCGTGTTTATTGTGATTTGATGTGATCGATCATGTGGGTCGAATCTCGATAATTGGTATCTAGAGCAAGGTTAGGGTGAAGCCGCGCTTCCCTCGTGATGGCGACCTACTAGCGCCTCGGGCTAGGCGATACAATTGTTGAGGTAGTAATGTGGAGATGCGGGCGATATAGTCGTTGGGCGGTGCAACAACTAGAAGGAGCGGGTGATATAGTCGTAGGATGGTGCAACCACATGGAGGCACGGGCAATTACTGCTCGAGCGGCGACGTGCATGGATGATCGTGTGCTAGTCATTCGGCGGAGCGATGACGAAGGCGGTGAGGTTCTGTCACAAGCAAGGCGATGGGCGACAGGCTGTCGTCAACAAGGCACTAGTGATTGTTGATGGTTATGGAGGTGTCGAATTGGCACTGGGTAGGTCCTCGAGATCATCTTTGGAGGATGCAAGGTGGAGATGGTAAAGTTGTGAGCCATCATCAAGGTGTGCACGTGAGTTCTTGCAAGATGTGTCCAAGAGCTCGGGTGTGTGAGTCTTCTGCTACAGTTGAGATGCGTCATTTGCGGAGGAGATTGAGGGCGGATGGAAAAAAGGAATTTGGGCCTTGCATTTCCGTTCGTGGTCAAGGGGTTCTGGAGAGTTCATATACGATGAAGTTGAGTTGTGTGTATATGACGAGTTGTTTTGCCGCTGCACAGGAGGGTGTCGTTCGATAAGATGTGGCATCGACGACAATGAGAAGATGTGAAGGTGTGGAGGCTGAAGAGATGTGTCTCCCCGTATGCAAGCAACCGATATGAAGATCAAGACCAGTGAGAAAAGGGACGCGGACCAGTTAAGTTGAGTTTCTACATGAGGCTATGTGTTTAGTGTGCATGTGGCACGTTAAGATGTGGCAGCATGACTGGTAGTCTGGGTAATCATTAGTCCCAGTCTACCAATCGACATGAAAAAGAAAATATGTTGATGAAGTGGTGGTCATCATTGCAAGAACAGGAAAGTTGTGGTTTGGTAAGTCATGTCATCGAAGACGACCAGCATGACAAGTTGAACCGACGATTCGTGTGCATGTCTCGACGAATAAAGAGTGCAGTTTAGATTAAGGGGTGAATGTTGGATTAATCCAAACATTACTACATGCTAGTAATGTTAAGTTGTGTTTGAGTTTGATTTACTTAGGAAGTGATCAGCGTGCTCGTGTCATTAGATTAGGTAAAAAAAATTGTGTCCGGCCAAGTGTAGTACATGTCCTAATTTAAGTACTAGCATTTGGAGTAGTATGGGAGTACGGTTAGGATTGTGTTGCCGGGCCATACTAGTTGGATCACGATATTCATTATACGTATGGCATAATGGACATCCGATTACACGTCCTGTGTTATACCAAGAGACAACCCACATGATCATCTGTGGACGAACATTAGAACTGTTCACACGTCCGGGTGCAGCTATTTCGTGACACACGCCGAAAAACAACTATTCATACCCACCCCGCACGTGTGGCACGAAACAATTCCGCCCTGACACTCTTTGATGGCAACTTTAGTTACCCAGGAATGGCAACTTTAGTTGTAAAGCATGGCAACTTCTCTCTTTTGGTTAACTATAGTTGTTGTGTCTAATTAACGGTAGTTGCCACATGTGATAAAATCGTAATTGTCATGTATATGATCAACTATAGTTGCCATGTGTGATTAACTAGTTGTTACGTGTGGTGCAACCGTAGTTGTCGTGTATGATCGATCATAGTTGTCATGTGTGATTAACTAGTTGCCACGTCTGGTCCAACTATAGTTGCCACGTATGGTCAACCATAGTTGCCTTGTGTGATTTACTAGTTGCCACATATGCACAACTGTAGCTGCCATCTATCACCGTATGAGCGTACTATGGATGAAGAGCAGTTCACCCACATGGCGTGGACTGGATGGTGTCTGTGTGGGCGAGGACCGGTTCACCCACAAGGTGAAGCTGGCAACCACGTGATGCAGATCGTGCAAGGCTGTGTGGGTGAGCATTCTAACCCCCACATGACCCACTATGCCTACGTGGCACTGAAATTCCAACAGATCCCTGCAAGATTCGTGCAATACAGAACCAACGGCGATTAGGGCATGTGAACCAAGTGTTAAAATACCATACGTGTGAGCGTTATCATTTGGGTACTAGTTTGAGTTTAGATGTCCGGAGTTAGCGTGAGTAGGTTTAAGAACTTTCTATTCTGGCCGGGTGTGTATATATACACAGGGTGTGCGTGACTTTTGTAACTTGAACATGATGAGGTGAGAAAAGCCGAAACACGACAAAAATAAATAAAGAGAGGAATTATAGGGTGTGAGGCGCACCCTTGGCAAAAGTTTTTTTGCGTGCGTGTTTATTGTGATTTGATGTGATTGATCTTGTGGGTCTAATTTCAACATTTTCATTACATGACGCGAAAATAAATTACACATAGACGAGGATAATGCAACATAGGACAAAAGGACATCAACAACCATCAAAGATTTCTTGTGCCTTCTCAAGATTGTCCAAGGTGTATCTTGTGACCTACATGTTCGTCTTGATGTTTGTACATACATATGTGGTGGATACCTTTATTTGACTAGCAGGCCCAAGGTCAAAAAGTGGAACTTCACTTTTGCTTTGCGCCCTACATCCTGATTCTTAACTTAAACATTCACAAATATAAAGTTAACTAGGTATAAGGCGCACAACATGATGGTGACAGAAAGGCGATCCAATGATGAACATCACACTCACAACGTTATGTGTTTCTAGGAAGCTTCTTTAACATATATAATCTAAGCAAGTACTTCTCTTGGCACCGAGTGACACAAGCGTCAACTGATTAGCCATTCGAGTAGAATGGAAAATGACTAGTTAAAGCAATGGAGTTAGAGACAAGGCAACTAAAAAGATAGGGCAGTGCTAGTTCTTGACGAAGCACATGCATGTGCCTTGTCATACTACTTGTGCTCTCCCCCCTGATTCTTAGCCTCCTCCATCCAATACAAGATTACATTTTAGATGTGTCTTCGGACAAACATTTTAAGACTGCAAGCATTAATATTTTGAAAAAATTTAAACTGAAGACTTACATATCAATGTATTATTTTTTTATCAAGGAGTACCTTGAGAACCTTAAAATTTTGTTGGTCCTTATACATATAGTATATTGCAATAGAAAGTTAACTATTGAAGGTGCCCAATATCCTAAACATCACCTTTTAGATCGTGCGTTAGAGGGAGTGCGTATTGGTTGTAACTTTCATGGTAAAGAAGATGGGCTTAATTAATGATATCACCGCAAAACAAGAAAAAAGTAGCAAAACAATACGTATATAACTTTGCAAAGTCACGAAAAATGTGTCTTTCCTAAGTGTAAATTTAGGATTCTTTTCATTTTGTATTTGCAAAATTTGCTAGGCCCAGGGTCCAGTTGATTCGAAGAATGTGCCTAACAAGATTATAGAAAGATGGCAAACTCCATCTTCCATCATGTAAAGGCTTCATACATATCCAAATGGGCTAGAAAAGCAAAATATATAACAAAAGACTATGTAAGAACTCTAACTGATCTTAGCTAGCCGTGCATCGTTCTTATGGTGAACCATCTGAGAGTAGTTTGGCTTAAATGTGGCCACTCTTTATAAGTTGTTTAAAGCTAAAATAGCATCGACTATATTAGTTCCACAAGTCCATCCACATCAAATTTTAAGACATTTTCTTTTCTCTCTCAACCCCTAACCTTCCTTCCGCGAGCAGATGTAGCTGTTGTCCTCTTCCTTTCTTGCAAATATCCACCACGATAACTCAACGCTACCTGTCTGCTCCTACTCGTCGACCGATCCATTCAAACTAGCCCACCATCTATCCCTCCACTAATTCACATGACCATCCATCCATATAAATGCAGGTACCACGGGTTCCTTTTGGAACTGGTGAGCAATTGAGCATCCCTATCTCACCCTAACATATAATCGTCGACCCTTAAGTGTGTCCAGACCGCCTCCAACCCCCTACCACGGACACCTTCAACTTCATATGTCTTTATCCACGACCAGAATGGATGAAAAAGATGTTGGAAATATTCCCTAGAGGCAATAATAAATTAGTTATTATCATATTTCCTTGTTCATAATAATCGTTTATTATCCATGCTAGAATTGTATTGATCGGAAACTCAGATACATGTGTGGATACATAGACAACATCATGTCCCTAGTATGCCTCTAATTGACTAGCTCGTTGATCAAATATGGTTAAGATTTCCTAGCCATGGACATAATATGTCATTTGATAACAGGATCACATCATTAGGAGAATGATGTGATGGATAAGACCCAACTATAAATGTAGCATATGATCATGTTAGTTTATTGATACTGTTTTCTGCATGTTAAGTATTTGTTCCTATGACCATGAGATCATGCAACTCATTGACACCGGAGGAGTGCCTTGTGTGTATCAAACGTTGCAACGTAACTGGGTGACTATAAAGGTGCACTACAGGTATCTCCGAGGGTATCTGTTGGGTTGCCATGGATCAAGACTGGGATTTGTTACTCCGTGTGACAGAGAGGTATCTCAGGTCCCACTCGGTAATACAACATCATAATAAGCCTTGCAAGCAATGTGACTAAGTGTTAGCCACGGGATCTTGTATTACGGAACGAGTAAAGAGACTTGACAGTAACGAGGTTGAACTAGGTATACATATACCGATGATCGAATCTCGGGCAAGTAACATACCAAAGAACAAAGGGAACAACATACGGGATTAACTGAATCCTTGACATAGAGGTTCAACCGATAAAGATCTTCGTAGAATATGTAGGAACAAATATGGGCATCCAGGTCCCGCTATTGGTTATTGACCGTAGTGTTGGAAATATGCCCTAGAGGCAATAATAAATTATTTATTATCATATTTCCTTGTTCATGATAATCGTTTATTATCCATGCTATAATTGTATTGATCGAAGACTTAGATGCATGTGTGGATACATAGACAAAACCATGTCCCTAGTATGCCTCTAATAGACTAGCTCGTTGATCAAAGATGGTTAAGGTTTCCTAACCATGGACATGAGATGTCATTTGATAACGGGATCACATCATTAGGAGAATGGTGTGATGGACAAGACCCAAACTACAAACGTAGCATATGATCGTGTCAGTTTACTACTACTGTTTTCTGCATGTCAAGTATCTGTTCCTATGACCATGAGATCATGCAACTCACTGACACCGGAGGAGTGCCTTGTGTGTATCAAACATCGCAACGTAACTGGGTGACTATAAATGTACTCTACAGGTATCTTTGAGGGTGTTTGTTGGGTTGGCATGGATCAAGACTAGGATTTGTTACTCCGTGTGACGGAGACGTATCTCAGGGCCCACTCGGTAATACAACATCACAACAAGCCTTGGAAGCAATGTGACTAAGTGTTAGTCACGGGATCTTGTATTACGTAATGAGTAAAGAGACTTGCCGGTAATGAGGTTGAACTAGGTATGGAGATACCGACAATCGAATCTCGGGCAAGTAACATACCGAAGAACAAAGGGAACATCATACGGGGTTAACTAAATCCTTGACATAGAGGTTCGACCGATAAAGATCTTAGTAGAATATGTAGGAACCAATATGGGCATACAGATCCCGCTATTGGTTATTGACCATAGAGGTGTGTCGGTCATGTCTACATAGTTCTCGAACCCACAGGATCTGCACACTTAAGGTTCGGTGACGTTTCAGTACTATAGAGTTATGTATGGTGGTGACCAAAGGTTGTTCGGAGTCCCGGATGAGTTCTGGACGTCACGAGGAGCTCCGGAATGGTCCGGAGGTAAATATTGATATATAGGAAGTCCTATTTTGGTCGTCGGAAAAGTTTCGGGTTCATCGGTAATGTATCGGGAGTGTCGGTAGTGTACCGGGAGACCATCGGGAGGGGTATTTCGACCCAAGAGGCTACGTGGCCTATGGGAGAGTAAATACCAGCCCGTAGTGGGCTGGTGGAACTCCCACACAAGGCCCATGCGGCTGGGAAGAAAAGCCCAAAGAGGAAAAGGTGGAAAAAGGCAAAAAAAAGGCAAAAATAAGGAGGAGTCCTAGTCCTACTAGGATTGGAGGAGGAATCCTCCAATCCTCCTTGGTTCGGCCGACCCAAGGGCTGGCTCCTTGGGAGCCAAGCCTCCTGCTCTCTTCCTCCTATATATACTAGAGGTTTTAGGGGTTTTGGCACTAGATTTTCAGCCACGTGCTACCCGTTCCTCAAGTGCATAGTTTCTCCTCTAGATCGGATTTCTGCAGTGCTTAGGCAAAGCCCTACCGGAATAGCTCCATCACCATTGCCTGAGCGTTGTCACGCTGCCGGAAAACTCTTCTACCTCTCCGCTCCCTCTTGCTAGATCAAGAAGGTGGAGATCGTCATCGAGTTGTACGTGTGCTGAACGCGGAGGTGCCGTCCGTTCGGCGCTAGATCGAAAGGACCGTGATCAAGATCACGGGACGGATCGTGATGAGATCGCGGAACGGATCCTGATGAGTTCGCGGGACGGATCGTGATTGAATCGCGGGACGGATCATGATGAGATCGTGGGACGCTCGGCGATTTGGATAGCGAAGACGTTTGACTACACCAACCGCGTTTCTTAACGCTTCCCGCTTAGTGATCTACAAGGCTATGTAAATCCACTCTCCCTCTCATAGATGCTCATCACCATGGATAGATCTTGCGTGCGCGTAGGAAAATCTTTGTTTCCCATGCAACGTTCCCCAACAGTGGCATCATGAGCTAGGTCTATGTGTAGTTGAGATCTCGAGTAGAACACAAAGAGTTTGTGGGCATTGATGCTTAGATTGCTTCCTCCCTTGGTCGTGTTTTGATTTAGCGGTATTGTGAGATGAAGTGGCCTGGACCAACATTACTCGTACGCTTACGAGAGACCGGTTCCCTCAACTGCAACTTGTTGCATAGATGGCTTGCGGGTGCCAGTTTCTCTCACTTTAGTTGGATCGGATTCGACAAAGGTGGTCCTTGAGAAGGTTGAAAAGCAACTAGTGTATCACCATTGTGGTTTTGCGTAGATGAGAATTGTTCTTGCTAGATACCCGTAGTAGCCACATAAAACATGCAACAACAATTAGGGGACGTCTAACTTGTTTTTGCAAGGTATGTTGTGATGTGATATGGCCAATTACATGATGTGATATATGTGATGTATGAGATGATCATGTGATGTATAGATTATCATGACTTGCATGTCGATGAGTACGGCAACCGACAGGAGCCATAGGGTTGTCTTTAATTATTGTATGACCTGCGTGTCAATCATTAAGCGTTATGTAATGCTTTACTTTATCGCTAAATGGTAGCAATAGTAGTAGAAGCATGTTGGGCGCGACAACCCCGATGGCGACACATTGATGGAGATCAAGATGATGGAGATCATGGTGTCGTGCCGGTGACGATGGAGATCGTGTCGGTGCTTTCTAGATGGAGATCAAAAGCACAAGTTCATGGCCATATCATGTCACTTATGATTTGTATGTGATGTTAATCCTTTTATGCACCTTGTTTTGCTTAGGACGACGATAGCATTATAAGGTGATCCCTCACTTAATTTCAAGATAAATTGTGTTCTCCTCGAGTGTGCACCGTTGCGAAAGTTCGTCGTGTCAAGACACCACGTGATGATCGGGTGTGATAGACTCTACTTTCACATACAACGGGTGCAAGCCAGTGTTGCACATGCGGAACACTCAGGTTAAACTTGACGAGCCTAGCATGTACAGACATGGCCTCGGAATACAAGAGACCGAAAGGTCGAACATGAGTCATATAGTAGATATGATCAACATGATGATGTTCACCATTGAAACCACCTCAACTCACGTGATGATCGGACTTGAGTTGGTGAATTTGGATCATGTATCACTCGAATGACTGGAGGGATGTCAATTTGGGTGGAAGTTCTTAAGTAATATGATTAATTGAACTCATTATCATGAACATAGTCAGTAGTGTATTTGCAAACTGTGTTGTAGATTACTAGCTCACGCTATAGCTCCCCTGAATTTTTATATGTTCCTAGAGAAATAGAGTTGAAAGATTATGGTAGCAATATACTGGCTCCATGATTTGAGGATTGTCCTCGTTGCTGCATAGAAGGCTTATGTCCTTAATGCACCGCTCGGTGCGCCAACCCCTCTAGCGTCGTCTGTAGATGTTGTGAACATCTGACAGGCACGTTCTGATGACTACTTGATAGTTTAGTGCGTCATGCATTATGGCTTAGAATTGAGGCTCCAAAACGTTTTGAACGTCACGGAACATATGAGATGTTCTAAGAGCTGAAATTAGGATCTTAGGCTCGTACCCATGTTGCGAGATATGAGATCTCCAACAAGATTCTTTGCCTGCAAGATGAAAGAGAATAGCTCAACCGTTGAGCATGTGCTCAGATTGTCTGGGTTCTACAATCGCTTGAATCGAGTGGGAGTTGATCTTCCAGATAAGATAGTGATTGATATAGTTCTCCAAGTCACTGTCACTAAAGCTACTAGAACTTGGTGATGAACTATAAGATGCCAGGGATAGAAATAATGATCCCTGAGCTATTCGCGATGTTTGACACCGCGAAGGTAGAAATCAAGAAGGAGCGTCAAGTGTTAATGGTTAGTCAAACCACTAGTTTCGAGAAGGGCAAGAGCAAGGAGGGAAACTTGATGGATAGCAAGTCAGTTGTTGCTCCAGTGAAGCAACCCAAAGTTGAACCCAAACCCGAGACTAAGTGCTTCGATTATGAGGAGAGCGGTCGCTGAAGTGGAACAGCCCTAGATACTTGGTAGATAAGAAGGCTAGCAATGTCGATAGAAGTATATTTGATATACGTGTTAATGATGTGTACCTTGCGAGTACTCCTAGTAGCACCTGGGTATTGGATACCAGTTTGGTTGCTAAATGTTAGTAACTCGAAATAAAAGCTACGGAATAAACGGAGAACTAGCTAAGGGTGAGGTGATGATGTGTGTTGGAAATGTTTCCAAGGTTGATGTGATCAACATCGCACGCTCTCTCTACCTTCTGGATTAGTGACAAACCTAAATAAATGTTATTTGGTGTTTTGCATTGAGCATGAATGTGATTAGATCGTGTTTATTGCAACACGGTTATTCATTTAAGTTAGAGAATAATGGTTATTCTTTTTACATGAATAATACCTTCAATGGTTATGCACCTAGGGAGAATGGTTTGTTGAATCTTGATCGTAGTAATACACATGTTCATAACATTGATGCCAAAAGATACAAAGTTAATAATGATAGTACCACATACTTGTGGCACTGCCGCTAAATGTCATATTGGTATATAGCGCATGAAGAAACTCCATACTGATGGACTTTGGACTCATTCGATTTCGAATCGGTTGAGACATGCGAACCATGCCTCTTGGGCAAGATGACTAAGGACCCCGTTTCCAGATGGATGGAGCGGGCAAGTGATTTATTGGAAATGATACATGTTGATGTATGCAATCCAATGAGTCTTGTAGCGTGCGGTGGATATCGTTATTTTCTTACCTTCACTAATGATTTGAGTAGATATAGTGTATATTTACTTAATGAAATACAAGTCTGAATCGTTTGAAAGGTTCAAGCAAATTCAGAGTGAAGTTTAAGATCATCGTGACAAGAAGATAAAAATGTCTGCGATATGATCGTGGAGGTAAATATCCGAGTTACGAGTTTGGCATACAACTTTAGACAGTGTGAAAGTTGTTTCACAACTCACACCACCTGGAACACCATAGTGTGATGATGTGTTCTAACGTCATAGTCGTGCTCTATTGAAAATGGTGCTTGCTATGATGTCTCTTATCATTTTGCTACTATAATTTTGCGGTTATGCATTAGAGACAACTACATTCACTTTAGATAGGGCACCATCTAAATCCGTTGAGATGACACTGTGTGAATTATGGTTTGATAGAAACCTAAGCTGTCATTTCTTAATGTTTGGGGATGCAACACTTATGTGAAAAAGGTTTTCACCTAATGAGCTCGAACCCAAAGTGGACAAATGCATCTTCATAGAATACCCTAAAGATAGTTGGGTAAACCTTCTATCTCAGATCCAAGCATAAAGTGTTTGTTGCTAAAACTGGGTCCTTTCTCGAGAAAGAGTTTCTCTCGAAAGAATTGAGTGGGAGGAAGATAGAACTTGATGAGGGTTTTGAACCTTTGTTCAACCAGAGAGTAGCGCAGCGCAGGAATTTGTTTCTGTGAAGTCTATGTTATTTGAAGAGGAAGTTAATGATGATGATCATGAAGCTTCGGATCAAGTTACTATCAAACCTCGTAGGTCGACAAGGATGTGTACTACTCCTAAGCGGTACGACAACCCTGTCTTGGAGGTCATGTTGTTGGACAACGATGAACCTACGAGCTGTGGAGAAGCGATGATGGGCCCGGATTTCGACAAATGGTTAGAGGCCATGAAATCCGAGAAAGGATCCATGTATGAAAACCAAGTATAGACTTTGGAAGACTTGCTCGTCGGACGACATGTCGTTGAGTACAAATAGACCTTTAAGATGAAGACAGACGTTGATGGTGAATGTCACCATTTATAAAGCTCGACTTGTCGCAAAGAAGTTTCCGCCAAGTTCAAGGAGTTGACTGCGATGAGACTATCTCACTCGTAGCGATGCTAAAGTCTGTTGGAATTATGTTAGCAGTTGCTGCATTTTTCAATTATGAAATCTGGCAGATGGATGCCAAAACATCGTTTCCTTCCTTAAGGAAAGGTTGTTTGAGATACAACCAGAAGGTTTTGTCAGTCACAAGGATGCTAAAAGGTGTGCAAGCTTCAGTGATCCTTCTATGAACTGAAGCAAGCATCTCGGAGTTGGAATATACACTTTGATGAGGTGATCAAAGTTTTTGAGTCTATACAAAGTTTATGGGAAACTTGTATTTACAATAAAGTGAGTGGGAGCACTATAGAGTTTCTGGTAAGCATATGTGGTTGACATATTGTTGATCGGAAATGATGTAGAATTTTTGGAAAGCATAAACGGTTGTTTGAAAAGTGTTTTTCAAAGGAAGACATGGATAAAGCTACCTAATTGTTGAGCATCAAGATCTATAGAGATAGATCCAGATGCTTGATGAGACTTTCATTGAGTACATACCTTGACAAGATTTTGAAAGAGTTCAAAATAGATCAGTCAGAGAAAGAGTTCTTGCTTGATTTGTAAGGTGTGAAGTTGAGTAACACTCAAAGCTCGACCACGGCAGAAGAAAGAGAAAGGACGAAGGTCATCCCCTATGCTTTAGCCATAGGCTCTATATAGTACGCCATGCTGTGTACTATATATACTAGAGGTTTTAGGGTTTTTGTCACTAGATTTTCAGCCACGTGCTACCTGTTCCTCCAGTGCATAGTTTCTCCTCTAGATCATATTTCTGCAGTGCTTAGGCGAAGCCCTGCCGGAATAGCTCCACCACCATCGCCAAAGCGCCGTTACGCTGCCGGAGAACTCTTCTACCTCTCCGCTCCCTCTTGCTGGATCAAGAAGGCGGAGATCATCATCGAGCTGTACGTGTGCTGAACGCGGAGGTGCCGTCCGTTCGACGCTAGATCAGAAGGACCGTGATCAAGATTGCGGGACGAATCGTGATGTGATCGCGGGACGGGTCGTGATGAGTTCGCGGGACGGATCGTGATTGGATCGCGGGACGGGTCGTGATGAGATCGCGGGATGCTCGGCGATTTGGATCGCGAAGACGTTCGACTACACCAACCGCGTTTCTTAACGCTTCCCGCTTAGCGATCTATAAGGGTATGTAGATCCACTCTCCCTCTCGTAGATGCTCATCACCATGGATAGATCTTGCGTGCGCGTAGGAAAATCTTTGTTTCCCATGCAACGTTCCCCAACACGTAGAGGTGTCTTGGTCATGTCGACATAGTTTTCGAACCCGCAGGGTCTGCACACTTAAGGTTCGGTGACGTTTCAGTAGTATAGAGTTATGTATGGTGGTAACTGAAGGTTGTTCGGAGTCCCGGATGAGATCCCGCACGTCACGAGGAGCTCCGGAATGGTCCGGAGGTAAAGATTGATATATAGGAAGTCCTGTTTTGGTCAACGGAAAAGTTTCGGGCTCATAGGTAGTGTACCGGAAGTGCCGGGAGGGTACCGGGGGACCATCGGGAGGGGTGTCTCGACCCAAGAGGCTACATGGGCTGTGGGAGGAGCTAAACCAGCCCCTGGTGGGCTGGCCGAAGCCTCCTCTTAGGGCCCATGCGGCTGGAGGTGTTTGGGAAGAAAAAACACAAGGTGGAAAGAGTTTCCAAGTGGGAAGGAGGAGTCCTAATCCTACTAGGATTGGAGGAGGACTCCTCCCCTCCTCCTTGCGCCAAGGACAAGGGCTTGTCCCTTGTGCGCCAAGGACAAGGTCTGGTCCCTTGTGCGCCAAGGCTCCTCCCTCTCTCCTCCTATATATACTAGAGGTTTTGAGGGTTTTGAAACACAGAAAAACAGCCACGTGCTGCCCTCTTCTCTAGATCGTAGTTTTTCCTCTAGATTGGTTTCATCGGTGCTTAGGCGAAGCCCTGCTGGAATAGCTCCACCACCATCGCCGCAACGCCGTCACGCTGCCGGAGAACTCTTCTACCTCTCTGTTCCCTCTTGCTGGATCAAGAAGGTGGAGATCGTCATCGAGTTGTACGTGTGCGGAACGTGGAGGTGCCGTCCGTTCGGCGTTAGATCGGAAGGACCATGATCAAGATCGCGAGACGATTCGTGATTGGATAGTGGGACGGATCATGATTGGATCGCGGGATGGATCGTGATCGGATCGCGAGATGGATCGTGATGGAATCACGGGACGCTCGGCGATTTGGATCGCGAAGACGTTCGACTACATCAACCGCGTTTCTTAACGCTTCCCGCTTAGCGATTTACAAGGGTGTGTGGATCCACTCTCCCTCTCGTAGATGCTCATCAACATGGATAGATCTTGCATGTGCGTACGATATTTTTTGTTTTCCATGCAACGTTCCCCAACAAAAGATGGAGATGGCAGATGAGCATGGTGTCAATATAGTCAATTCAAGCTTGATAAATATATTTAGCTACCTGAATAATAGAACAATATGAGACTAAATCACGACGTGGACTTTCTAATCTCGAGCTCACATGCACCTTGATGAACAGTAAAACCCCAAAAAATAGTAAAAAAAGATCTTGATGTTTTACATAAGCATTGATGAATGTTTCAACCGCGTGTAAAATTTTGTGATGGAATGACATTTGTTGGAAAAAGAATCGATACTCCAAACAAACTGTTTTTTCAGAGCTTTTGGAGCACTTTCGGTGTTCTTTTCTATCCTACGTTTCGGGAATCTGGTGAATAAAAGAAGCTCCTGAAAATGGGAGAGCCAATGGAAAAAAATGAAAAAAATAAATCACCCCCTCGATGCTAGGCAGGTAGCTAGGTCGAAAATCTAGCATCGACGAATGCAGACCTATCCTCTACATCACTGCTTAGATGAGGTTCTAAATGTATTAAAAACCTTAGCAACTAGTCTTCCTAATGTATATGTGCTTAGCTTTTGTTGCTAAGCTTTCCTCATGGAATTGTTTAATAATTAAAACTTTTTTTGCGAGAAAAACTTCCAATCTATTCATCTTCAATCATGGTAGTACAACGAAAACTGGAAATAATAAAAATTACATCCAGATCCGAAGACCACGTAGCGACGATTACAAGCACTGAAGCGAGCGAAAGGCGTGCCGCTGTCATGGCCCCTTCCTCGTTGGAGCCGGGCAAACGTTGTTGCAGTAGACAGTCGGGAAGTCATCGTGCTAAGGCCCCATAGGACTAGCACCCCAGAACAGCAACCATCGCAGATGAAGAGTGTACATCGGAATTATCTCACCTAAAAACACATGAACAAAAACGAACAGATCCGAGCAAATCCACCAAAGACAGATCCACCGGAGACACACCTCCACACGCCCACCGACGATGCTAGACGCATCTCCAAAACGGGGGCTAGGCGGGGAGACATTTATTCCATCTCCAGGGAGCCGCCATTGTCTCGCCTTCCTGATCAGAACACAAACCTTAACAAAACTCGATGAAAGATCTAAAAACGGAGCGCTCTCACGGCAGGGGCCGAAATCCACTCCGCCTCCATGGCCCTAGGGCCACCGAAGACGGGGCGAACCAACGACGGCACGGTGTGAGGCGGTGACGCCCTAGCTTTTTTGAGGCGATGGCTAGGGTTAGCTATGGAGGCTTTCTCGTGAATGTATTGTTTAATAATTAAAACTTCTTCCTGCATTGGTTGATAGTCATTTTATATAGGTTCACGTGTTTAGCATCGTTTCTTTCTAGATCCACATAATACTTTTTTTCCTTTTTAATTGTTTTGTCACGTTATATTTTTATCTATGTGACATCCTTAACATCTGTGCGTTGGGAAGGGCATGATGAACCGGTCTCTTGGTATGCATGCGTCTAGTCTCGAGAAATTGTGTGTGCGTGCGCGAGACATGCATGATGAAGGGATCTCGCAAAGCGAGTTGCACCGGGAAAGCAGCCGGACACCAACCGTGCGCACCCTAGCTCCATTCGCTCGACCATCCGGCGGCAAACAGAGCAGGCGCGGTTGCGGCGCCGCAAGTTGTAGTAGCAGCCGTTCTGGTTAGGCGGTCGCAATTACCGTGTCAAACTCAAGCGAGATCCATCGGTGTTATCCTTTAAGTCCGCATCACCATTAGCCCGTCGTGTCGATCCATCGTTTCACGCATGTGCTAAGCTCCTCGCTTGGCGTTTCTTTGATCCTTGTCGGTATACACATCATGCAAATCTTAGACCGGAGACATGCAAGATGGATACACGGGTTGGTTAATGGTACATGATATTTCCGTTTGTATGCACTAGTAAATATGCCCGTGCGTCACACCGGAGGATACACTGTATATGACCCAAAAAGGGGCAAAAAAATAGAAAATGTTTTTTCATAAATTCAAAATTTTCAATTTTCTTCTTTAGAATTTCAAAATTGTTTACATTTTGAAAAATTGTTTGATATTCAAACTTTTTTTCATCATTTCAAAATCTGTTCAAACTTTTAAAATTTTGTTCACGTTCAAAATAAGTTCTAAATTCCAAATTCGAGAAAATATTAGAAATTAGAAATTTTGTTCATCTTTTAAAAAATTGTTCACGTATTGAAAAAACTGCAATCTATGTATAAAAAATGTTCATCTTGTATATAAATTTTATTCAGCATGCATTTTAAAAATTTTTGTCATATATTTTGAAAATGTTTAGGGTTTATTTGAATATTGTTCACCATATTCTAAGAAATTGTTCAGTGCACGTTTTAAATTATTTTCAAAAAAATCGCATTTCAAAAAAATTGTTCAGAACTTGAAAACCAATTCACAATTTTAAAAAATGATAACATTTTTGAAAAAATCTTTACGTTTTTAAATTTGGTTCATTTTTTCAAAGATTTGTTCATGCTATTATTATAATTTTGAAAAAAAATCCTGCCTTCTAAACATTTGTTCGAATTTTTGAATAAATTATGTTCGCATTTTCTTCAAAGAGATGTTCAAAAACGGATCTGGTGCTGTCGTTAGACTTTTACTAGCAAAACGGCCCGTGTTATGCAACGGGAGAAAAAAATTCATAATCTCGAATGATAATTATCATATTTTACTACATCTTAGAGATGCACTATCACTTTTAGTTTTATGAATTATAAATTAAAAAAATCATGAACATTTTTGAAACTCGTGAACATATTTTAAATTGTGAAGATTTCTTAAATTCGTGAAAATATTCTAAAATCAAGACCAATATTTGAAGTCACGAACATTTTATACAGTTTGCAAATATTTTTTAAACGTGAACATTTTTTAAACATTATCCATTAATCGGCGAGCATTTCAAGAATTGACCAACTTTGTTTTGAGATTTGATGGAACAATTTTTGAAATTTTTGAATATTTTTTGATCTGCATGACAGTTTTTGAATCAATAAACTACATATTTTAATTTATTAACATTTTTTGAATTTTTATGATATTTTTTAATACATGAATATTTTTTGAATTGGTGAAATTTTGTGCAATTTCATAAACATGTTTTAGTACACGAACTTTAAAAAAAAATTATGAACGTATGTTTCTTTCCCAAATATAATTATTTTAAATTTGCAAATATTTATTAAAAATTGCAAACATTTTCTGAAGCCACAAACTTTTATGAATTATTAAACATTTATTTCGAAACTCCCATTTTTTAATTTTGAAACTTTTTAAAATTCTCAAATTATTTAAAGTACAAAAACAATGACGGAAAAGAAAAATCAAGAATTAAAAACTGGTTGCCCATACATGGGCGGGGCCAAACTGGCGAGCTGTGTCATTTTCTAGCGCGCAAAGCGCAGTATAGGAGGTTTCTATAGGAGATTTTTCTATGTGACACTTTTTTCTTATCACTTATAGGTGGTATTGATGGTAATATTTTGCAATTTTAGGGGCAATTTGGATGACATACGGTCAGAAGCACTCCTTCCTTTATTAGTAGATAAAGATATGTCCGGTCACTTGAACGTGATTGGTGAAGTGGAAGAGGGAGAAATAAAAGAATGAATAAAGAAAAAAGAAAAGGTGGTCCGAGGTGGGGTCGCATTCTACGTTGCGGACCGAGCGGGCGCGCCCGGGCGCGTCCATGAGGGTTCGTAGACAATCCAGACGTATAGGGATGATATGAGGGATATGCTTGGGTCACTTTTTCCCTTCTCTCTCCTGTTCGATTACTGACCGGACGCATCCGCGAGCGAATAAGGGGTCATTTGAGGCGTCCGGTTGTAGATGCTCTTAGAGAGTCATCCCCATTCATCTCCAACTAAATCGCCGCGAGAAAATTGGGCCTACTTATTTGGCCCTTATGACTATAACATCTGATGGAATTGAACTTTACGCATCGGATGGATTAACTTGCTTGTGCTTACAAAAACAACAAGGATTGCACCTGTGTAAGGATACATAGCCTGGATTTATATTGTTTAATTATCTTTGCAAAAATAGTTAGCCAGTAGATTCAGCTTCGGAAGCAAACATAACAAATTGTTTAAGCAAAGATGGTTCATCTTCTCAGCCAAAAGAAGCTTGTACGAAATTATGTATGTTTATAAACACAATACACTTGTAGCAGCTTTTTGTGTTGACAAAACTGAGGTTCCATTCATGGTGTTCATTTTAGATATTATACTTTGTTAATACTTCAATCAACACGTTGTAATAAAACAACATCCTAGGCATAGTAGTATGCATTGTACGATAATACTCTTATGACGTGGGTTATCTTTTTAATCATTTGTTCATAAATCCAGTGAAATCACACATAGTAAGACAATACAACATATGTGAAATTGTGCAACAAATCATCCAATTCCATAACACTCGATTCAGAACATTTTGCTTTTTCTCAAGGTCGGTTATGAATATCCTCAGTGACGATCGATTCAATGTTGTGATCCACTTTCTGCAAAATAACAACAAAAAATAAATTGTAATAACTAAACTGCAATGAAATGCCACAAAACATGTACCAAGAATTAGTAATGCCATAAAAATGTAATTGTATGTCAAAATCTGCATGTCACCTATTTTTTCTTTGATGACCTGTATAATGGTAGATAAGTTTGCCCTTATCTTTCAAACTAAATAGTACAATAAAAATGTTTTGTCAAATTTAAGGAACTTATTTTATGTTGGAGGCGCTCTATAATGAACAAGAACTTATTTTTATCTATCTTGAGAACAAGCGAGTCGGCATTGATCAGTTGCAAATGCAAGTAGGCTCACACAACCTGTAATTGAACTCACATGCACAAAAATTTCTGATACAACAATAGTGACTTCACGGAACAGTAAGCTAAACTGTTGTTACAATTTAGTTCACTTGCCACCGACATCGAAGCATCCAGCTTATTTGCACATTGAAATGCAAATGTAATGAGAGGGGCGTAGGGATGGAGGTGCAAGTTAGCCATCACTGACATAAAATTCTGGATCATACCCACATATCCTGGTCCAATTTTTCAAGAGGGGTCTTCTATATCACCTAGATGTCTGGTGTTAAGAACTTCTCTCAGAGAGTGTCCTAATTTCACCTTCTCACTCTCCCTGTTTTCGTTAAGGTGGCCCTTCATCTAATTGCCAATGTGTGCCACAGTAGAGCAATCTGAATCCCTGCTAGTTAAATTGAACTAATCATATATACATGATTATGAAAAGATTTGCAAAGCACATGATTTTACAGTTAGTTGTCTACAAATTGCTAGACTATCACAAATCACAGCTCCATCTATACCAGAATCTCAGTCAAAAAAAACAATACTATAAAGTTTTCAAGCCACGGTGTGTGTCACTCTGTACTAACTCTGTACTAATCATCTATCTCTTTTATTCATAAAATTGAACATATATGCATAATACTATAGGGGACTAATTAATTATGAAAGGTGCTGAAATATCAGAGAAAAGATGAAGGCCGTTGTACTGGTGGTGGTGATCAAGACTATGCATGAAAATTCATGTAGAAACGCTAAAACGATGATTAAAAATTGGTACCTCGACTGGAATTCGAGTGGACGGCGTTCTGACGAAGTAGGCGAGATTAGAACCTCGTCTGGAACTCGAGCGGACGGCGTTCCGGCGAAGTAGGCAAGGTTGGAAGCTTCAGACGCTAGGAGTCAAGCACCGTAAGTTGTGATTGCTTGGGGTTAGGAGCCGAGACATTTTTATGGCAGCGAGCAGCCCAGATGAAATTGGAGTCAGGTGCCACCCCATGGTTGACACAAGGACTTTGATAAAAGTCAAATTTGAGGTGGAGGAGGCTGAGAGACGGGCGGCGACGGAGCGATGAACGGACGGATCAGCAGGCTCCGATGGTCACGAGGACGGAGGCGTGGGCGGCAGAGATATATACACGTCGGTCTTTCTTGGGCTGGCTTTTTTTTACATAACTCGTTTATAACCGCTTTAAAGAAACAATGCTCTTCTAAATAACATAATATGCCAGCTAGGTGGGCTGGCTTGTCCTTGTGCCCTCAGACCAGGCAGGCAGGGTTCGAGTCCCTCCTAATACAATTTATTTTTTGACTTTTTACGTACATAAAAAATGACGAACGAAAAACGTCTTATATGAACGAAAAACTTGAAGAAACGCTCCGTCCTTTAATATTAGGTATAGATTTTGGTGCTGTTTCTTAATCAGCCGCTGTTGCTAGCTCGGGTGTCTAGCCTCGCTACTATCTAGCGTGAGGTAGGGGTTCAATTCCGAGTATTACTATTTATTTTTTCGTATTTTGTTCCAAGGCTGCAAACTGGGCCAGCTGCTAACCTCGACGTAAGAAAGGATGTAAAGAAAAGCCTTTGACCAAAAAAATGGAGAAACAATATCATAAAACCTGCTCCGTGTGATAGCACGCGTCATTTCTTACATACAATTTGGATAAACATCAGTAATAAGTTTATACTGTTATTGCTTTTCGAAGTATGAAGTGTGGACAGAAAGAAGTCATCCTAACATCCTTCATCTCATGGAAGAATAGTGGTACATAGAATAGTCTAGTAATCGGTTATATTTTTTTTTGAAAAAACACAAATATTTATTTATTTTAAAATATATATTTTTTGATAATGGTCACTTTTTTATTAGAATTGAAACATGTTTAGAAAATGAACATTTTTTCCAATACATGTTTTGTAAAGAGAATTTTTAAAAAATTGTGATCAATTTTAAGAATGGTGTAATTGTTTTTAGCAAGATATACAAATGGTAAAATTGTTGTGTACTATTTGAGAGTTTAATAAATAATCTAAAAGTTTTTCTTACAATTTTCGAAAGATTTGCAAATGATTTTTTTGGATTAAAGTGTAGTGGTGCATTGAAGTGGGATTGTTTATATACATTTTTTTAATATTGAAAGCAAAAAGGTTTTTAATATGATAATTACTTTTTCAAAAATGTTGCTTATTTGATTTGCAAGATTATATTCCGTTCCTTTTCTTTTGCACTATTTGAACTTGGCCATCATCACCATAAGAAAAGCAAGCTTTTCTCTGTTCCCCATCACATGTAAATTTCGGATGGATTGTCTAAAACAAGGTAAATTTCAAGATGCATCATTTTCACGTTCTCTCTACTCTTCATCCTCCCCTGTCTCCTCCCTGCCTCACAAACAGCATTGGTGACATCCAGAGTTGAGGAATATCTTAATTGTCAGCAAGCCCCGTGAGCTCCAAATATCTTCTCCCTTAAGAAATATTTATTTCCAATATCCCATTCACTTGTCATTATTTGTATCTGATGATGTATTCATAAGATGTGGTAGGCATGAACATTAAACTAACAATAGCAAGTAATTATATCGATGCTCATTTAGAAAAAAAATTGCAATTGGTTGCTAGCACGCATAGCTCTAGCAGCTAGTCGGTGCAGCCATTAAAAAATGTAATCCACATCAAAAATCCCCACCGAGAGCTCTCCCAATGTGCGGACTACATTGCCATTCTTCCTCCAGCAGCGCTTGCTCTTCTTCCTCTATCCATCCAGTGCATCCTCGAACCCCATCAGCGGTGCTTTCCTTCCTCTTCTCTCTATCCGTGCTCCAGAGCCACACAACACCGTGCTCCATCCGATGGCATCGTGGTGCCCGGATCGAGCACGGATGCGCACACAGTAGTAAAGCTTCTCCCTCCCCGCCCCTGATCCCCTCCTCCCTTTGGAGTTCATTTCGTTGTTGACCCCATCTCTGTCTCTTCTGATTTTCGGATCAGCGTGGTCGTGTCCAAGTCCACCCTCGGACGACGCCTTGCTACGGGGCTTCGGACCCAGATCTCGTCGGTGGGCGCGTGGATGATTTTTTTTCTGAATCTTCACCTCGGCTCTCTCTCCTTTAGGATTTAGCTTAAATGGCAAATTAGCTGCGACCTTTCTCCTCTATAAGCTGGGCACCCAGTGCTGCTTTTTTTGGATGCATGCATGATCTTCCTCTTGGGCTCGCTCTTTCGATTGGCTTTTTGTTGGCTCATTAAATGTCGCAACTTTGAACATATATAAGTTGCTACGATTTGATGTAGAAAGGTGCGGTGGGACTAATAATTAGAATCTGGAAATTTTTAGCACATGCCTAAGAAAACTATGTTTGTCCCAGCCGTAAGGGAAAGGAGGTCTGGTGGTGAGTTTGAATTTTTTTTGTGGTTCATAACCCAAATTCTGGCATGTTATGATGCAGTAAACAACGTAGAGACGTGGACGTGCAAACGGATGAGCGACGACATACGAAAACGAAGGAAATTACCAGAAGCAAGAAACGATTAACCCTTTATTATTATTATTAGGTAAAAATAAAGATAAAGATTTACGAAACCCAATTTTTTTCCTACAAAAACGACGGAAAAATAGAAAACGTACAAACAGAAGAAAAAAAGATGCACGAAAAGCACTGCTCTTATTTTTTTGTTACCTCGTTTAATTAATATACGTGGCTGGTTCTGTCAAAACAAACCAGACGCCCTTCATAATCAAAACAACGAGCTTGGGCAAGGTGGTTGGCTACGTGGACATCCAGACAGGGGACCAGGGATCGAATCCCAGCCCCTGCTTCTACAGTAGATAATAGCTTCCCTCGCCAGCTTCCCTCGCCTGAAGCATTCCGCGGCGCTGCGCCAATAGGCCGGCCCAGTACAATGTGTTTTCTTCGTCGTTCGCTGTTCGTTCATTCGTTTCTAATCGCTGGTTATTTAGTTCTTTTTTCCATTTTTTGCTTTGTTTTTTCTTCTGTTCTTTATTTAATTTCCAATTTTCTTCGGGTTTTATACATTATACCTCGTTTTTGGGGTTTTTTCTTTGTTTTCCCCAGTTTTCTTGTTTTTTGTTCCTCTTTTAGTTTTTGCACTGGTTTGTACAATGTGTTTTCTTCGTCGTTCGCTGTTCGTTCATTCGTTTCTAATCGCTGGTTATTTAGTTCTTTTTTCCATTTTTTGCTTTGTTTTTTCTTCCGTTCTTTATTTAATTTCCAATTTTCTTCGGGTTTTATACATTATACCTCGTTTTTGGGGTTTTTTCTTTGTTTTCCCCAGTTTTCTTGTTTTTTGTTCCTCTTTTAGTTTTTGCACTGGTTTGTACAATGTGTTTTCTTCGTCGTTCGCTGTTCGTTCATTCGTTTCTAATCGCTGGTTATTTAGTTCTTTTTTCCATTTTTTGCTTTGTTTTTTCTTCCGTTCTTTATTTAATTTCCAATTTTCTTCGGGTTTTATACATTATACCTCGTTTTGGGGTTTTTTCTTTGTTTTCCCCAGTTTTCTTGTTTTTTTGTTCCTCTTTTAGTTTTTGCACTGGTTTGTCTCCAAGTTACACCGGTTTTATTTCACCATTTTAATTTATTTAATCGGTTTTCACTGTGTTTTTAATTTTTTTATTTTCTTTTTTTATTTTCCTGCCTTTCAGTTTTTTATTTATTCTACCTTTTCCCGTTTTTTGTATCTTTTTTGCTTTTCATTGGTTCACTTTGTTTCTTTTTTGGGCTTAACTGTTTTCTGTTATTTTTGAACTTGTTTCTTCGGCTTTGGTTTTTGTTTCTTTTTTTGTTTTCAATGTTTCTCTTATTTGTTTTTTCCACTCTACATTTTCTGTATGTGCTAAGAACATTGTTCTATAGAAATTTAACGTTTTTTAAATACAGGTTGAACATTTTTTAATACAAGGTCAATATTTTTTGCATGCATATTTTTAATATATTTCAACTGCTTGTTTAACAATTTTTCAGATACAGGATTAACATTTTCTAATACAAGGTCAACATTGTTTCTATGCACACTTTAATATTTCTAAATGCTTGATTAACATTCTATAAAGACAATATTAACACTTTTTTATACTTTTTCAACATTTTTATACACATTTTACATTTCACAAATAGTTGTAATATTTTTCTGAACAATCATTATTTCAAATGCTTGATTAACATTTTCAAAATATATAATCGTTTTTCCGCACACATTGTATATTTTTGTATACATGAGAAATATTTTTTATAAATTTTAATAATATTCAAATTCTTGGGTAAAATTGTTTGAATACATGGTCAACATTGTTTCTACAAAATTTTTGGAAATAAATGCTTCACTAATGTTTTTAAATAAAAGTTCAATTTTTTTGTATACATACCTTCGCATTTTTGAAATACAAGTTTGACAGTTTATTGATACATGTCAATTTTTATATACATTTTTAGCATTTATCTTTTTTAGAATACATTTAACATTTTTCAAATGATTGACTAATATTTTTCTAATATTGTCTAACATCTTTTCAAATTATTTCTTAATATTTGTTAAATACATGATAAACGTTTTTCACAAACATTGTATATACTTTTGTATACATGAGACCCATTTTATTTATACACATTTAACATTTTTCAGATGTTTAGTTAATATTTTTTTGAATGTTTTATGTTAAATATTTTTTTAATGTATTTATCTAGAATATTCAGAAGTGTAAACAAAAGCAAAATATGTGAAAAAAAACAAGGAAATAGCCTCCCACGTGCATGTATCGACCTATTTAGGGAGGCGCATGTGCCCTCGTGTGCACGGGGCCAGTACTGGAAAAAAAAAGGATGATCACTATGTCTTTGCCAATTCTGAAATCTGAAAAAAGAAAGGATGATTACATAGACTATGATATTGTTTTCTTTGGAGCTTGATATAGCGTGAGGTTCGGTTTGGGAGACCCTCAGACCGAATAACTCATTCCCTACCAGAGGGAAATCGAGCGAACCCACTTGTTTAGGAGGAAAAGCGTCCCAGCACGAACGCCCCACCAAGCGGGATCTACAAGCCTTTTTCCTATGATAAAGAGAATGAAAAATAAAGCACAAATTAAGTTTCGACTAGTAAAAGCCTATTTTTTATATGTGACTAATAAACGCTGGTCTTTTGTACGACAAAATTGCCATGAACTCTTGCCATTCTATGCAAAAAAATCCATGTTCAAGTTTATATTTTCAAAAATGGCGCAAAAGATGAAGAAAGTCATGGCAATCTATTCTTTACCCTACAATAAGTTGCCATCACTATGAAGTTTACACTATGAAAAAGTTGCCATGAAGTTTATGTTAGAATTTGGGCCCATTTGTGTGCAGCCCAAATAGACAAATGCTGAAATCTGAAAGTGGCCCATATGTGTGTGCAGCCCATGTGTGCTAGCAAACGGTGGGAGTGGGAAGTTTAGTTCCACATGAAAAGTTGAGGGAGTTGCACACCAACTTATAAGGTGGAGTGTTCCACCACTTGTATGAGTTAGTGTGACAAGAGAAAGGGTGTGACACACGCGCGCTCCTTCTCCGCCACCCGCCTCGCTCTCGTCACGACGCGAATGCCTCGAGCCGAGATCATTTTTTTTGCTGCTTTGGGCGCTACGCGCGACTGCTCGCTGCTTTCACCACGGCTTGTCGCGGTCGTGCTCGTCGCCGTCTATTGCGACCGGCCTTCACCAACGTTGTCATCGACAACATAACTGTTGCACCGACGGCTACTTCCCCTATAACGGATCGGTACGGGACGACTGTCCTGATCCACCAGTTTAACACGTTTTGCGAGATGCCATTACTTGTGTTCATATTGCTGGGATCATCTAGTATGTTCGAGTTCAACATGTTAGTACTTACTGTCGTCATGATTTATATTTTGGAATTAATCATGGAAATTATGCCTAATTATTCAACAATCCAAAAACCTAATTGTAGGCAATTTCTTGAACTGAGTATGGCTTGTTTTGCTGATGCAATGGAACCAGACGTGTTTAAGGGCATGCACTTTAAGAGATGGCAAGTGAAGTGCCAATTGTGGCTCACGGCCTTAAAAGTGTGGGAGCTGATTAGTACTGGCCTTCCTGAAGGTGCATCTGAAGAACTTCAGAATCAGCACAAGGAAGCCAACACTAACTTGAGAGGCCTTGTTCTGAGTGTCCTTGATGGGCGTCTATGTGATGTGTATATGCACATCGAAGATGCTAAGGAGCTCTGGGATGCACTGACTGCCAAGTTTGGTGCAACCGATGCGGGTAGTGAACTGTAGGTCATGGAGAGCTTTCATGACTATAGGATGGTTAACACCCGTTCTGTAGTTGAACAGGCTCATGAAGTACAGTGCATTGCGAAAGAGCTCGAGTTCCTCAAGGTTCCGCTGCCTGACAGATTTGTGGCTGGGTGCATTATTGCAAAGTTGCCTCCTGCTTGGAGGAGCTTCGCCACATCTCTCAAACATAAGAGACAGGAGATATCGGTTGAAAACCTGATAGCGTCCCTTGATGTTGAGGAGAAAGCCAGGGCAAAGGACACGAATGACAGAGGTGGTGAGATTCAGGCTAGTGCCAACTTGGTGCAGAAGAATCACCAAGTCAAGAACAACAACAAGAACAAAGGGAACTACAAGCCCCACTTCAATGGTCCTGTCAATACTACTTCATTCAAGAATAATAAGAAGAAGAAGGTGAACAAAGCTGGGCTCAAGTGCTATACTTGTGGAGCGCTCGGCCACTTCTGTGTTGACTGCCGTGAACGTGCAGACAAGAAAGGGAAGAAAGGCGCCAAAACGTCAATGTTGTGACCTCTAGCAACACTGATGGGTACGGTAATTTACCGATGGTACTTTCAGTTTTTCAGTCTCCATGTTGGTGGATCGATACGGGTACTAACGTTCACGTGTGTGCTGACATCTCTATGTTCACTTCTTATCAGGTCGCTCGGGATTCCTCCATCCTAATGGGGAATGGGTCGCATGCTACTGTTCATGGTGTTGGCACGGTAGATCTGACGTTTACTTCGGGGGAGATCGTGCAGCTCAGGAATGTGCAGCATGTCCCTACTATAAACAAGAATCTCGTTAGCGGCTCCCTTCTTTGCAGAGATGGGTTTAAACTAGTGTTTGAGTCAAATAAAGTAGTTGTTTCGAAATTTGGACAATCTATTGGTAAAGGCTATGAGTGCGGAGGCTTGTTCCGCTTTTCACTTTCCGAATTTTGCAATAAGTCAGTAAACCATATTTGTGGCAATGTTGATTCAGAGGCTGATGTTTGGCACTCTCGTTTATGTCATGTTAATTTTGGTTTACTGTCTCGGCTATCCAGTTTAAGTTTAATTCCGAATTTCACCATTGCCAAAGGTTCTAAGTGCCCTAGTTGTGTGCAATCTAAGCAACCTCTAAAGCCTCACAAGGCCGCCGAGAAGAGAAACTTGGAACCTCTAGAACTCATTCATTCCGATCTTTGCGAGATGAATGGTGTGTTGACAAAAGGTGGAAAGAGATATTTCATGACATTTATTGATGATGCTACTAGATTCTGCTATGTTTACTTGTTGCAAACTAAAGATGAGGCTTTAGACTACTTTAAAATTTATAAGGCTGAAGTTGAAAATCAATTAGAGAGAAAGATCAAACTTCTTAGGTCGGATCATGGTGGAGAGTTTTTTCCCCAAATTTTTGACGAATTCTGTGAGGAACATGGTATTATTCATGAGAGGACGCATCCCTACTCACCCCAATCTAACGGGGTTGCTGAGAGGAAATACCGCATGCTGATTGACTTGGTGAATGCCATGTTGGACACTGCTGGTTTATCTAAGGCATGGTGGGGGGAGGCTTTGTTGACTTCGTGTCATGTCCTGAATAGAGTTCCTAACAAGAATAAAGAGAAAACCTCTTATGAGGAGTGGGTTGGGAGAAAACCATCACTTTCGTATTTGCGCACTTGGGGATGCTTGGCGAAAGTCAACGTTCCTATCCCAAAGAAACGCAAGCTCAGACCAAAGACAGTGGATTGTATCTTTCTAGGCTATGCTCAGCGTAGCGTTGGTTATAGATTTTTAGTGGTTAAATCTGAGGTACCTGATATGCATGTTGATACTATTATGGAATCGCGTGATGCAACATTCTTTGAGAATATGTTTCCTATGAAAGATATGCATAGCATTGCTAGATTTTCTTCTGAGATTATTCCTGAATCTATTACATCTAGTGATCCTTTTGAACAAGCACATGTTGAGAAAATCCTTGAGAAGGATAACAATGAAGTCCTTGAGAAGGATGACATTGAAGCTCCTAAAAGGAGTAAGAGACGAAGGGTTGAGAAATCCTTTGGTTCTGATTTTATTGTGTACCTTGGGGACAATACTCCTACGTCCATAGCAGAGGCATTTGCATCTCCAGATGCGGATGACTGGAAAGAAGCTGTCCAAAATGAGATGGACTCGATTCTTTCTAATGGAACTTGGGAATCATGTGAGCGACCATATGGCTGCAAGCTAGTGGGTTGCAAGTGGGTGTTCAAGAAGAAGCTAAGGCCTGATGGTACTATTGAGAAGTACAAGGCACGGCTTGTAGCCAAGGGCTACACCCAGCGAGAAGGCGAAGATTACTTTGACACCTATTCACCTATTGCTCGAATGACCACCATTCGTGTGCTACTTTCCTTGGCTGCCTCTTATGGTCTTATCGTTCATCAAATGAACGTAAAGACATCTTTCCTTAATGGAGAGTTGTAAGAGGTGATTTATATGGATCAGCCCGATGGGTTCGTGGTAAAGGGTGAAGAGAGAAAGGTGTGCAAATTGTTAAAATCTGGACTGAAGCAAGTGCCTAAGAAATGGCATGAGAAGTTTGACAGAACTTTAACTTCTGAAGGCTTTTTCATTAATGAGGCGGATAGGTGCGTGTACTACCACCATGGTAGGGGCAATAGTGTTATATTATGCTTGTATGTTGACGACATACTGATTTTTGGTACAAGCATGGTTGTGATAAATGAAGTCAAGTCATTTCTGTCAAAGTGCTTTGATATGAAAGATCTCGGAGAAGCTGATGTAATTCTGAACATTAAGCTTATTAAGGATGAGAGTGGGATTACGTTAACGCAAGCACACTATGTTGAGAAGGTCTTGAGCCGTTTCGGGTTTATTGATAGCAAGCCCTCTCCAACACCTTATGATCCCAGCATGACACTTTGAAATAACAAGAGAATAGCGAGAGATCAACTGAGATACTCTCAAATAGTAGGTTCACTCATGTACCTTGCGAGCGCGACCAGACTTGACATTTCTTTTGCTGTGAGCAAGTTGAGTAGGTTCATGTCAAACCCGGGTAATGATCATTGGCATGCACTTGAAAGGATCATGTGCTATCTGAATGGTACAATGAGTTATGGGATTCACTATGCAGGCCAACATGCCGTGCTTGAGGTATATAGTGACTCAAACTAGATATCAGATGTGGATGAACTCTACGCCACAAGTGGATATGCATTTCTTCTTGGAGGTGGTGTAGTGTCATGGAGGTCTTGTAAACATACCATATTGACGAGATCAACCATGGAAGTAGAACTTACTGCTTTAAATACATCTACTGTTGAGGAAGAATGGCTGCGTGAGCTATTGATGGACTTGCCGGTTTTCATGGGAATGAGCCTGATAGTAGATGGTAGGGGTACGAATGGAGAAGGCAGTGTCCTAGCTACGGCGAGGGTGTACACACAGATGTATGAGTTCAGGCCCCTCTCGTGGAGGTAATAGCCCTACGTCTCAATGCTCGGGAGCTTTATGTCGAGTGGAATGTAGAGATTACAATAGTTTTCTTAACCCTTGTGCAGGAGTGGAGGGGCGGCTTATATAGAGTTCGCTGCCCCTCATAATGGCCCCGCATCAAAGGGTCTGGTCGTGGGGTGTAAAGTCTGTCGTTACAGGTAACGTACGTAGTAAAAGCTATTAAGGGCCATTAAGCCAGCGTCTGCCTGTTGGGCTCTTGATGATGGCTCCTGGTCTTTTGGCGTCGAGTGAAGCGAGGTCTGTCGAGTGACACGCGACTGCCGAGTGAGAGCGGGAGTCTCCGAGTGGATTACTGTCGAGTGACTTTGAACGTATCCAGGGATCCACTCGGGAATTCATGCTTGATCTTCAAGTCCTCCCATGTGGTGTCCTTAGGTAGGGTATGTGGGCCTTGCCTAGGACCCTACCCTAGGTACATATCCTCGTCATTAGCCCCCGAATGGATCGGGGTTTGAGTGGTGGAAGGAGGTATCAACGTAAACCTTGAGTTAGTGCATCAAATCCTCCGAATGATATTTGGGATTTCCATGGAACTTGCGTTGATTGAACTCTGAGCCTTAGTGTGCATTCATGATCGACACGCCAAATCTTCCGAATGATATTCGGGTCTTCAACGAAATTTACGTCGATTGAATTCTTCTCCACTCACCTGGATCCATTCAGACTTAAAAGTGTCCGAGTGAATCGAGCGCATCTTGGGGAGGTGACGGATCGGTCTGACGGGCCCGGATTTTCCGGGATACGAAAATTTGGGAAGCGCGCGCACGCACGAAGATGACGCCACGATCAGGGCAAGTGGAGGCACGACGCCTCGATTCTTGCACCGGTCATCTCGCCATGCACTGGGCGTCGTCAGCGGTTGGCGTGTGCGGTTATTTCGTAGGCCCACTGGTCAGTGAGACACTCGGCAGCATATAAAGATTCCTGAGCCGCGGATTGCACAGTACCTTCCGCTGATTCTTCCTCTCTTACTCCGCCTCCTCTGCTCCCCAATGCAGCACACCGCTCTCCTCCGACCAGAGCTGCCGCTCCGATGACGAAGAACGTGGTGGAGAAGCTGGAGCGTGCAAAGAAGGGGACGTCAAAGCTCAAGGGCAAGAAGCCCTTGACTGCTCGGTTCACCGCGCCCGCGGGGTGGATGCAGGGGGATTTTCTCCCCTCTGTTGTCACTCCCGCCGACCTCGAGGGCCTCGTCTCCGACGGGCTGGTGGCAGACGACACTTGGAGGCTGTCGGGGGAGGAGCACGAGCTGGAGCCACGCAACAGGGAGCGGGTTCTTCTCCTCTCCCATGTAGAAAGAGGTTTCTTCATGCCACCCCACCCATTCTTCCGGGGATTTCTGAATTTCTTTGGTGCGCAACTGCATCAATTTCCGCCGAACACCATGGCGTACTTGTCTGCATTCGTCACCTTGTGCGAGTGTTTCCTGGGTTGCTCTCCCCATTGGGGGTTGTTTAAGCATCTCTTCACGGTCAGATCACAGACTGTGAAGAAAATCCTTGCCGTCGACGGGAAGACTCACGTGCTCCAGTTGTGTGGAGGTTTAGGGGTCCAGAAAAGGCAACGTAGTTCCTTTCCTGCCATTACTCTTCCTGAGTCCGTTCGAGGCTAGCAGTCGATCTAGTTCTACTGCAAAGATGTAGCGCCACCTAACATGTCGATTGGTCTTCCCCTGTTTTCACCCGACCGACCTGCTGCCCCCAAGTCCTTGAAGGTGACCGACGAGGAGCATGTTCAAGTAGGTATCTTTGTCGAGGCAGTGGTTCAGCTGATCCGGGGCGGGACAGGCATGGATCTGCTTGAAACGTTCCTTGGTCGACGTATTCAGCCACTCCAGGCCAGAGACCATACCATGTGGCACTACGCAGGTCCGGGGGACTCGACCAGGACGCATCTAGAAGAAGTTACACATGAGACTGTCGAACAGTGGCTTCGGAGCATCACTGGGGCTTGCGACAACCCCTCGGGAGCCAAGAGGATTCGGCCTTACTTTGCTGAAAACCCGCCGAAAAACCTGGTGAGACATGTGATGTCGACCGATACATATACACCATCGAGTGATGTATTGACTTATAGTCTGACTCTCTTGTCTGAATTATGCAGGAATGGACGAACATGCACTCGCCCGTTCCCATCAGGAACCATGTGCATGACGGCATGGACGGCGACAGACTTTCCGACTCTGAGGATGAATATGAAGATTCCGACAAAGAGGAAGGAGTCGAGTCGCCCCCTTGTCGCGAAGTCCGCACTAAGGCCCTTCATGACCCGGCAGCTGCTGAGGACACGGCCCCAGGCCCAAGCGAGAAGAACCCAAAGCGGAGCCGCCCCTCAACTGTCGAGTCGAATGAAAGACTGTCCAAGCAGCCCAAGCAAGCCACCTTCAAGCCTCGCAAAGCACTGCCCCGTATGAGGGTGTCCGTACCTATCGTCTCCACGTAAGTGTTCATTTCCGAATTGTTCTGTCAACTGAAGTCTTGAGTTATATCTGAGTGAAAGCTGTCTAATCCATCAGAGCAACAACATTTGTGACCTCGCCTCGCTGAGATGAAGAGGACGCAATGGATGTTGATACCGCTGACGCTGCCACTTCTCATAGAGGTAAGAAAGTTGTTAGTTTGTCCGAATAGGACTCGACACATGCAGGTGTTGATGCTGTCGGTTGTTGCAGAAGTCATTCAAGTGGAGGACAACAAGGGGCCACTGGACACTTCGTGCGCTCGCACCTGAAGGGCGTCATCGTCGCAAGCACCTCAACGCTCAACTGCAGATTCTTCCTAGAGGAGAGGTGACTCGACGCGACCCAGGGTTGAGCCTGCAACGCCACTATCGCATGCTCCTCCAACCGTCTCGATCGTCGTGATGTCGGCTCCGACCGGACCTCTTCAAGCTGTCCCAGCTGCTCCAGCGACTACGCCGACCCCACCTGTGACGGCCTTCCCTCTGCATCGCACCCCGGAAGACCAAACCGGAGCTGCAAAGGAAGCCAAGATCCAGGCGGAGCAACTCATGCTGAGGACCAAGGAGGCGTACGAGGCCAACAAACTGGATTTTGATGTCAGCGCAGCCCTCTGCACCAATGTCCAAGTAAGTTCGATTGTAAGTCCATTGTCGATTCAATTCTTGTCTTTTCTTAGCTGTCGTACACCCACTGGGTGATCACCATAGAATGTTTGAACTTTCACCAGTCGAATGGATCGGATCGTAGTCGAGTAGGACTAGGATTGGTAGTACACGTAGTACTATTGTCGCTCGACATGTCGAGTGTGTTTTCTGACGAGTTACTCGATGGATCGAGAGTTAAACGTCTCAGTGGGGGCGCTCTTAGCGCACCCACTGGGTGTAGGCCTCGAGACCGCTGTCGATTGTTTGCATTGGTAGGGGTCTTAGAGTCTATTGTATACAGGATACACTTTGTCTTTGAATCACATCATTCCGCATCTACCTTGCAGGTTTCATGGATATTATTTACAAACCATGATATGACGCTGCATAAGGATAGGCTGCACTCTACAGAGTAGGGTAGGTGCATCACTCGATGGGTTGAGTGTCACGACATGGCTGACCTTGTCCAGTATGTTTTCTGACGAGTTACTCGACGGATCGAGAGTTAACCGTCTCAGTGGGGGCGCTCTTAGCGCACCCACTGGGTGTAGTCCCCGAGACCTCTGTCGAGTGCTTGCGTCGGTAGGGGTCTTAATAGAGATAGCTTTCTGTTTGAATTTGTTTATGGTGTGCGGAGCGCCAGAGCCACTCGATGTGTCGAGTGGACTTTCTGTTTGAATTCTTCCAACATGGAAATTCACCGGTTTTAATAACTCAGTCGATTGTCCAAGAACTACTTGCTGATTGAACTCCTATCTTTTGTTGGTTCTAGACGGCTTGCGAACTTGGGACGCAGTACAAGGAGATCGAGGAGGAGAAGAACCGATTGCAGGTGGACTTGGCGGTTGCCAACAGCGCCCTGGAGCGAGCACGAGCTAAGTTGGAGTCTCTGGGAGGTAATAAGTGCCGACTGTCAGCATTCCCATCTTCCCCTTTTCATGTTTTGAACCGAGTGCTCTCGCTCGAACAGACGTGCGCAATGAAAACCGTCGACTCCAAGCGCGACTCAACAATGTTGTTTCTTTAGATTCCATGAAGAGGGCACTGGAGGAGAAGGACAAAGCACTTGCTCACGCCCAACAAGTCGCCAAAGACAAAACTGAAGCTGCAGAGCAGAAGTTGGCGGCCATCCAGAAGCTGGAAGAGGAGAACGCCAAGCTGAAGCAGGAGCGTGCGGATCTTGTCAAGAAGGCCGAGCAACTAACCAAGAGGAGCAATGGCTTGGAGAGGCATCTGGGTGAATTCTCGAGGAAGATGTATCTTCTGCTCGACGATGAGTATTTCTTGTCGACTGACATTTGCAAAAAAAAATTTGAGGGTTGTAGTTCACCAATTCCCCTTCTTCAACAGAATTCTGCGAGGACTTTGAAAAGGAAACAGAGGAGATTGAGCCCATGCTTGACCCCACCAAGTCGCTAGTTGTTGATGCGGTGGCGATGAACATGCTGTGGCTTAACTTTTGGCTCCAGGGTGCCCAGGCCTATATCGCTCAGCTGAAATCTGTCATGGAAAGAATCGACAAGGAGCTATGGCCTGAGGACACTCTTCAGCTCGACCTCAACTCCATGATGGCTTGCCTGAACGAACTTCCCAGTCGAGTGCAAGCTTGGAAAAAAATCTGCTGCTCGTTGCGGGGCCGACGTGGCGTTGTCTCTAGTTAGGGTCCATTGTAGGGACGTGAGGGAGGAGAAGCTGAAGGAGCTCCAAGTGGTAAACACGAAGAAACTCCAGTTCGAGGACTTCATGGAAACCTTCATCGAGGCGGCCACCAGAATCACCGACGACATCGACCTGGACACTTTTGTCGAGCCCGCCAGTCCTTCGCCTGCCTAGAAACTTGAGTCTTTGGAAAAAATAGTTAAATTTGCCTCGGTATGCCGAGTGGAACTGTATGCCTTAAAACTTTATTCAGGCCTTAGGCCTAAGCACATTTCCTTCTGCACAAGACGTTTATCCGCGGTTTTATCCTTTGGACTTTGCTCGCGCTTTGGCTTTCAATCGTCTGTTTGACTGCTTTTGTTTTTAACTTAGGCGAAGTGCTTTCGCAGCCAAGCCCCCGAGTGTGAGGGTCGCTCGTCACTCGGAGTATTTTGAACTTGGGCGAATGTCGATTCGCATCTAAGCTGTCGAGTGGATGGATTACTATCCACTCGATGAGGTTTTTAACTTAGGCGAAATGTATTCACAGCTAAGCCCCCGAGCATGAGGATCGATCATCACTCAGAGTATTTCGAACTTAGGCGAATGTCGATTCGCAGCTAAGCTATCGAGTGGATGGATTACTATCCAGTCGACGTGGTTCTTAACTTAGGCGAATTGTATTCACAGCTAAGCCCCCTAGCGTGAGGATCGCTCATCACTCGAAATATTTTGAAATTAGGCGAATGTCGATTTGCAGCTAAGCTATCGAGTGGATGGATTACTATCCAGTCGACGAGGTTTTTAACTTAGGAGAAATGTATTAGCAGCTAAGCCCCCGAGCGTGAGGATCGCTCATCACTCGGAGTATTTTGAACTTAGGCGAATGTCGATTCGCAGCTAAGCTGTCGAGTGGATGGATTACTATCCAGTCGACGAGGTTTTTAACTTAGGCGAAGTGTATTCGCAGCTAAGCCCCCAAGCGTGAGGATCACTCATCACTCGGAGTATTTCGAACTTAGGCAATGTCGATTCGCATCTAAGCTATCGAGTGGATGGATTACCATCCAGTCAATGAGGTTTTTAACTTAGGCGAAATGTATTCGCAGCTAAGCCCCCGAGCATGAGGATTGCTCATCACTCGGAGTATTTCGAAATTAGGCGAATTGTATTCGCAGCTAAGCCCCCGAGCGTGAGGATCGCTCATCACTCAGAGTATTTTGAACTTAGGCGAATGTCGATTCGTAGCTAAGCTGTCGAGTGGATGGATTACTATCCAGTCGATGAACTTTTTAACTTAGGCGAATTGTATTCGCAGCTAAGCCCTCGAGCGTGAAGATTGCTCATCACTCGGAGTATTTTGAACTTAGGCGAATGTTGATTCGCATCTAAGCTGTCGAGTGAATGGATTACCATCGCCTCGATGAGCTTTTTAACTTAGGTGAAATGTATTCGCAGCTAAGCCCCCGAGCGTGAGGATCGCTCATCACTCGGAGTATTTTGAACTTAGGCGAATGTCGATTCGCATCTAAACTATCAGGTGAGTGGATTGCCATCACCTCAACGAGGTTTTTAACTTAGGAGAAATGTATTCGCAGCTAAGCCCCCGAGCGTGAGGATCGCTCATCACTCGGAGTATTTTGAACTTAGGCGAATGTCGATTCGCATCTAAGCTGTCGAGTGAATGGACTGCTATCCACCTGACAGGGTTTTTAACTTAGGCGAAACATGTTTCACAGCTAAGCCCCCGAGAGCGAGGATTGCTCGTCGCTCGGAGTATCCCCAAGTAAATAACTGCACGGTTGGAATCGACGAGGTATTAATTGCAGAGACACAAATTGCATTGATGAAGAACTCTTACATTAGAAAACTAATGTCTCAAGTGTAAAAACGTCGAAGCAGGTCTGCATTCCAAGCTCGTGGCTCATCCATCTGCTTCGTGAGATTATATAAGCGATAGGCTCCATTGTTTAGCACCTTGGTGACTACAAAAGGGCCTTCCCATGCAGGAGCTAGCTTGTGAGGTCAGTGTTGATTCACTCGGAGCACCAAATCTCCTTCATGGAACGCTCGGCTTTTGACATTCCTTGCATGGAAGCGCCGCAAGTCTTGTTGATAGGCCGTGGTCCGGATCAGAGCCATCTCATGCTCTTCTTCCAGAAGATCTACCCCATCTTGTCTGACCTGCTCGGCTTCAGCTTCAGAATACAACTCCACTCGAGGAGAATTGTGGGCCAAGTCACTCGACAGTATAGCTTCAGCACCATAGACAAGGAAGAAAGGGGTTCGTCCAGTTGACCGATTAGGCGTTGTCCTCAACCCCCACAAAACAGACGGCAGCTCAGTTACCCACGCACCAGCGACATGATCCAAATTGCACATGAGACGAGGCTTCAGACCTTGCATAATGAGACCGTTAGCCCACTCAACTTGCCCATTGGTTTGAGGATGTGCAACGGAAGCGTAATCCACTCGAGTGCCTTGGGAGTTACAGAATCTCCTGAATTCTTCCGAGTCAAAATTAGTGCCATTGTCCGTGATGATGCTGTGGGGAATGCCGAACCGGATAATGATCTCCCTCATGAACGTGACCACCGTGCGGGAATTCAGCTTCTTGATGGGCTTGGCTTCAATCCACTTGGTGAACTTGTCGACTGCTACCAACAGGTGGGTGAATCCTTCTTTTCCGGGTCGGAAAGGACCAACCATGTCGAGCCCCCAAACCGCAAACGGCCAGGTGAGTGGAATTGTCTTCAGAGCAGACGTTGGCTTGTGTGACAGGTTTGCATAGAACTGACAGGCTTCGCAATGATCAACAATGTCCTTAGACATTACATTAGCCCGTGGCCAATAAAAACCCACTCGGTATGCTTTATCGATGATAGCCCTTGAAGACGCATGGTGTCCGCAAGTTCCTGAGTGGATTTCATCTAGAATCATTCGACCTTCCTCGGGTGAAATGCAGCGCTGGGTGACACCAGACACACTTTCTTTGAAAAGTTGATCACCCATCACAGTGAAAGCTTTGGACCTGCGCACAATCTGTCGAGCCTCTACTTCATCTTCAGGAAGCTCCTGTCTGAGAATATAGGCTATGTACGGTACAGTCCAGTCGGGAATGATAACTAGCACCTCCATGACCAGGTCAATCATAGCAGGAACATCGACTTCAGTCGAGTCAGAGGAGCTTAAGGTTTGCGGGGGCTCTTCAGTGAAGGGATCCTCTTGAATCGAAGGAGTGTGCAAATGCTCCAGGAACACTCCGCTGGGGACAGGCCATCGAGTGGAACCAATCTTGGATAGCTCATCAGCTGCCTGATTTTTCAGTCGAGGAACATGGTGAAGTTCCAGACCTTCAAATTTCTTCTCTAGCTTCCGGACTGCATTGCAGTATCCAGTCATAGCAGGGTTTCTAACATCCCACTCTTTCATCACTTGATTCACCATCAAATCCGAGTCGCCATAAACCATCAAGCGCTTGATGCCGAGCGAGATAGCCATGCGCAACCCGTACAAAAGTGCTTCATACTCTGCCTCATTGTTGGAGGAATCAAAGTGAATTTGCAAGACATAGCTGAGCTTGTCGCCTCTGGGGGATATCAGAACAACGCCAGCACTGGACCCATTCAACATTTTGGAGCCGTCGAAGAACATTGTCCAATGCGTCGAGTGAACTTGGATAGGCTGTTGATGTTCGATCCACTCGGCCATGAAATCTGCCAATGCTTGGGACTTGATTGCCTTCTTGGCCTCGAATCTGATGTCGAAGTTTCCCAGCTCAATTGCCCATTTAGCCACTCGGCCTGATGTGTCGCAATTATTGAAAATCTCTGATAAAGGTGCATCACTGACGCCTAAGATCGAATGGTCTTGGAAATAACGTGCCACCTTCTTCGCTGATAAGTAAATACCATACACCAGCTTCTGATAATGAGGATATCTCTGCTTTGAGGGGGACAAAACTTTTGAGACATAATTAACTGGCTGCTAAACCTTATAGGCTTTGCCTTCCTCTTCTCGCTCGACAGCCAGCACTGTACTGACGATCTGATTTGTGGCCGCGATGTACAGGAGCAAGGGCTCTTTGCTAGCAGGAGCAGCAAGCACCGGCTGGGCTGGACAACAGGGCTTTGAGCTCAACAAATGCTGCTTCGGCTTCAACACTGTACAAACAGATCTGATTTCTTTATCAACTGATACAATGGCAGAGCCTTCTCACCAAGATGAGAAATGAATCAACTCAATGCCGCCAAGCAACGTGTGAGCTTCTGAACATCGTGCACTCACACGAGAGTCTTCATACGGGTAATGGCGCTGATCTTCTTGGGATTGACATCAATTCCTCATTCGGAAATGAGAAAATCGAGTAATTTGCCGCCAGGGACACCGAAGGTACATTTGGCCGGATTCAGCTTTATGTCGAATCGCCTCAGATTGGCAAATGTCTTAGCCAAGTCAGCCAGCAGGTCGGAACCTTTGCGGGACTTGCCACTATATCGTCCATGTACGCCTCGACATTCCGAGGGATCTGGTCGAGTAAACATTTCTGAATCATGCGCATAAAAGTAGCGCTGGCATTCTTGAGACCAAAAGGCATGGTGATGTAGCAGAAACACCCAAACGGGGTGATGAAGGCTGTTTTTATTTCATCTGGGCCAAACAGATGGATCTGATGGTACCCAGAATAGGCATCCAAAAACGATAAACGCTCGCACCCTGCTGTCGAGTTAACAATCTGATCTATGCGGGGAGCGGAAAATGGTCTTTCGGACACACCTTATTAAGATGTTTGAAGTCAATGCACATGCGCAATGACTTATCTTTCTTGGGCACCATCACAACATTCGAGAGCCACTCGGAGTGGTAAATCTCCCGAATGAACTTGGCTTGCAAGAGACGGGCCACTTCTTCTCCGATTGCCTTGCGCTTTTCTGCCACGGATCGACGCAAATACTCCGTGACGGGCTTGGCCTTCGGATCCACTCACAGACGATGCTGAGCGAGCTCCCTGGGAATCCCTGGCATGTCAGCAGGCTTCCATGCAAAGATATCCCAGTTCTCACAGAGGAAATGGATGAGCTCGGCTTCCTATTTGCTGTCGAGTGTTGTCGAGATATTCGTCGGGGCAGCGGTTGGATCCGTCGGGTGGATGTGCACCTTCTTCACTTCTCCTGCCGACTGAAATGCTGACTCGGAAGCCGGCTTTTTTGCACGGAGCAAATCAGCAGGGTCAGTGCTTTTCTTGTACTCCTCCAGCTCGACCATGGCCATCTGTTGATCGGTGATCTTGGACCCTTGCTGGAGACACTGTTCGGCCCGCTGTCGATTGCCAGTGACCGTGATCACGCCCTTAGGGCCAGGCATTTTCAGCTTGAGATACACGTAACATGGTCGGGCCATGAAATGTGCATAAGCGGGTCGACCCAAAATGGCATGGTAAGCACTCTTGAAATCCACGACTTCAAACGTCAACTTTTCTTTTCGGAAATTTTTATTATCTCCGAATGCCACATCCAATGCTATCTCGCCGAGTGACTTGGCCTTCTTTCCTGGGATGACCCCATGGAAATGCATGCTGCTTTCGCTAAGACGAGACATAGGAATGCCCATTCCCTTCAGGGTATCCGCATACAGAATATTCAGGCTGCTGCCACCATCCATGAGGACCTTTCTGACTCGAGTCCCCTGCACCACCGGATCAACTACCAGAGCCTGTCGACCGGGTGTGGCCACACGGGCAGGATTGTCAGTCTGGTCAAATGTGACAACATATTGAGACCATATGATGTAGGTGGGGGTGTCTGACATAGCCATGTTGATCTCTCTATTTATGACTTTCAGACGGCTCTTGCTCTCGACGTCAGCAAAGATCACGAGTGTAGCAGTGACATCCGGGAATGTTTCCTTTTCTTCATCTTCATCTTCTTTTTTAGTAGATTTCCCACTCGACTGGTCTCCCTTGAACTGCTGGATGAGGGTCCGACACTGTCGAGTGGTGTGCTTGGGAAAAATCAGGTTGCCTTCTGCATCTTTCTTCGTGTGAATCACACATGGCTGATCCAAGATATCGGTTCCTAGCTGACCCTTCCCCTTCTTGGGGGCATACTAAGCTTTGGCCTTGCCCTTATTCTTCGACTGAGTCGCTAGTGCTATCGCCTCTGCCGGAGCTGGGTCTTCAGCCTTCTGCTTTTGTTTCCTATTGTTGCCGCTGCCAGACTCGTTGGCGACCGCTTTTCCTTCGCCGCTATGGAGGCGATCTTCTTCCTCGCCATTGGCATAGCAAGCGGCAATTTCCATCATCTTGCTGAGTGAAATGTCACCAGTGCGCCCGAACTTCAAGTACAGCTCTCTGTATCTCACACCGGCCTTGAAGGCACAAACAACCTGGTGTTCTGACACATTTTCCACCGTATGATGCAGGGTGGACCATCGCTAAATATAGTCCCTTAAGGTTTCACTGGGCTTCTGGACGCAGTGCTGTAAGTCGACCAGACCCGCGGGGCGCTTGCAAGTGCCCTCGAAGGTCTGGACAAACACTCGGGCAAGATCTTCCCAACAATGAATACTGGAAGGAGCTAAATGATTCAACCAAGCTCGAGCTGGACCATCCAACATAAGAGGCAGGTTCTTCATTGCGACGTTGTCATTCCCGTCACCAATCTGCACAGCAGCCAAGTCTCTGCTTTTGTTTCACCAGAAAACATTTCGATCCCTGCCGCCATTCTGAAGTTGGGGGGAATCTCCATGGAACGTATAGCTCTGCTAAAACACTCTAGACCAGACACTACAGCTGAGCTTCCACTCGGGACATCTCTGTCGTGTCCTTCTCTGTAGGCTCTGCTCTTGTCGATCTGCTTCTGAAGAAGGTATGCGTGGGCATCAAAGTCTGCGTCCCGCTCGTCACTGAAGGAGTGCCTGTCGTCCTGGCACCGAGGCGCGTACGGACCACTCCGCGGAGGAGTGGGCACTTGACGGTGGTCTTCGCGGTGATGTTGATCTCTGTCTTGCCCTTCGCGATAATCGCCGCCTCGACGATGTAAGGGCGGCCCAGGACTATGTGCCGACTGAACGGTCTCTACCTTGGGTGAATTGCTGTGTATCTTGTGACGGGACTGAGAAACTGCTGAATTCTGGCATTGTGATGCATCCAATAGTGCTCTGATCTGCAACAGCCCTCTACCAGCCTCTGACCGGGACGGCTGAATGGAATGTGCTATCCTAGCCGCAGCAGCAACATTAAGCACGGGAGTTCGGTATACCTTGACACCATCGTGAGATCCAGTCGGGAACAGTTGTCGCTGACGTCGACTGGGGTGCGGCAGGCATGGACGGGCACGCTCATCGATCTCTGCCTGGAGCTCTTCTTGACGAACGCGCGCTGCCTCCAAAGCCCGGGCCTTGGCGGTCGCGCCGACGATGGGGGTATCAAGACCTTCTCATCGCGACGTGACTGCATGTTCAACGGGCCACCAGCCTCATGCTCGCCACGACCAAATGTTGGAAATATTCCCTAGAGGCAATAAATAAAGTGTTTATTATTATATTTCCTTGTTCATGATAATCGTTTATTATCCATGCTATAATTGTATTAATTGGAAACACATTACATGTGTGGGTAAATAGACAACACTTTGTCCCTACTATGCCTCTAGTGAACTAGCTCGTTGATCAAAGAGGGTCAAGGTTTCCTAGCCATTGACATGTGATGTCATTTGATAACGGGATCACATCATTAGGAGAATGATGTGATGGACAAGACCCAAACTACAAACGTAGCATATGATCGTGTCAGTTTATTGCTACTGTTTTCTACATGTCAAGTATATGTTCCTATGACCATGAGATCATGCAACTCACGGATATCGGAGGAGTGCCTTGTGTGTATCAAACGTCGCAACGTAACTGGGTGACTATAAAGGTGCTCTACAGGTATCTCCGAGGGTGTCTGTTGAGTTGGCATGGATCAAGACTGGGATTTGTTACTCCGTGTGACGGAGAGGTATCTCAGGGCCCACTCGGTAATACAACATAACAATGAGCCTTGCAAGAAATGTGTCTAAGTGTTAGTCGTGGGATCTTTTATTATGGAGCGAGTAAAGAGACTTGCCAGTAACGAGGTTGAACTAGGTATGAAGATACCGACGATCGAATCTAGGGCAAGTAACATACCGAAGAACAAAGGGAACATCATACGGGATTAACTGAATCCTTGACATAGAGGTTCGACCGATAAAGATCTTTGTAGAATATGTAGGAACCAATATGGGCATCCAGGTCCCGCTATTGGTTATTGACCGTAGAGGTGTCTCGATCATGTCTACATAGTTCTCGAACCCGCAGGGTCTGCACACTTAAGGTTTGGTGACGTTTCGGTAGTATAGAGTTATGTATGGTGGTGACCGAAGGTTGTTCGGAGTCCCGAATGAGATCCCAGACGTTACGAGGAGCTCCAGAATGGTCTAGAGGTAAAGATTCATATATAGGAAGTCCTGTTTTGGTCGCCGGAAAAGTTTCGGGCTCATCGGTAGTGTACCGGGAGTGCCGGTAGTGTACCGGGAGGGGTATTTCGACCCAAGAGGCTTCATGGGATGTGGGAGAGTGAATACCAGACCTTTTGTGGTCTGGTGGAAGTCCCACACAAGGCCCATGCAGCTGGGAAGAAAAACCCAAAAGGAAAAAGGTGGAAAAAGGCAAAATAAGGCAAAATAAGGAAGGAGTCCTAATCCTACTAGGAGTGGACGAGGTGGAGGCTGCCTCCTCTCCTCCTCTCCTCCTATATATACTAGTGGGTTTTAGGGTTTTTGCACAAGATTTTCAGCCACGTGCAACCCTACCCTCTAGTGCATAGTTTCTCCTCTAGATCGGATTTCTGCAGTGCTTAGGCGAAGCCCTGCCAGAATAGCTCCACCACCATCGCCGGAGCGCCGTCATGCTGCCAGAGAACTCTTCTTCCTCTCCGCTCCCTCTTGCTGGATCAAGACGGCAGAGATCGTCATCAAGCTGTACTTGTGCTAAACGCGGGGGTGCCGTCCGTTCGGCGCTAGATCGGAAGGATCGTGATCAAGTTCGTGGGACGGATCGTGATCAAGTTCGCGGGACGGATCATGATTGGATCGCGGAACAGATCGTGATTGTATCGCAGGACGCACAGCGATTTGGATCGTGAAGACGTTTGACTACACCAACCGCGTTTCTTAACGCTTCCCGCTTAGCGATCTACCAGGGTACGTAGATCCACTCTCCCTCTCGTAGATGCTCATCACCATGGATAGATCTGCGTGTGCGTAGGAAATTTTTTGTTTCCCATGCAACGTTCCCAAACACCAAAGCCAGGTGGTGAGCTCTGATGAGAGCCCACCATCAAGACCTCCGCTGCGGGATCGCAGCTCTCGCACTCGGAAGGCACGTCGGACGGATCGGAATCCGACTCGAACATGCCATGAAGGGACTCGGCAGGTTCGAGTGCTGTAACATGCGAAGAAGCTTGACACACTGCTGCGTGTTTGACCCACCACTGGAGTCATGAGTGTCCGGACCGCTTGCGACCGCGAACGACGAGAGGAGCCGATGCATAGGGGGTCGACGGCTGACGCAGCAACACGCCACACGGACTCGTGCGGAAATGTGCGGCCCCACGGACCGGGAGCGCCTCGACATCGAGAGGCACCTCCTGAAGCCATGCCGAATCATCGCTGATGAAAGTGAGCGCTCTGAAATGAATCTCGTGGCCCAGAGCAAAAACACCGCCGGAAGACATGTTGAAGGATGAAAAACACAACCTCGCCAGAAGTCGCTTAGACGCCTGCCCCACGGTGGGCGCCAACTATCATGGGAATGAGCCTGACAGTAGATGGTAGGGGTACGAATGGAGAAGGCAGTGTCCTAGCTATGGCGAGGGTGTACACATCGATGTATGAGTTCAGGCCCCTCTCGTGGAGGTAACAGCCCTACGTCTCAGTGCTCGGGAGCTTTATGTCGAGTGGAATGTAGAGATTACAATAGTTTTCTTAAGCCTTGTGCAGGAGGGGAGGGGAGGCTTATATAGAGTTCGCTGCCCCTCATAATGGCCCTGCATCAAAGGGTCTGGTCATGGGGTGTAAAGTCTGCTGTCATAGGTAACGTACGTAGTAAAAGCTATTAAGGGCCATTAAGCCAGCGTCTGCCCGTTGGGCTATTGATGATGGCTCCTGGTCTTCTGGTATCTAGTGAAGCAAGGTCTATCGAGTGACACGCGACTGCCGAGTGAGAGCGGGAGTCTCCGAGTGGATTACTGTCGAGTGACTTTGAACGTCTCCAGGGATCCACTCAGAAGTTCATGCTTGATCTTCAAGTCCTCCCATGTGGTGTCCTTAGGTAGGGTATGTGGGCCTTGCCTAGGACCCTACCCTAGGTACATATCCTCATCACCGGTGGTTGAGAAACCATTACCAGCCATCCTCATGAACTATGACAATCAAACAGTGATTGCTAAGGTGAACAGTTCTAAGGATAACGCGAAGTCATCAAGACACGTTAAAAGACATTTGAAGTCTGTCAGGAAATTGAGAAACTCCGGAGTAATTACTGTTACATATATTCAAACAGACAAAAACCTGGTAGATCCCTTTACAAAGGGACTATAACATAATGTGATAGAAAGTGCATCGAGGGAGATGGGTATGAGACCCGTGAGTGTTACACCATAGTGGTAACCCAACCTATGTGATCCGAGATCCCATGAATTAGGACCTGGGAAAAACAAGCTAGTGGTTTATCTGAGGAGAGTATTTACTAAACCCTCTCTAACTGAAGATGCATGACTCTCAAAGAGTTGTAAGGCTCTTATTTGACTGTAAGGCAGGTTGGCAACATGCCTTAATGTGTTTCTGTTGGCTAGTAGTAGCAAAGATGTTGTCCTATAGAGTATTCTTGAAAGAACACACCTATATGAGTCTGACTGTAAAATGTCGCAGTCTATGAGATTTGGGTGATCTCTAGTAAACTCATGAAGAGACCAGGGAGTACGACGTATATGCCCCACCCGCAGGATAGGCTACTGGCAGCCAAGTACTAGTTATGACTTTGAGTAAAGTCTGTTGGCACCAAACTTGCAATTCAAGGCGTAGTCCATTGTTCAAGTTGCTAATAGATGTAGCTCAAGGTTCTAGGCAGAAGTTCAACTTAACAGTCTCTGCTGAAACACTGGTATATCAACAAGTATCGAGGATTGGCAAATCTTCAAATGGGCATTTGAGATCTGGTGGGGGATTTTTAGAATTTGGGCCCATTTGTGTGCAGCACAAATAGACAAATGCTAAAATCTGAAAGTGGCCCATATGTGTGTGCAACCCATGTGTGCTAGCAAATGGTGGGAGTGGGAAGTTTAGTCCCACATGGAAAGTTGAGGGAGTTGCACACCAACTTATAAGGTGGAGTGTTCCACCACTTGTATGAGTTGGTCTGACAAGAGAAAGGGTGTGCCACACGCGCGCTCCTCCTCCGCCGCCCGCCTTGCTCTCGCCTCGTCATGACGCGCGCGCCGCGGTTTGCAGGAATGCCTCGAGCCGGTTTGCCACCTCTCGCTCCTTGCGCTGCCATCTTAGTCTACCTCATCCTAAGTGCCGGCATGCACCGGCGAATGGGAGAGCAGGTCTCCGGAACCACTCGCCTTTGTGATCCTGTACAGGAGAGGGCGAATTAGGTTTTTGGGAAGCGCTACACGCGACTGCTCGCTGCTTTCACCATGGCTTGCCTACCGTCCATGTTGGGCGGTCCTTCTCGTCGTCGTCTACAACGTCATCTGCTGCGACCGGTCTTCACCAACGTTGTCATCAACAACATAACTGCTGCACCGACGGCTACTTCCCCTACAACGGATCAGTACAAAACTACTGTCCTGATCCACCAGTTTAACATGTTAGTCGAGTACATGTTTTTCGAGATGCCATTACTGTTGTTCATGTTGCTAGGATCATCTACTATGTTCGAGTTCAACATGTTAGTACTTACTGTCATCATGATTTATATTTTGGAATTAATCATGGAAATTATGCCTAATTATTCAACAGTTTATATACATAAAGATACAACATGGATAGAGGATTGCAAAAAATGAAGTTTGCAATACGAAATTTGCCATCATGGTAACAATGCGGTGAAAAATGTTCTCTCTAGACACATAGAAAATTATTTTGGAAAAAAATAAGAAAACATCTTAATTTGTAATGATACCGTATATGTAATCGCGATGGCAAAACAGATTTCAAAGGATCAAAACTTTTTGCCATGGCAAAACAAATTTGAAAGAACAAAGTTGTCGTGTTCTCAAACTAATTTGTAAAAGGCCATGACAAACATTCTTCAGATGGACATGGCAAAAAGACATAACGAAGTTTGGCAAAAAATGCATTTACTTGTCGTGGAAAAAAACATAGCTATAAAGAGATACTAGTTTTAGTAGCCATGACAAGTTTGCCATGTGTTTTTTAGCATATTAGGTTGTCATGTTTTTGAACATCTTTAGTTACCATGGCAAGTTTGCCATGTTTTTTAATATCTTAGTTAAGGAAGTTTGTGATGTTTGTCAAGTTTTTGTACAAACTTAATTAAAAAATTGCCATGTTTTTGCACATCTTTTAGTTTGTCGTGGCAAGTTTATAAATAGTTTTGAACAATTGAAAGTGTCATGGCAAGTTTACCATGTTTTTTAACATCTGTAAGTTTGCCATGTTTTTGAACATCTTAAGTTGCCACGTTTTTAAACATATGTAAGTTTGCCATATTTTTGAACATCTTCAGTTGTCATGGTAGGATTGCCATATTTTTTAACATCTATAAAGTTTCCATGACAAGTTTGCATGTTTTTGAACATGTTAATTAAAGAAGTTAGTCATGTTTTTGAACAAACTTAATTGAAAGAAGGTTTCCATGTTTTTGCACATCGTAAAGTTTGCCATGGCAAGTTTGTCATGTTTTTGAACATCTTAAAATTGCCATGGCAAGTTTTGTCATGTTTTTAAACATCTATAACTTTGTCATGTTTTTTAACATCTTAAGTTACCATGGCAACTTTTCTGATAACTAACTTGGAATTGTTTGTCTCTACAATTTGCCATGGCAACTTTTTGATAAAAAACTAATTTTTTTTCACTCTACAAAGTTGCCATATTGGCGTTGCAATTGTTCAAGATATTGTTATTGTGCATAAAGAAATTGATTTGAAACCAAGGACAATTTCGTTTAAAGGGAGGGAGGATGATATGACCACGACGATAACAAACACTATTAATTATGTAGTTGTTCAAGTGGTCAATGATATTTCTATTATAGAAGTGCATGCATGCATTCTATGGAATTGAATGAGATGCATTTAGGTGAGAAAAACAAAGAGATCATGTTGAACGTGCATGCATTACCTGGGGAGACGTGCACGTGCGTGCATGCGAGGAAATACTCAAACATTAGCACGTTTGATCTATTTTCATTTGACCCAATAAAATTTAGGAGGAGAATGTTGGAAATATGCCCTAGAGGCAATAATAAATTATTTATTATCATATTTCCTTATTCATGATAATCGTTTATTATCCATGATATAATTGTATTGACTAGAAATACAGATACATGTGTGGGTACATAAACAACATTGTGTCCCTAGTATGCCTCTAATAGACTAGCTTGTTGATCAAAGATGGTCAAGGTTTCCTAGCCATAGACATGAGATGTCATTTGATAAAGAGATCACATCATTAGAAGAATGATGTGATGGACGAGAACCATACTACTAACATAGCATATGATCATGTCAGTTTATTGCTATAGTTTTCTGCATGTCAAGTATCAGTTCCTATGACCATGGGATCATGCAACTCACCGACACCGGAAGAGTACCTTGTGTGTATCAAATGTCGTAATGTAAATGGGTGACTATGAAGGTGCTATGGGTATCTCCGAGGGTGTCTGTTGGGTTGGCATGGATCAAGACTGGGATTTGTTACTCTGTGTGACGGAGAGGTATCTTAGGGCCCACTCGATAATACAACATCACAACAAGCCTTGCAAGCAAAGTGACTAATGTGTTAGCCACATGATCTTGTATTACAAAACGATTAAAGAGACTTGTCAGTAACGAGATTGAACTAGGTATGGAGATATCGACAATCGAATCTTGGGCAAGTAACATATCGATAGACAAAGGGAACATCATACGGGATTATATGAATCCTTGACATAGATGTTCAAACAATAAAGATCTTCGTAGAATATGTAGAAACCAATATGGGCATCCAGGTCCCACTATTGGTTATTGGCCGTAGAGGTGTCTCGGTCATGTCTACATAGTTCTCGAACCCGCAAGATCTGCACACTTCACGTTCGATGACGAATTGGTATAGATGAGTTATGTATGTTGGTGACTGAAGGTTGTTCGGAGTTCCGAATGACATCCAGACATGCAAGGAGCTCCGGAATGGTCCAGAGGTTAAGATTCATATATAGGAAGTTCTGTGTTGATCACCAAAAAAAATTCACACGTCACTGGTGGCATACCGAGGGTGCCAGAAGGGTTACCGGGGTCCACCGGAAGGGGCCACCAGCCTCAAAGGTGGCACATGGGCTATGAGGGGTGAGCACCAACCCCTGGTGGGCTGGGCACACCTCCCTCCCTAGGCCCATGTGGCTAGGGCTGGTGGGAGGGCCAACCCTAGGGGTGGCGCCACCCTTCCTTGGGTGGCAAGCCACCCTAGGGCGCCTCCACCCTTGGCCGCCGCCCCAAGGGGGAATCCCTAGGGATTGGGCACCCCCCCTATATATATGAGAGAGGGAGGAGGGCAGCCGCACTACAAGCCATGGCGCATCCCTTCATCCCTTCTAGATTGCTTCTCCTCTAGTAGATTGGTTCGACAGTGCTTAGCGAAGCTCTGTCGGATCAGCTCCACCACCACCGCCGCCACGCCTTCATGGTGCCAGAGAACCCACCTACCTCCCCGCTCCCTCTTGCTGGATCAAGAAGGAAGAGATCATCATCGAGTTGTACGTGTGTTGAACGAGGAGGTGTCGTCCGTTCGGCACTTGATTGGGAGTTTGTGGGACGGCTTGCGATTTGGATCGCGAAGATGCTCGACTACATCAACCGTGTTTATTAATGCTTCCGCTTAGCAATCTACAAGGTTATGTATATCCACTCTCCCTCTCGTAGATGCTCATCACCATGGATAGATCTTGCGTGTGCATAGGAATTTTTTTGTTTCCCATGCAACGTTCCCCAACAATGGCATCATGAGCTAGGTCTATGCATAGATGAGATCACGAGTAGAACACAAAGGAGTTTGTGGGTGTTGATGCTCAGATTTCTTCCTCCCTTGGTATTTTCTTGATTCATCGGTATTGTGGGATGAAGCGGCCTGGACCAACCTTACTCGTACGCTTATGAAAGACCGATTCCATCGACTGACATGTGATTTTGTTGCATAATGATGGCTGGCGGGTGTCTGTCTGTCCTACTCTAGTTGGATCGGATTAGACAAAGTTGGTCCTTGAGAAGGTTGAATAGCAATTTGTGTATCACCCTTGTGGCTTTGCGTAGGTAAGAATCGTTCTTGCTAGATACCCGTAGCAGCCACGTAAAACATGCAACAATAATTAGAGGACGTCTAACTTGTTTTTGCAGGGTATGTTGTGATATGATATGGCCAATTACATGATGAGATATATGTGATGTATGACATGATCATGTTTTGTATAGAATATCACGACTTGCATGTCGATGAGTACGGCAACCGGCAGGAGCCATAGGGTTGTCTTTAATTGTTGTATGACATGTGTGTCAATCATTAAGCACTATGTAATGCTTTACTTTATCACTAAGCAGTAGCAATAGTAGTATAAGCATGGTGGTCGTGACAACCCCGATGGCGACACAATGATGGAGATCATGGTGTTATGCCGGTGATGATGGAGTTCATGCCGGTGCTTTGGAGATGGAGATCAAAAGCACAAGTTCATGGCCATATCATGTTACTTATGATTTGCATGTGATGTTAATCCTTTTATGTGTCTTATTTTGCTTAGGACGACGGTAGCATTATAAGGTGACCCCTCACTAAATTTCAAGATAAAATTATGTTCTCCCCGAGTGTGCACCGTTGCGAAAGTTCGTCGTTTCGAAGCACCACGTGATGATCAGGTGTGATAGACTCTACGTCCACATACAACGGGTGCAAGCCAGTGTTGCACATGTGGAACACTCAGGTTAAACTTGACGAGCCTAGCATGTAGAGACATGGAGTCAGAACACAAGAGACCAAAAGGTCGAACATTAGTCATATAGCAGATCAACATGTAGATGTTCACCATTGGAACCACCTCATCTCACGTGATGATCGGACTTGGGTTGGTGAATTTGGATCCTGTAACACTCGGATGACCGGAGGGATTTCAATTTGAGTGGGACTTTTTTAAGTAATATGATTAACTAAACTCCTTATCATGAACATAGTCTAAAGTTGTCTTTGCAAAATTATACTGTAGACCAGTAGCTCGCGTTGTAGCTCCCCTGTGTTTTTGATACATTCCTAGAGAAAATAGAGTTGAAAGATGATGGTAGCAATTACGCGGGCTGGGTCCGTGATCAGAGGATTGTCCTTAGTTGCTGCACAAAAGGCTTATGTCTTTAATGCACCGCTAATTGCGCCACCCCCCCTCAAACGGCGACTATGGATGTTGTGAACATCTGACAGTCATGTTTTGATAACTACTTGATGTTTCAGTGCGTCTTGTATTATGGCTTAGAATTCAGGCTCCAAAAACGTTTTTAACGTCACGGAGCATATGTGATGTTCCAAGATCAGAAATTGAATTTCAGGCTCGTGCCTGTGTTGAGAGGTATGATACCTCCAACAATGTTCCTTGCCTGCAAGATAAAGGAAAATAGCTCAATTAGTGAGCATGTGCTCAGATTATGTGGGTACTACGATCGCTTGAATCGAGTGGGAGTTAATCTTCCAGATAAGATAGTGATTGACATAGTTCCCCAAGTCACTGTCACAGAGCCACTAGAGCTTCGTGATGAAATATAAATATGCCAGGGATGAAACAGATGGCCCATGTGATATTCGCGATGTTTGACACCGCGAAGGTAGAAATCAAGAAGGAGCATCAAGTGTTGATGGTTAGTAAAACCACTAGTTTCAGGAAGGGAAAGGGCAAGGAGGGAAACTTCATGGATGGCAAGCCAGTTGCTGCTCTAGTGAAGAAACCCAAGGTTGAACCCGAACCAGAGACTAGGTTCTTCTATTATGAGGAGAGTGGTCGCTGAAGCGGAACAACCCTAGATACTTGGTAGATAAGAAGGCTAGCAACGTCGACAGAAATATATTTGATATACATATTATTGATGTGTACCTTTCTAGTAGTCCTAGTAGCACCTGGGTATTAGATACCGGTTCGATTGCTAATGTTAGTAACTCGAAGTAAAAGCTACAGAATAAACGGAGACTACAAAAGGGTGAGGTGACAATGTGTGTTGGAAGTGTTTCCAAGGTTGATGTGATCACCGTCGCATGCTCTCTCTACCTTCGGGATTAGTGATAAACCTAAATAAGTGTTATTTGGTGTTTGCGTTGAGCATAAACGTGATTAGATTGTGTTTTACAATACGATTATTCATTTAAGTTAGAGAATAATGATTATTCTATTTACATGAATAATACCTTCAATGGTCATGCACCCAATGAGAATGGTTTATTGAATCTTGATCGTAGTGATACACATGTTCATAATATTGATGAAAAAAGATACGAAGTTAATAATGATAGTACCACATACTTGTGGCACTGCCGCTAAATTTCATATTGGTGTGAAGCGCATGAAGAAACTCCATGCTAATGGATCTTTGGACTCATTTGATTTCGAATCGGTTGAGACATGCGGACCATGCCTCATGGGCAAGATGACTAAGGACCCTGTTTTCCGGTATGAGGGAGCGGGCAAGTGACTTATTGGAAATGATACATGTTGATGCATACGATCCGATGAGTGTTGTAGCATGCGGTGGATATCATTATTTTCTTACATGCACTAATGGTTTGAGTAGATATGGGTATATTTACTTAATGAAACACAAGTCTGAAACATTTGAAAAGTTCAAACAAATTTAGAGTGAAGTTTGAGATCATCGTGACAAGAAGATAAAATGTCTACAATGTGATCGTGGAGGTGAATATCTGAGTTATGAGTTTGGTATACAACTTAAGACAATGTGGAAGTTGTTTCACAACTCACGCCACCTGGAACACCATAGTGTGATGGTGTGTCCGAACGTCGTAGTCGTGCTCTATTGGATATTGTGTGTACTATGATGTTTCTTATCGTTTTGCCACTGTTGTTTTGGGGATATGCATTAGAGACAACTACATTCATTTTAAATAGGGCACCATCTAAATCTATTGAAATGACACCGTATGAATTATGGTTCGGCAGAAACCTAAGCTATCATTTCTCAGAGTTTGGGAATGTGATGCTTATGTCTGATAAGCTCAAACCCAAAGTGGAAAAGTGCATATTCATGGGATACCCTAAGGAAACAGTTGGGTATACCTTGTATCTCAGATCTGAGGGCAAAGTGTTTGTTGCTAACAACATGTCCTTTCTCGAGAAAGAGTTTCTCTCGAAAGAATTGAGTGGGAGGAAAGTAGAACTTGATGAGGTTGTTGAACCGTCACTTCAGTTGGATAGTAGCACGACACAGAAAGATGTTTTTGCGATGCCTACACCAAGTGAAGAGAAAGCAAATGATGATGATCATGAAGCTTCAGATCAAGTTACTACCGAACCTCGTAGGTCGACAAGGACACATACCACCCCTGAGTGGTGCGTCAATCCTGTCTTGGAGGTCATGTTGTTAGACAACAATAAACCTATGACCTATGAAGAAGCGATGATGGGCCAGGATTCCAACAAATGGCTAGAAGCCATGAAATCCGAGAAAGGATCCATGTATGAAAACCGAGTATGGACTTTGGTAGACTTGCCCATTGAACGACATGTCATTAAGTACAATGGACCTTTAAGAAGAAGACAGACGCTGATGGTGAATGTCACCATTTATAAAGCTCAACTTGTCGCAAAGACGTTTCCGACAAGTTCAAGGAGTTGACTATGATGAGACTTTCTCACCCGTAGCGATGCTAAAGTCTATTGGAATTATGTTAGCAGTTGCTATAGTTTTCAATTATAAAATCTGGCAGATGGATGTCAAAACATCGTTTCCATAACGGTTTCCTTGAGGAAAGGTTGTATGTGATACAACCAGAAGGTTTTGTCAGTCCTAAGGATTCTAAAAGGTATGCAGACTCCAGCGATCCTTCTATGGGCTGGAGCAACCATCTTGGATTTAGAATATACGCTTTGATGAGGTGATCAAAGTTTTTGGGTTTATACAAAGTTTATGAGAAACTTGTATTTTACAAGAAAGTGAGTGGGAGGACTATAGAATTTCTGATAAGTATATGTGGATGACATATTGTTGATCGGAAATGATGCAGAATTTCTGGAAAGCATAAAGGGTTGTTTGAAAGGGCTTTTTCAAAGGAAGACCTAGATAAAGCTACTTGAATATTGAGCATCAAGATCTATAGAGATAGATCAAGACGCCTGATAAGATTTTTCAATGAGAACGTACCTTGACAAGATTTTGAAAGAGTTCAAAATGGATCAGTCAAAGGAGATCTTGCCCTATTTGTAAGGTGTGAAGTTGAGTAAGACTCAAAGCTTGGCCACATCACAAGAAAGAGAAAGGACGAAGGTCGTCCCCTATGCCTTAGCCATAGGCTCTATATAGTATGTCATCATATGTACCGCATATGTGTGTGCCTTGCCATGAGTCTGTCAAGGGGTACAAGAGTGATCCAGGAGTGGGTCATTGGACAACGGTCAAGATTGTCCTTAGTAAATAGAGGACTAAGGAAATATTTCTCAATTATGTAGGTGATAAAGAGTTCGTCGTAAAAGTTTACGTTGATGCAAGCTTAAACACCAAATTCGGATGACTCTTAGGAGCAATCCGGATACGTATAGTGGAGCAGACATTTAGAATAGCTCCAAGTGGAGCATGGTAGCAGCATCTACAATATGACATAGAGATTTGCAAAGTACGCACAAATCTGAATGTTGCAGACCGTTGACTAAAACCACTCTCACATGCATGACATGATCGAACCCTAGAACTCATTGGGTGTGAGATTCTTAACTATGTAAATCACATAGTAATGTGAGCTAGATTATTGACTCTAGTGCAAGTGGGAGACTGTTGGAAATATGCCCTAGAAGCAATAATAATAGTTATTATCATATTTCCTTGTTCATGATAATCGTTTATTATCCATGCTATAATTGTATTGACTCGAAACTCAGATACATGTGTGGGTACATAAACAACACTGTGTCCCTAGTATGCCTCTAATAGACTAGCTCGTTGATCAAAGATGGTCAAGGTTAACTAGCCATATACATGATATGTCATTTGATAATGGGATCACATCATTAGGAGAATGATGTGATCGACCAGACCCAAACTACAAACATAGTATATGATCGTGTGTCAGTTTATTGCTATAGTTTTCTATATGTCAAGTATTTGTTCCTATGACCATGAGATCATGCAACTCACTGGCACCGGAAGAGTACCTTGTGTGTATCAAATGTCGCAATGTAATTGGGTGACTGTAAAGGTGCTCTACAGGTATCTCCGAGGGTGTGTGTTGGGTTGGCATGGATCAAGACTGGGTTTTGTTACTCCGTGTGAGAGAGAGGTATCTCAGGGCCCACTCGGTAATACAACATCATTACAAGCCTTGCAAGCAAAGTGACTAATGTGTTAGCCATAGGATCTTGTATTATAGAACAAGTGAAGAGACTTGTCGGTAACGAGATTGAACTAGGTATGGAGATACCGACGATCGAATCTCGGGCAAGTAGCATACCGGTAGACAAAGGGAACATTGTACGGGATTATCTGAATCCTTGACATAGAGGTTCAACCGATAAAGATCTTCATAGAATATGTAGGAACCAATATGGGCATCCAGGTCCCACTATTGGTTATTGATCGTAGAGGTGTCTCGGTCATGTCTACATAGTTCTCGAACCCGCAGGGTCTGCACACTTAACATTCGATGACGAATTGGTATAGATGAGTTATGTATGTTGGTGACCGAAGGTTTTTCGGAGTTTCATATGAGATCCCTGACATGACGAGGAGATCCAGAATGGTCTAGAGGTAAAGATTCATATATAGGAAGTTCTGTGTTGATCACTGGAAAAACTTCGGGCATCACCGGTAGCGTACCGGGGGTGCCGGAAGGGTTCCGGAGCCCACCGGAAGGGGCCACCAGCCCTGAAGGGGACACATGGGCTGTGAGGGGTGAGCACCAGCCCCTGTGGGGCTGGGCGCACCTCCCCATCTAGGCCCATGCGGCTAGGGCTGGTGGGAGGGCCAACCCTAGGGGTGGCGCCACCCTTCCTTGAGTAGCAAGCCACCCTAGGGCACCTTCATCCTTGGCCGCCGCCCCAAGGGGGAAACCCTAGGGGTTGGGCGCCCCACCCCTCCCCTATATATATGAGAGAGGGAGGAGGGCAGACGCACTAGAATCCATGATGCAGCCCTTCCTCCCTCCTAGATCGCTTCTCCTCTAGTAGGTTGGTTCAACACTGCTTAGCGAAGCTGTGCCGGATCAGCTCCACCAACACCGCCGCCACACCGTCGTGCTGTCGGAGAACCCATCTACCTTTCCACTCCCTCTTGCTGTATCAAGAAGGTGGAGATTGTCATCGAGATGTACGTGTGCTGAACGCGGAGGTGCCGTCCGTTCGGCACTTGATCGGGAGTTCGTGGGATGGATTGCGATTTGGATCGCGAAGACGTTTGACTACATCGACCGCGTTTCTTAACGCTTCCGCTTAACGATCTACAAGGGTATGTAGATCCACTCTCCCCCTTGTAGATGCTCATCACCATGGATAGATCTTGTGTGTGCGTAGGAAAATTTTTGTTTCCCATGAAATGTTCCCCAACAGAGAACGTGTCTAATATAAGGGAGGAGTCGTGATCAACTACTAGTTTCATCAAACACGGCCACCAGAGAGGATATCGTACTCTTGGATTTCTCGAGGGATCAAAGACCTATTATCTTTGAAGGGAACCATGTGGGGTCCACCTGGAATTTGTATGAGGATGCACCATCCAAAGTTTAACAGTCGTAGTTGCTTTTATCTCTTGAGAATTAGATTAAATCCAAGTCGGTTGTTATGTGTAGGAAAGTTGAATTTGTTTTTCTTTGAGTTAGGGTGGCAACCAGCGTGTTGGTTAAACCACAGCTATACTAATATAAATAGTAATGGTACAGTCATGTAACAGGTTAGGTTATTTTGAAATGAATTAGACACCGCATGTGTTTCGGCCGTCGGCCATTATTGAGTTTATAGAAACCTTATCAAAATTCTCTACTGGTGTGTGAGTTCTTGCGACATGACCCGTCCGAGCTTACATACCGAGCCTATACGATCCGTACACGTTATTCCTTCGGATTGAGGGGTTGGCGTGTTGCTTTTGTGAGGTTTGTCAATATCTTCATAAACCCGCATCTAGTTCTTGTTGTGATGGAATTTTGTGACGTGAAAGATCAGGCCAAAACGGATCAACCCTCGCCTCTTGGTTCGATCCTCATCAAGTGGTATCAGATTCGGTGTTGCTCGCAGCACTTCGACGGACACGACCGACGCGTCGTAATCAAGGGGAGCTACTGGAGGCTATCTGACAAATTTTTGCTGGAGGAGAAAGGCTATGGCGCTGAAATTTTTCAGACCTATTGTAAAGTGGAAGAGAAACTTTGCACAACGATGATCGATGTCGATAGTTTTCTCAATGGGACGGTATCGACATGGTGGAGAAGTTGCATCTAGCAATTGTTCGGGAATGTTGCATGGGAAACAAAAAAATTCCTACGCACACGCAAGATCTAACCATGGTGATGAACATCTACGAGAGGGAGAGTGGATCTACGTACCCTTGTAGATTGCTAAGCGGGAAGCGTGTAGAAATGCGGTTGATCTAGTCGAACATCTTCACGATCCAAATCGCTAGCCGTCTCATGATCCAATCACGATTCGTCCCGTGATCCAACCACGATCCGTCCCGCGATGCAATCACGATCCTTCGGATCTAGCGCCGAACGGACGTCACCTCCGTGTTCAGCACACGTACAACTCGATGACGTTCTCCACTTCCTTGATCCAGCAAGTGAGAGTGGAGAGGTAGATGAGTTCTTTGGCAGCACAACAGCATGGTGGTGGTGGTGGTAGAGTTGATCTGGCAGAGCTTGGCTAAGCTATACCGAACATATCTAGAGGAGAAAACGATCTAGAGGGAGAGAGGGCAATACGTGGCTTTTCAGGTTGGGGCTACCCTCAAATCCTCCACTATATATAGGAGTAAGGGGAGGGGGAGGCATCCCTAGCCCCTCCAACAAGGAGGGGTTTGGCCAAACTAGGGGAGGAGTCCAGCTCCCACAAGGGAGGTGGACTCCTAGTAGGACTCCTCCCACTTGGCCCCTCACCCAACCCCTTGTGAAAGGGCCTCTAGGGGCTGGCGTACCAGCCCACCTAGGGCTGGTGCACCACCTCGTAGGACCATGTGTCCCCTAGGATGGGTGGGCCCCACTTGGTGGTCCCCCGAACCCATTCGTCACTCTCGGTACACTGCCGACAATGCCCAAAACTTTTCCGGAGTCCAAACACCACTTTCCTATATATCAATATTTACCTCCAAACCATTTTGGAGCTCCTCGTGACATCCGGGATCTCATCCGGGACTATGAACAACCTTTGGTCACTACCATACATAACTCAATACTATGGAAACGTCACCGAACGTTAAGTGTGCAAACCCTGCGGGTTCGAGAATAATGTAGACATGACCGAGACACCTCTATGTTCAATAAACAATAGCAGGACCTGGATGCCCATATTTGTTCCTACATATTCTACAAAGATCTTTATCGGTTGAAACTCTATGTCAAGGATTCAGTTAATCCCGTATGATGTTCCCTTTGTTCTTCGGTATGTTTCTTGCCCGAGATTCGATCGTTGGTATCTCCATACCTAGTTCAATCTTGTTACCGGCAAGTCTCTGTACTCGTTCCATAATGCAAGATCCCGTGGCTAACTCTTTAGTCACATTTCTTGCAAGGCTCATTGTGATGTTGTATTACCGAGTAGGCCCTTAGATACCTCTCCGTCATATGGAGTAACAAATTCCAGTCTTGATCCGTGCCCACTCAGCAAACACCCTCAAAGACACCTGTAGAGCACCTTTATAGTCACCCAGTTACATTGCGATGTTTGGTACACACAAGGTACTCCTCTAGTGTCGGTGAGTTGCATGATCTCATGGTCATAGGAACAGATACTTGACATGCAGAAAACAATAGCAGTAAACTGACACGATCATATGATACGTTCATTGTTTGGGTCTTGTCCATCACATGCATAATTCTCCTAATGATGTGATCCCGTTATCAAATGACATCTCATGTCTATGGCTAGGAAACCTTGACCATATTTGATCAATGAGCTAGTCTATTACAGGCATACTAGGACACAGTGTTGTCTATGTATCCACACATGTATTTGAGTTTCTAATCAATACAATTATAGCATGGATAATAAGCGATTATCATGAACAACGAAATATGATAATAGCTAATTTATTATTGCCTCTAGGGTATATTTCCAACAGTCTCCCACTTGCACTAGAGTCAATAATCTAGTTCACATCACCATGTGATTTACACCCAATGAGTTCTGGGGTTTAATCATGTTTTGCTTGTGAGAGAGGTTTTAGTCAACGGGTTTGCAACATTCAAATCCATGTGTACTTTGCAAATGTCTATGTAATACTATAGATGCTGCTACCATGCTCTACTTGGAGCTATTCCAAATGACTGCGCCACTATACGTATCTGGATTGGTACTTAGAGTCATCCGGATTGGTGTCAAAGCTTGCATCGACGTAACCCTTTACAACAAACTCTTTAACACCTCCATAATCGAGAAGCATTTCCTTAGTCATCTAGTTACAAAGGATAATTTTGACCGCTGTCCAGTGATCCACTCCTGGAGTACTCTTGTACCCCTTGACAGACTCATGGCAAGGTACACACTAGGTGCGATATACAACATGGCACACTATATAGAGCCTATGGATAAGGCATAGGGGACCACCTTTGTCCATTATCTTTCTTTTTCCGTGGTTGACCTTTGAGTCTCACTCAATGTCACACGTTACAAATCAGGCTAGAACTCCTTCTTGGATTGATCCATTTTGAACTCTTTCAAAATCTTGTCAAGGTATGTGCTCATTGAAAAATCTTATTAGGCATCTTGATCTATCTCTATAGATCTTGATACCCAACATTCAAGTAGATTTATCCAGGTCTTTGATACGTCTCCGTCGTATCTATAATTTTTTATTATTTCATGCCAATACCCTACAACTTTCATACTTTTGGCAACTTTTTATACTATTTTAGGACTAAAATATTGATCCAGTGCCCAGTACCAGTTCCTGTTTGTTACATGTTTTTTGTTTCGCATAAAATCCCTATCAAATGAAGTCCAAATGGGATAAAAACTTATGGAGATTTTTTTGGAATAAATGTGAATTTTGGGAAGTGGAATCAACAAAAGACGGTGCCCGAGGGGCCCACAAGCCTGCCAGGCACGCCCTGAGGGCTTGTGACTACCCCTTAGGTCGGTTGGAGCTGTACTTCGGCCGCAAGAAAGATATTTTTATAAGGAAAATCCCCTCAAAATATCAGCCCGATCGGAGGTACGGATCTCCGGATATTTAAGAAATGGTGAAAGTCCAGAATCTGGGAGCACGGAAACAGAAGGAAATAGAGAAAGAGAGATCCAATCTCGGAGGGGCGCTTGCCCCTCCGCCGCCATGGAGGCCATGGACCAGAGGGGAAACCCTTCTCCCATATGGGGGAAGGTCAAGGAAGAAGAATAAGGTGGGGGCTCTCTCCCCCTCTCTCCTGGTGGCGCCGATACGCCATCGGGGCCATCATCGTGACGGGGATCTACTCCAACAACTCCGTCATCTTCACCAACACCTCCATCACCTTCCCCCATCTATCTACAGTGGTCCATTCTCTGCAACCTGTTGTACCCTCTACTTGAACATGGTGCTTTATGCTTCATATTATTATCCAATGATGTGTTGCCATCCTATGATGTCTGAGTAGATTTTTGTTGTGCTATTGGTTGATTGATGATAATGATTGGTTTGAGTTGCATGTTTTGTTATTGGTGCTATCCTATGGTGCTCTCCATGTTGCTCAAGCATGAGGGATCCTCACTGTAGGGTGTTGTAATGTGTTCATGATTTGCCTATGGTGGGTTGCTTGAGTGACAGAAGCATAAACCCGAGTAGGTGGGTTGTTGCATATGGGAGTAAAGAGGACTTGATACCTTATAATGCTATAGTTGGGTTTTACCTTAATGATCTTCAGTAGTTGTGGATTCTTTCTAGAGTTCCAATCATAAGTGCATATGATCCAAGTATATAAAGTATGTTAGCTTATGCCTCTCCCTCATATCAAATTGCAATAATGATTACCGGTGTAGTTATTGATTGCCTAGGGAAAATTCCGCAACTCCTACCACCACTTTTCCACACTCGCTAAACTAACTTAGTTGCTTCTTTACCTTAGCAGCCCCTAGTTTTTATTTCCGTGCTCTTTATTATCTTGCTAGCCTATCCTATCACACCTACAAAGTACTTCTAGTTTCATACTTGTTCTAGGTAAAGCGAACGTTAAGCGTGCATAGAGTTGTATCGGTGGTCGATAGAACTTATTTGGATATTTATTCTACCTTTATCTCCTCGTTGGATTCAACACTCTTACTTATCGAGAAAGGCTACAATTGATCCCCTACACTTGTGGGTTATCAAGACCTTTTTCTGGCGCCGTTGCCGGGGAGCAATAGCGTGGAGTGAATATTCTCGTGTGTGCTTGTTTGCTTTATCACTAAGTAATTTTTATTTTCTGTTTTAACTTGTTTTCTCTCTTTAGATATGGGTAGGAAACACAAAATACCAAAAAAATAGTTGTACTTTCTGCTCCAAAAGTTGAGGAACCACTAGTGTTATGTACCACCGAATTATATTACTTGGGTCATCTTCGATCCACTTGGCCTCGTGCTGAAAACAAAACTAGCTTAGTTGAGGGAAAATCATTAAATGATCATGCTCATTATGTGCGACACCGCATATATAAAAAAGAGAAACTCTTGTGGCATCAAATTAATACTTTGTGTTGCTATGCTTGGAATCTATGTGGAATTTATGATTTTACTTGTTGTTCTAAAGAAGCTAAAAAACACCTTCCCTACCAATGTGTGTTTAATGATAATGAAATATTATCCTCTTATGCCAAGGAGCCCTATTGCTATAATGATGTTGAACAAATTGAAGAATTTGTTGCTTTTAAGGGTGCCTATGAAATTGCTTCTTTCATTGAAAAGTATGATGCTACTCTTTATGAATCTGAAATTTTTGCCATACTTAAATATTTCTATGAAAAATATGCTTATAATGCTTATGTCAAAGAGTTTATTGAAAGAATGACCTCTGCTTTGGAAGAGACTAATATTTTGCAAGAATCAATGGAAGAAGAAATTGTTGAAACTGTGAGATCATTAGATGGAAAAGATGAGGAGGAGAGCGAAGAACGAAAGGAGGAAGGGCGGATTAGCTACCCATACCCACCTTCTAATGAGAGTAACTCTTAAACTCATACATTGTTTAATTTCCCTTTGTGCTTACTGAAGGATGAATGCTATGTTGATTGCTATGATCCCTTGGATTCATTTGAAATATCCCTTTTTGATGAACTTGATGCTTGCTATGCTTGTGGCCATGATGCCAATATGAAAGATGCTTATGGAGATGAACTTGCTATGGTTCCTTATGTTAAGAATGAAATTGTTGCTATTGCACCCACCCATGATAGTCCTATTATCTTTTTGAATTCTCCCAACTACACTATACCAGACAAGTTTGCACTTATTAAGGATTATATAGATGGGTTGCCTTTTACTATTACACATGATGATTTTGATAGATATAATATGCATGTGCTTGATGCTCCTACTTGCAATTATTATGAGAGAGGAACTACATCTCCACCTCTCTATGTTTCCAATTTGATAAAATTGCAAGAAACTGCTTATGCTATGTATTGGCCTTTACTTTGTGTGCATGAATTGTTCTTTTATGACATGACGGTGCATAGGAAGAGAGTTAGACTTTTATGTTGCATGATATATGTTACTTTGTGCTCAATACTAAATTAAGAATCATTGTTAATTAAAATTGGCTTTGATATACCTTGGGATCCGGGTGGATCCATTACTTGAGCACTTTATGCCTAGCTTAATGGCTTTAAAGAAAGCGCTGCCAGGGAGACAACCCGGAAGTTTTAGAGAGTCATTTAATTATTTTGTGTGCTTTTATATAGTTTAAAAACAAAAAAAATAAAGAGGGGAACCTAAAACTTTTTGAAACAGAAAAGTGAAAGTGAGAGAGATGAGCATTGTGAAAGTGGGAGCTAGCCTTGAACTTGTTCATGCCCATGGAAACTTTGCAAATCTTGATTACAGAAACTTTTCAACAAAAATAATTATCCCCTTGTATAAAACCATTATATTATAAAAATAATGTGCCAAGATTTTCCTTTAGGATGATTAGATTGCTTGTTTGGTGTGTGCAGTGCAAAAACAGAAACTTTGGCTGTAGTGCGTGAATTTACATTTTTTACTGGAATGTCAAAGGTTTCTGAAATTTTTACACAGTACTTCTATGGAATTGTTTTATTTTTTCCTAATGTTTCAGAAATTTTAGAGTTACAGAAGTATGGTGAATGTCCAAATTACTACAGACTGTCCTGTTTAAGACAGATTCTGTTTTTGATGCATTGTTTTGCTCGTTTTGATGAACTATCGATTGTATCGGTGGTATAAGCCATGGAAAAATTATAATACAGTAGATACAATGCAAAAATAAAATATGAATTGGTTGGCAACAGTACATAAAGTTGTGATTTGCTTTATTATACTAACGGATCTCATGAGGGTTTTGTTAAGTTTTGTGTGATTGAAGTTTTCAAGTTTTTGGTGAGATCACGATGGATGGAGGAATAAGGAGTGGAAAGAGACTAAGCTTGGGGATTCCCGAGGCACACCAAGGTAATATTCAAGGACTCCCAAGAAACTAAGCTTGGGGATGCCCCGGAAGGCATCCCCTCTTTCTTCTAACAACCATCGGTAATTTTACTTGGAGCTATATTTTTATTCGTCACGTGATATGCATAAATCTTGGAGCGTCTTGTGCTTTTTATTTTTATTTTAATAATGCACCATAATGGTATGAGAAATTACTTGGTTTATTTATAGAATTCTTCATGCACTTCACTTATATCTTTAGAGTATGGCTTTATAGAATGCTTCATGTGCTTCACTTATATCATTTGAAGTTTGGATTGCCTGTTTCTGTACACATAGAAAACCGCCATTTGTAGAATGCTCTTTTGCTTCAATTATATTTGTTAGAGCATGGTCATATCTTTTTTAGAAAGAATTAAACTCTCATGCTTCACTTATATCTATTTAGAGAGTTAACAGGAGTTGGTCATTCACATGGTTAGTCATAAAATCCTACATAAAACTTGTAGATCACTGAATATGATATGTTTGATTCCTTGCAATAGTTTTGCAATATGAAGATGGTAATATGAGAGTCATGCTAGTGATTAGTTGTGAATTGGATAAATACATGTGTTGAAGTTTTTGATTCCCGTAGCATGCACGTATGGTGAACCTTTATGTAACGAAGTCGGAGCATGATTTGTTTAATGATTGTCAACCTTTGTGTGAGGTTTGGGAGCGCGCGATGGTTAAATCCTACCAACCTCTCCCCTAGGAGCATGCGTCTAATGCTTTGTTTGATAACTAATAGACTTTTGCAATAAGTATGTGAGTTCTTTATGACTAATGTTGAGTCCATGGATTATACGCACTCTCACCCTTCCACCTTTGCTAGCCTCTATAGTACCGCGCAACTTTCGCCGGTGCATCAAACCCACCTTCCTCAAAACAACTACCATACACCTTCCTAAAAATAGCCACCATACCTACCTATTATGGCATTTCCATAGCTATTCTGAGATATATTTCCATGCAACTTCCACCATTCCGTTTAGTATGACATGCACCATCATTTTCATATTGCTTTGCATGATCGTAAGACAGCTTGCATGATGTTTTCATGGCTTGTCCGTTTTTTGATGTCATTTTCTAGGCTAGATCGTTGCACATCCCGGTATCCTACCGGAAGCATTCAAATAGAGTCATATTTTTGTTCTAGGTATCGAGTTGTAAGTAAATAAAAGTGTGATGATTTTCATTATTAGAGAATTGTCCCATGTGAGAAAAGGATGATGGAAGCTATGATTCCCTCACAAGTTGGGAGGAGTCTCCGGACTTTACCAAAAAATAAAAGAGGCTAGTGAAGCCCAAATAAATAAATAAATAAATAAAGATGCCAAAGAGGCCCACCAAAATAAAAGAAAAAAAGAAAAAATGAGAGAAAGAGAGAAGGGATAATTGCTACTATCTTTTTTCCACACTTGTGCTTCAAGTAGCACCATGATCTTCATGATAGAGAGTCTCCTATTTTATCACTTTCATATAACTAGTGGAATTGTTTGCATGGCCACTTAGTTTTCTTTTTGAGCTTTCATACACTTATAGCTCTAAGTGCATTCGTTGCATGGCAATCCCTACTCACTCACATTGATATCTATTGATGGGCATCTCCATAGCCCGTCGATATGCCTACTTGATGTGAGACTATCTTCTCCTTTTTCCTCATCACCTCCACCATATTCTATTCCACCTATAGTGTTATATCCATGGCTCACGCTCATGTATTGCATGAGAGTTAAAAAGGTTTGAGAACATAAAAAGTCTGAAACAATTGCTTGACTTGTTCATCGGGGTTGTGCATGATTTAGATACTTCGGGTGAGGAAGATGGAGCATAGCCAGACCATATGATTTTGTAGGGATAACTTTCTAAGGCCATGTTATTTTGAAAGGACGCAATTGCCTTGTTGGTGTGCTCGAAGTATTACTGTTTTTATGTCAATATAGACTATTGCTTTGAATCACTCATATCTTAATATTCATGCCATGATTAGATTATATGATAGAGATTATGCTAGGAAGCATTCCACATCAAAAATTATCTTTTTTATCATTTACCTACTCGAGGAAGGGCAGGAATTAAGATTGGGGATGCTGATATGTATCCATCGTATCTATAATTTTTGATTGTTTCATTCCAATACTCTACAACTTTCATATACTTTTGGCAACTTTTTATACTATTTTTGGGACAAACATATTGATCCAGTGCCCAGTGCCAGTTCCTGTTTGTTGCATGTTTTTTGTTTCGCGGAAAATCCATATCAAACGAAGTCCAAACGGGATAAAAAATTACGGAGATTTTTTGGAATATATGTGAATTTTGGGAAGTGGAATCAATAGAAGGCGGTGCCCGAGGGGCCCACAAGCCTGCCAAGCGCGCCCTGGGGGTAGGGCACGCCCTGAGGGATTGTGGCTATCCCTTAGGTAGGTTGGAGCTTTCCGTCGGCCGCACGAAATATATTTTTATAAGGAAAATCTCCTCAAAATTTCAGCTCGATCGGAGTTACGGGTCTCCGGATATTTAAGAAACGGTGAAAGGCCAGAATCTGGGAGCGCAGAAACAGAAGGAAATAGAGAGAGAGATCCAATCTCGGAGGGGAGCTTGCCCCTCTGCCACCATGGAGGCCATGGACCAAAGGGTAAACCCTTATCCCATCTAGGGGGAAGGTCAAGGAAGAATAAGAAGGATGGGGCTCTCTCCCCCTCTCTCCCGGTGGCGCCGGAACGCTGCCGGGGCCATCATCGTGACGGCGATCTAGTCCAACAACTCCGTCATCTTCACCAACACCTCCATAACCTTCCCCCATCTATCTATAGTGGTCCACTCTCCCGCAACCCGCTGTACCCTCTACTTGAACATGGTGCTTTATGCTTCATATTATTATCCAATGATGTGTTGCCATCCTACGATGTCTGAGTAGATTTTTGTTGTCCTATTGGTTGATTGATGATCATGATTGGTTTGAGTTGCATGTTTTGTTATTGGTGCTGTCCTATGGTGCCCTCCATGTCGTGCAAGCATGAGGGATCCTTGTTGTAGGGTGTTGCAATGTGTTCATGATTTGCCTATGGTGGGTTTCTTGAGTGACAGAAGCATAAACCCGAGTAGGTGGGTTGTTGCATATGGGAGTAAAGAGGACTTGATACCTTATAATGCTATGGTTGGGGTTTACCTTAATGATATTTAGTAGTTGCGGATGCTTTCTAGAGTTCCAATCATAAGTGCATATGATCCAAGTAGAGAAAGTATGTTAGCTTATGCCTCTCACTCATAACAAATTGCAATAATGATTACCGGTCTAGTTATCGATTGCCTAGGGACAATTCCGCAACTCCTACCACCACTTTTCCACACTCGTTAAACTAACTTAGTTGTTTCTTTACCTTAGCAGACCCTAGTTTTTATTTTCGTGCTCTTTATTATCTTGCTAGCCTATCCTATCACACCTACAAAGTACTTCTAGTTTCATACTTGTTCTAGGTAAAGCGAACGTTAAGCGTGCGTAGAGTTGTATCGGTGGTCGATAGAACTTGAGGGAATATTTATTCTACCTTTAGCTCCTCATTGGGTTCGACACTCCTACTTAACGAGAAAGGCTACAATTGATCCCCTACACTTGTGGGTTATCAGTCTTCCTTTGAAAAACTCCTTTCAAACAACCCTTTATGCCTTCTAGAAATCTTACATAATTTCCGATCAACAATATGTCATCCGTATATACTTATCAGAAATTCTATAGTGCTCCCACCCACTTTCTTGTAAATACAAGTCTCTCATAAGCTTTGTATAAACCCAAAAACTTTGATCACCTCATAAAAGCGTACATTCCATCTCCGAGCTTGCACCTTTTAGCATCCTTAGGATTGACAAAACCTTCTGGTTGTACCACATACAACCTTTCCTCAAGAAAATCGTTAAGGAAACGATGTTTTGACATCCATCTCCTAGATTTCATAAATGAAAAATGCAGCAACTGCTAACATAATTCCAATAGACTTTAGCATCGCTACGGGTGAGAAAGTCTCATCGTAGTCAACTCCTTGAACTTGTCGGAAACTTCTTTGCGACAAGTCGAGCTTTATAAATGTCGTCATTTACCATCATCATATGTCTTCTTCTCAAAGGTCCACTACTGGAATCAGAAGATTTGCCGTCTGCCTCCTCTTTGCGGACGGCAAAGAATGGCTTTGCCATCAGCTAGGAGAAAGCAGGCGGCAAAGAGGTGGTAGACGGCAAAGAGTGGCTTTGCCATCAGCCACCTCTTTGCCGTCTGCTAGCGGACGGCAAAGAGGGAGGGGGCCCACCCACGACCCAGCCCGCTAGTTGACCTAACGGCCCCCCTCTTTGCCGTCCGCTAGCGGACGACAAACCTCCTTTGTCATCCGCTAGAAGACGGCAAAGAGGGGGTGTTAGCTAATGGCTAACACCCTCCCGGCCCGCCTCTCTCTCTCTTTCTCTCCTTCCCTCTCTCCTCCCTTCGCCCGTCGCCCCCGCCGCCAGCACCCACCGCCCCCGACACCACCGCCGCCCCTTTGGCCCCGCCCACGCCGCCGCGTGCCACGTCACCCCCGCCGCCGCGTGCCCCCGTCCCCGCCACCGCGCGCCCGCACCCCCGTCGCCGTGCGCCCCCGTCGCCCCCGCCGCCGCCGCGTCGCCACCGCCGCCCCACCGTCCCGCGTCGCCACCACCGCCCCGTCGCCCGCCAGCGTCGCCCCACCGGCCCGCGTCGCCACCGTCGCCCCGCCCCACAGGTCTAGTTTTTTTTTTGTTTTTTTTGTTTTTTAGATTTTTTTGTTTTTTAGATTTAGGTTTAATTAGTTTAGTTTAGTTAGTTTTTCTGTTTAGTTAGTAAGTTAGTTACTTAGTTAGGAGGAGGAGGAGAGGAAATGAAGAAGAAGAAGAAGAGAGAAGAAGATGGCAAACCAGACGACACTCACCCCCACCGCCGCCCGCGCACCTCACCCGAGAATAAGAAGAAGAACAGGAGGAGGAGGGGTGCGTCGGCGCCGACATAACCGGGTCGAGGATCGCCGACACGACACCCCCCACACCCCGACCCCGACACGACACCCCGACACCCCGACCCCGACACGACACCCCCTACATCCCGACCCCGACAGGACACCCCGACCCCGACCCCGACCCCGACACGACACCCCCGACACCCTGACCCCGACACCCCGACACCCGACACGGCACCCCGACACCCGTCACCCCGACCCCGACCCCGACACCCGACACCCGACCCCGACCCCGACCACGACACCCCGACCCCGACAGACACCTACACCCGACCCCGACACGACACCCCCTACACCCCGACCACGACACAGCACCCCGACCCCGACACGACACCCCAACCCCGACACGACACCCCGACCCCGACCCGACACCTCGACCCGACACGACACCCCGACACCCGACCCCGACAGACACCCCGACCCCGACACCCGACATGACACCCGACACGACACCGACCCCGACACCGAGACCCCGACACAGCACCCCGACCCGACACCCGACCGGCACCCCGACCCCGACACGAACCCCTACACCCCGACCCCGACACGACACCCCGAGACCCCGACACGGCACCCCCGACCACGACACAGCACCCCGACCCCGACACGAACCCCCGACACCCCGACCCCGACACGAGGTTTCATCGACGTCGA